>CM067072.1:28673558-28861058 GCA_033980235.1 Diadema setosum | reverse complement strand
AAATGCACATAGATCTAGAACAAAATAACCACGGTGACAAAAAGAAGCATCTATTCACACAGCACATTATTAATAAAATGAAAACATCCTGCAGGAAATATAACCATCATTGTCAAAAACCGGTGGGCTCCCCCCCCCCCCCCCCCCCCCCCCCCCCCCCCCCCACCGAAAAACGGTTAACCAGATCATAGTTCTGGTCCTTGGTTCAATGGATGAGGTTTATAACTTGCAAAATGACATTTCGGGTTCGAATCCTGGCCAGAGCTCACATCATTACTCTAGATGTTGTTGTTGTTGTTGTTTTCCCTACAATGCCCTTTTCTGAATCAGGCGAGCGAACTACAGGCCTATTTGATGCTGCATAAGTGTTATATAGGCGCCTCCCATTAAAAGAGTAGCCGTGCTAATACTTAAGTGGCTCACCTCTGTAAATACGGTCACGCAATATTCATGTGACAACAGGCCGGTGCTCCATAACAAATCTGGCAAACATCAATATTGCGATATTTCAAATCTATTGCTAGATTCTATCTGTAGTCTATTGATACACGAGTGCAATTTGTCTGTAGTGAGGGTGTGAACTTTCAACGCTCCTCCCCTGTCAACATTGATGCAGAGAACATCGAATTAAAAGTATTATTTATCTTCCTTCCGGCTTCATTTAAAAGAAAGAACTGTATTCGACAATTATTACTTCATATCTATACATAATATACAGGTGTTTGTATTATATGATTTACATCTATTATAACTGTCTCTGAAAATAGATACAAAGGCAAGTCATAAAGATGGTGTGTATGGTATGCAGTTGATACAAGGATCAGAGTGTGATGATTGTGATGCAGTAATGTGCATACATATAGGCCTACATCAATCGTGGCCAGCAATGGGGTTCTGATGTATTAAATAATATGTACAAACAAGGAGCTCCCTAGTACAAGTCAATTTCCTTGAGGTTGCCATTGTGAAAAACAACAGTTGTGACTTGCTGTGGATAATGTGGAGAAATAATACAAAGCATTATAGGGTAGGCGGTAAAGAACAATCAAACATACTGCAAGCACAGTCATAACAAACCACGTTAACCAATCTCTGTAGGTAGGCCTACGTATATGGGTTGTCTGTAGTCGAACATAGGGTTGAAGAATGGGAGAGAGAGGGGGGGGGGGCGGGGGAGGGGGCAGGGGAGAGAGAAACACACATTCGTGGTTTCATGAATGCATGGTGACTTATCTGGGTGTAAATACACGTTTCCGCTATTCTCCTGAAATCCGCCCAACATACCACAGTGACTTCTTTGTCATAGCTGTGTGTGTGTTTGTTGACTCACAATATAGCTGCCAACAACCATGATCTTTCTTCCATTTTTGTTTTCTTCTCCTTCTTCTTCTTCTTCTTCTTGTTTGCCAAATCTCTAGACCAAATCATTTACAAAAGGCTGCCTCAAAAATCTGCCAAAGGTTGTTTGGACTAAGACCAAGATGTTTTGTGGGGAAAGAAGTTGACTATCTGTGTGTTTTACTTGATCGTGTAAAAGGCTCATAGCATTAGTTCTGTCGGTTTGAGGGCGAAACCACTTTATATTCGCAAAACGCATTGGAGCTCTTTATATTAATATTAATTTTGATTTTGATGGTCGAGTATAAGTCTAAGAAATATCATACAGACATGGAGGTGAAAGCTTACTAAAAACCGACTAAAGAGCAAAATTAAAAATCAAAACATCGTTTACCTAATGTAAACGCAAACATTCACAATATATATTATTATTTATTTTGTTGGCACAGTACCGTACATCTGTAGCCTTTCCTGGAACTTCTAAAATGCAAATGAATTAACTTTAAACATGATTATAATCTGTCTGGTCATTAAGTATAATATAAATGTCTTAAGAACAAAGAGAATGGTTTGCCGTGCGAAGTACGCGTTCTTAACTCTCCACGCATCATCATCACAAAACGTTATCGGCATTGGATACAATAGCTCGCCAATAGTTAACGAAGGAGTTAAGCAAAAAGCATTGGAAGGTATAGTATAAACAAAACCGAAAATTGAGGAAAAAGGGGGGGGGGGGGTCGCAAACAGAAATATGCTATGTGTTGTAGCCACAGTATAGCTATAGAGGTTATGATGTCATGATTGCACTGAGAATCATCCGTTTACCTCCTTACACCGTAACACATACAGTAGCATAATATCAATGGCTCTAATAGATAAGGACATGCATGAACATCAAAATAAAGGCCTTATTGCACTTAAACGATATGGCCCATCAATCACTGATAAGCTGATAAGATGAGAGGAAAGAAAAAAAAAAAGAAACGGAGAGAGAGGGAGAGGGGGAGAGAGCGAAGACCTGAATCAGATTACAGAGAAAAATACATACTATTGATATTCATCCTGAGCTCGGAAATGATAAGGATTTGAAATGAAAAGCCGCTCCATTTTTGGCTTCAATGAATAAAATACAATCTAACCGACAGAGAGTTAGAAGTTTCACTGAAGAATAGGGCCTAAAGTAAGAAGGTTAAGGAATCATGTTTTCAAGGGGGAAAAAAGATAGGGTCTTGACCATAATAAAATTAAATAACGTGATGATGACATTAATTTGGGGTTTTAATTTGTTTGTATGTACACATGCAATTATGAACCATCAAGTTAACGAACTACAACCCTTCACCAGTTCAAATATCCCTACTAAGTTATCAATACCTTACATTATTATAACCATTGATTGTAATGGATAAACTTCATTCTTACTCTGATTTCATGTAACCCATTCCTTGCGAAATTTTGGTAGATTTGGTACAGAGCTTACGAAATTTTCGTAGGCAACATGATAAAGAAGAAAGAAAAACAAAGAATATCATTTATGCAGGTCAACGGGGGAGACTGTTTCTAGGCTATGACGTCATCCACCATGATCTAATTTGTATAGGATTATATATGTTTTATTATCATGGCGCATAATTTCTTCAACTGAATTTCAATGAAACAGATACCGGTATATCCGTCCTTCCGCTCGTTAGATTTTATTCTATTCATAACAGTAAACACGAACTCGGAGTGACTCTGACCTTTAATAGTGCCCTATTAAGTAAACGAAACGTTCTCTATGTGAACAGAGAGCGAAATGTAAACAGAGCTCATACAACGATGTATATCGAGAGAATGTTAACTAGATTCGTGCATTGAATACAGCAATATTCTACCCCTGTGTTTACTGCAATATTTGTGAGAGTTTCCGTTCTGTCAATTCTGTGATTCCAAAGTTCTAGGCCACCTTTTTGTCTCTTCATTTTTTTTTTTTTTTTTGGGGGGGGGGGGCTGTGGGAGGAGGGGGTTATGCGTGACTTTCGTGATTTTGGATTTGCTCAAAATCCAACAGTCATACAGTACATGGGAAAATATACATAATATTAGATATCAAACGATGCTGCAGACGTGACATGGCATTCCATACAGGAAAATACACGTGAAAGGTCAGCAAGTGCTTTTGCTAGAAGGTGAGAGCTTTTAGGGTATAGATAATGCCATTATTTCGATTGATTGTTTGACGTTGATCGATTGATTGCTTGATCGATTCTGATGTTAATTGTACTCTAGTACCTTCCCTATTTCCTTGACTATTTCCTTGAAATACAACAACAACAAACTGACAAGACATTGTAATTTTACAACACATAATGGATGAGGCAGATAACTTAGAAATAAATCATGCCTGAAGCTATTTTTATTCAGTCACATGATAGATCAGAGGGAAAAATAATGTGCCGGATAAATCTCCTAGGTAATTCTTGCTACATCTCTGTCGTTTTAATAAATTGTGTAAAGTCTCTGTACAGATTTCTGACTACTTGCATCGGTGTCTGCTGTAATGTAGCGGTAATCATGTAATCAGTTGCACACAGTTATATTTAACTTAAAATTAGGTTCGCCGTCGTCACCTATCTACGTGGTTAACCACGTGCATTTGCTGAGCACATGTACAAATCCCCACGCAATGTTTTCTTCTCTGTATGTTAATACAACATCTTATCATCTCTGGCGATAAGACAAAGCTGCTATTTAACTTTTCATCATCTACTGTAAACATTTAAATCGACGCAGCGGTTGTGGAGAGGCATTCGTTTGTAAACAGCGTCGAGATAATGTTTATTTCAATAGCGCCCTCTTACAAGCGAGGAGGAGTGTGGTCACTCATGGACTGGAGGTGTGTACATTTCGGCGGCGGGTAGGGGTTCTTTGTTTTGGAGTCAATATTTGAGCTGGTAATAGTCAGTGACGAGCTTTTAGAGCAAATATTCACGTGGAATTACGGAAGTAGGTGGTGAAGCACAATTACCTCTCGCCTCCCCAAAACAAATAGCAAATCATGCCATATTAAAGGACCGGGTCTACATCATTCGCGGGAGCATTATATGCTTTTGTAGTACAATTTCGTGTATGGTTCAACAAAACTAAAGGAAGTGGATATGATACGTTTTGTGCACGGTGTTCTGCTCAGTATTGAACACCTTATCGAATACCATCAACACAAAATTTACCTTTAGACATTCATTTAACCGAAGTTAAACTTCACCCTCTTCTGTTTTCATGGATGAATCTAAGAAAACAATAATATTATTTTCACCCAACGACTGGGACCATCGTTGTTCCAGCACGTCGAGCAGCCAAGTTTAATGGATTATTACAGCACCTCAACAATGTCGTGTAAAGGCATATTCGGTGTTCAGATATCAGTGGGAAAGGGGCTAATGGGAAATTTGTATTGGCTTAGTCCGGGTTAAAGAAAGCACGAGGTTAGGAAACCAGTGAGGAAGGAGCTCGTACCAATCGTCGCAAGAGCTTAGAGGAAGAATCATTTCATGTTTACAGAGGAACCACATGAGGTAACATAGCCAAACAATATTGATTCGTAATCATGCGTTAATGTTGTCGCAGTCGTGTCCAATAGGAAAAGATGTTAAAGTTTGCTCTTCTCTAAATGATTAATGACGATGGGACATCGACAAACATAAAACACACATACACACACGCACGATTTACACAAGAAAAACACTTAAGGCCTAAATCTAGGCAATTGACCTTTGACGTGTTACTTACATTCTACCCCTCCCCGCAAAAAAAAAAAGAGAGAAAAAAAAAGATAAGTCTGATGATGGCACTGAAGATAGACCAACAGAGATACATACATATTGGTTGTTATTAGCATGCAAGATCTGATGTAGCAAGTTTGCGTAATATCATTCCGATTTTGTGAATTAAGAGGAGGATCAAAGAGAATTATAGGTCTAGAATGTAAATTCGATTTTTGAATACAAGGAACAAAACGTCATAAAAGAAAGAAGAAAAATGAATCAGAATGACTTTCTATCAACCATAAATTGCTGGGTTTGGGGGCTTTAAGACGATAAAGGGTAATTTAGGCCTATTTGTTTTTCCAGAGCAGAAACGGACGACAAAAATAGTACCTCATCAATTAATGCAGCCATTCCCATTTGCTCATTCTGGCGGCAGATGGTTTCTAAAATTAGGCATTCTGGATATTTATATAGGTTTCTTTTCTCTGTAGGGAAATTATGAGGTGGTGGGAGTAATCAAATATGGAAAGCAACCGTGATGACTGTATTCCTGTTTAATTGAACATTTTGAATGATTCTTTTAAATCATTTTGTTATCCACCTGTTTATCTATAGTTCCGTCTGTCTCTCTGTCATCAATCAATCAATCAATCAATCAATCAATCAATCAATCAATCAATCAATCAATCAATCAATCAATCAATCAATCAATCTATCTATCAATCAATCAATCAATCAATCAATCAATCAATCAATCAATCAATCAATCAATCAATCAATCTATCTATCTATCTATCAATCTATCTATCTATCCATCTATCTGCCTATCAGTCTGTGTCCATCTGTGTGTTAATTTTCATCATTTTATAAATCTTCCACACTTTCTGTTTTTATCAATGCAATAGATATTTGCATCTGTCTATATCGTTTTTATTTTAGTGACTGATCAGTTATCTACTTATTCATTTTTTTTTTTTAATCTATACATCTATTATCGTTGGCCTTATGCCAAAAAGGCCCTTAACACTGTACAAAGTCTATGTGTTAAGGGCCTTTTGGCATAAGGCCGACGTATTTATCTATCATTCTGTTTGTAATGTCTATTCCATTTACAGTATCATTAAAAAAAAGGTTTGTTTTCATGCATTCATTCATTGCTTTGTGGCTGAATCCGTCTGTCTCTCTGTCTGTCTTTTCTGTCTGTCTGTCTCTAACACTATCCGTTTTATCGATTGACTAACTCTTAATTTTCATTTATCTTCCGTTGTCTGACTCTCCTTGTTTATTCAAAATAATTTCTGCAAAACAGGAAGTGAGAATCAAAGAACTTTTAATGACCCAGTACTCTGCGATAAGGCGTGACTTTTTAAAATCAAAATCAGTCTATTGTATTTTGGTACTCTTGCAAGAATCTGATAGATTCCGCGTACTCACGGATTTTTTTTTTTTCTCCTCTTCAAGGTACGTTCCCCAACTCCCATTACAAAGTCTTAAAATGATTATTAGCACACTCTGCACTTTTATCAAGGTTTCTTATTACTTCTTAATGAGGCTCGCTCTTTCTTGAAGAACTTGTGTAAGTTTTGCCTCGGAAAACGATTCATGAATATTGCGTTGGATTCGGTTTTGCCACGATTATCTTATTTTATTTCATTACGAAGTAAATCTAGATTCTTTCTCGTACAGTGCGAGAGTAAGTTCGACTAGAAACGATTAAGTAAATAAACTGATTATATATCAAACTGGTATTCATTAACAAGTATGGATGATGTGGCACGATGTTGCACGATTTCGGTTTCAATTCCGTTTACAAAGACTGAACAAAATAATTACACACATGCATCCGATGTGACACGATGGACGATGTGAAACTCCTACCAAGAGATGGCGCTATACAACTCTGAAAAGCCGTGCTCCTCGAAGGTTGAGCATCATGAAAATCACACCACATCACTACGAAAGGCATTTACGTCTATACGACTTCATAGTTTCCCCTCGTTGTAAGCAATGATATCAATACGGATTTGATTTTAGGACCAAGCAAAATGGCGAAATTCGTTATTGTTTTTTTCTTCATACGAGCACGCTCCAACATCATCATCATCATCATCATCACCATCATCACCATCATCACCATCATCATCATCACCATCACCATCATCATAATCATCACCATTATCATCACCATCACCATCATCATCATCATCATCATCATCACCATCATCATCATTAATCACCACTACTACTACTTTTATCATTACTACTACTACTCCAACTACTATTAATGTCATTATCACAGATAACAGGAGGGCTATAACCATGTCATTATCAAAAGAACGACACAAGATTCATCAATGTTCAGAAATTGGGTACGTAATCACTAATGGAGGCAAGACACACACACACACACACACACACACACCCACAATCTATGTGAAAGCAAAAGCCGATTCACACTTTTGTTGTGATTGTACATACAATAATATGATACGTTTAATTCAATCATGATATCAAACATATCTACGTGAAGAAAGAGAGAAATACAAGACAAATAAAAAAAAAAAATCCAGTCAGAAAAAAAAGTCAACAATCAAAAAATATATTTGCATAGAACATAAACTGTATGACTTTTCACACATACAGAATCATCTCCTTACCCCAAATCTATCACAGTTATTATTATCATCATTATAACATGAATGAAAAACGCAGCAAATTCTACAGATTCCGCTTCAAAATTTGTCCTTTTCAGACACGAGTCCAACCAAATTCTCTCTCGCGCGCGTGCACGACACTGGACGGCTGCCACAAACTCATCTACACTTAACCACCAAGCTGTAATCGCCATGCATGAGCAATGATCATGCCTGCTCAGAAGCTGTAACATTCAGCATTACCCTCTATCATTATATATATCTCCAAAAAATATCTTATAGAGACACAAAACTATCAACCATCTTTTGTAGATTGTGGACAGTTTAAAACCGAACACATATAAAAAATATATATAAGAGTTTAAAAGTTTAAAAACTGCCAAATGAGATTTGGCATGCAGCATATTTTTCTTTTCTTATTTTTTTTTCTTTCTTCAATCAAGCTTCACTGGAAAAGATTTCTGAATAACAGTCACTACAATCAATACCAGCATCAATCAAACACTAAAATGGCAGTGTTTTATCTAATTCAGTAATGTTTATCTTTTGAGGAAATAGCTCAGAAGCAATGAATAGTGAATTCAGTCCATAACAAAGGTGGCACCTCCATTTCCAATACTGCCTCTGGCAACCCTTCAGGACTGAGGTCTTAAAAAAAGGTGGAAACTGGGGGAGAATTTAAATGTTAGACTTTGCAAGACAGAGAAGAAATGCTTGCCAACATGAATAGCATAGTATGCAAAGCACACAATTCATTATTGATGCATTTACATTTTCTTGGCTTCTATTCTGACTTTTTAAGTTCATGAAGATACATCAGTCAAATCCCTACATCCATTCTACCTTTTTTGTTCCCATCCATATGAAGTTGTTCCCTTTCAAAAGAAAGGAAGGTGCCTTAGTTTTGAGGTTTGCAGCGGGTACAAAGTCAATCATTGTCATGAAGTTATCAACGACAACTTTTTTATCCCCCCATGGAAGAAGCGTTGGTGGAAGTTCTTCAACAACGACCCAATCTTGCGACAATTGTGCCAAAACTCATTTTCAATTAAATACACATACATACATAATAAAAAAAGAGACATGCTATAACTTAGTGTCCCCAATGTACGACTTTGGGTACACGGAGGCTACTTACTGTGAGGTATTGCTTTGAACATAAATAAAAAACAAACGAATGACATGATAGAGCATAGCAATAAGATAAGCCTTTAATGCCCCTTCTCTCCATTTGTAGGGGCACAAGCAAAACCTATAAACTGAGGCAACACAAAATAATTAGAGTAAAATTACCTCAACATGCCTTCCATGCTCACACGCATGAATTCTTTACACAAACTCGGTGAATAAATACATTTTTTTAATCACTCAAAACTAATAAAGCATAGGACATGAATGATAAATTGCAAATCTTAGAAAAATAATCATGATTAATAATCACATTGAAAAATATGATTATATATGTTTATTTGTTTTATAAAATAAAATCCTTCCTTGCATATTGAATGCACATCCGCTCTTGTTACAGTAAGGCAATATGCATACCTTGTGATGCTTGATATATAAGCTCTTAAAAAAAAGATAAATAGCTTACAAGGTAGCCACATAGCACAATAATTCATTTGAATATAATAAAACATGACAATAGAACATTTCTTTCATGAAGCAACACGTTTGCTTTTGCAGAGTATCAATAAATAACATTTTAAAACACAAGCATTTTTCTTAATTATTATCTCTCTTTTTTTAAGCCACTATAGATGCTTTTGAAAAATGAATGAAAAACCGAATGCATACACCCTCACAAATATGACATGATATATATATAGATATTCATATATACTTTTATTTATATTCATATACTTTAATTTGAAGGTGTATACAGTATTAAGACATGGAGTGATATATGGTACATATTCTATATACATGATATTTATTTACACTCAAACAGATAGCAAAACTCAATAAAATTCCATGGACACAGTAACATAAGGTTTCACCACGTTATTAGTTTTAAAAAAAGGTGGAGAAATAGCACATCATAACAACACAACATATCAATCTTTTTTTGTGAGAAAACATACTTCTGTTTAAAAAAAAGAAAATGCATTATATTCAGTGATTATTCTGTATGCCAATCATAACCTCCATCATTTCAAATCATTTCTGTCCGCAAATGAATAAAAACATTATGATTTTACTTTCAAAGTAAAAAAAAAAAAGAAGAAAAGTTAAGGCAAAATTCTGTGTGCTTCTATATTGGTGATTCATACATATTCATCTGCACATGTGTCAGTATAACATCTTTTCTCGCTGAATCAAAACAAAAATTGACACATAGACTCATTGACGACTTAAGAAAACAAAATATAAATAGTACTTTGATTTTTCAATGTCCTCTCCATCAAATCAAACTGACCATGTACATCGGACCTACGAGACAAATCCATGCACTTTGCCTGTGGAGAAACGATTATCGCATTAAGGCTAGCACAAACTGCCAAATGCATATTTTTCGTCATTCGCAATTTGGTGAGCTACTAGACATTAATATTGGATAGACGTGGAATTCACAAAATGGACCTTACAGCACCAAAACACCTTACCCTATACTGCAGGGTGACTGCTTGTCAAGTAGCAGTGCTAAGGGGGGGGGGGGGGGGGGGCTAACACAAAGAGAAATGAAAAACAAGAAGGAAATATGCTCGACAGCTTTATGGAGTCTGTGTGTACTAGCTTAAACTTCCACTACAAGAATATGGATTGGTCTATAAAGCTTTTGCATATGTAATAGTCAACATCATACAAAAGAATGTAGTTACAATGCAAACAAAAGTTTGCATTAGCACCAAGCATGTGGTTGTGTGGGGGGAAGGGAGGCAAAGGTCAAGCTACATTGTACGCTATCCTGTCAGCTGCACGATGATGAGTCATTAACATTACTCATGAGATGTATCTAAGTCCATTATGAAACTGATGTCATGCGAGTCAATGTCTTTTTCAGTCGTACCATCATGTTTGTTCACGGGCAGGTGGGGAGCTGAGTGTTCCGACTCAAGTTTAGTCCTACAGGCAGAAATTACCAACTGGTTGAACATGTCCCCTACCATCCTGTTTGGGAAGCCACTACGAGGCTTGATACATCTGTTTGTTTCCTGTTTCAATTTCTATTCTTAAAGGGAGGTCATAAACACGATTTTCTGAAGAGGTCGAAGGACATATCTTGTCCTTTTTCCTCCCATGACCCATGCCTAGCCATAGAGGTACATGGGCAAGGGAATGATCCAGCTCCATTAATAGTTACCTCATAGTGGCTGGCTGATTACTGAAAAATAACAGAACCCAGATTGCTCAAAGCGACTGCACCCAGTTACAAACGTCGCAGGGAAATGCCAAATGTTCCCTTACCCACAGAAGAAAATACAGCAGCAAATTGTGTTCACTGCTGCAGCATGTCAGCTACGCTCAAGAGGGCCAAAGGAAGTTATTTTTGGCATTGAGTCATTGCTTGCACCTCATGGTCACACATCATACTGACAAAAGTCTTGAGACTTTAAGGCACGCTCTCAGCAACTTCATGTATGTTGCATCTTTTGAAAATGACAAAATTGTATAGGACATTTATAACAGTCACTCCTTACAGAAATCGTCAATAAGAGACTGAAGTCTCTTTAACTCCGAACTCCACACTATAGATAGACTTCAGTGCCTTCATCTCTTCAATTCAATACTTATACGAAATGCAAAGGCAACACTTTTTTTTTCATACATGTTAGACATAATTTCATACACATAAGATTTCTTACATACTGAAGCACCATTTTGTTTGTTTTTTTCATGAAATACTGCAGAGTAAGTCTATCTTTTTTTTAAAGTTGTTAGTTCTTCAAACTCTCTCGCACTCTCCAAGGAGAATATATATACATCGTAAGTACAAAAATAACAAAATCTGCATAGTTTGAGGTGGATGCACAACCCAATGTCATGCTACAAGTAGCTGTGAGTTGAAATCATACCAAACGAAATGGGCGGATCGCGGGGATATCATCCATCACAAACACAGGCCAAGAATTACGACGGATGCAACCGAAATCTGGACACATGCAGAGAATTGCGGATCTTTCCGACTACCGTAACTGTCTTTATCAATCAACGAGTGAATTACTATTGGCCCCTTACACTACAAAATCAGACAACGTGCGTCCATTACATTTTTGAATCACTCATAAACATACACATTATTCTCTTCCAAAATGCCCTATGCAGCCACCATCCATATCTCAAACTGTTATCCTTGCCAGATCTACATGAGAGATCATTGCTACAACTGCAGCTTTTCTTTTTGACATGAAAAAAAAGAGATGATGAACTTTTCGACAGAAAAACCTATATCATTCCGACAAAGACACTTCCCGTACGCTTACATTGTCAGAACCTGTGAATCTTCACTTCTGAATGTATTCAATTTTTGTATTCTCTCTCTGCATTTGATATCACTTTTACATCACCATAATCTAATCTGCCTACTCAACCCATATCCTACATTACTTCAGCTTTCTTTTCTTTCTGTTCATCTGCTCTTCTTTTTTCATTTTATTTCTTTCTTTTTTTTAAATGAAGCTATCACTTCCCTACTCTAACAATGATCACACACAACACAAATTTGATGATTCAGTACTTTTAAAACTTAGTTAATTTCGCTTTCCTTGTCAGCTTCCCACAAAGACATCTGAGGCATTTTCTCAATGCCTTGGACAAGTTGATAGCTGGCTTTTTATCTGCAATGCTTGTATTGGTTTAATATAACATTGCCACTTATCTTGATAAATGTCTTCAAAATCATTAGAGGTTATCTTAACTCTATTCAACATATTCACATTAACCCTCCCACATCTTTTGTGCATTACATTTTTGATACGGCCAAATCTAAACTGACATCAGTTTATTGTTTCCAAAACGGATCTCAACCCATTGTTGAGGATCTGTAAAAACTCATGAATTGTGTTCTGTAAATAAAAAGACAATTTATGTCAAAATAGATATCATCAAAATCCACGTAACATGGAAATTAGTTTTTCACTTGCCCTATGATTCAGTGAAGCCTATTCAAGGATATCCTGTGTTTCAATCATTTGTGTTTCATTACAGCTCCTACGATGTGATGGATAACATATCTCATTTGTTTGCATGTAGAACAAGCACACACCCTAGACAGACCATGAGTAAAACACTCCCTTTGACTTGGCATCATGCATGTAAGTACATCTATCATAAGACAGAGCACTCACTGATATTAGAGAATGCAAAACAGTGTCGCCATGAACGTCACGTGATATTGCTGTTAAATTGTTAACCATGGGACTCACAAATGAATAAATTTTCTTTTGGTGTACCACCCCTTGCAGCACCAAATTACAGTCTTTAACAACTTTATTACCACAGGAACTTGGCGCACATTCTCCTACAGTTGTGCCAGTTACGCATCATCAGAATATCAAGTCATTTCACGATATCGCGACTCCAGAAAAATTGATCGCATTATGCTGGACGCTCGCCCAGCTGGAAAGTATTACACCACAGCTCCTGCCTTAACATATTATTCTTTTTAGAGTATATCAAATAAATAAATTGAATACCAAACACAAGACTTGTACTCATGGCATAACATGCACTTGCAGAGAATTTCTCCGCAATGACATTAAAGGAAAAAAATAAATTACTTCACACTTTAGGCGGTACCACAAGACATGACGTATAGACAGCAGAATACAAATGCACAACACGGCAGAAATCTAGCTGGTTGATGGGTTAATCTTTCTCACTCGAAACTTCCGCTCGAAGTTAGGATTATCTGACTTTATATTCAATTGGGTAGGCAAGGTCATTGTCTCTTCCCTTCTTCTTCTTTTTTTTTTCCCCAGGTAAAAAATATTCTCAAAAATAGTGTGTGTAGTCAGACACTTACATGAGTGTGCAGAGTCATGTGACTGGTCACATGGTCCCTCATAGGCTTTTTCTAAGTCACATGACCACAAGTGGATGTCTCCTGGTTCACTTTGTTTGTTCGTTTGTTTGTCTTTTCTTTATTCTTCCCTGCCATGTTGGATGTCGCGTGGACGGATGGTCCTTGGCAGTTGGTTTGCAGCAACTAGTGATCGCCGAAAATCGACTTTCACGTCACGGGATCCCACGGACGAAAGCTCCCTTACCCTTCCCACGTGTTTGCACGTCCTGTCGCAGAGAGTTGGACCTTGAAGACACATTCGGCTCGAACGACAGATATAAGGCACTGGTCGGTGTTCTTTGATGTAACAGTGCAGCGATCGGGTAGGAATAGTTCCTTCATCGAGGTGGAATTTTGCCATTGATACACGAGAGAACAAGACTGATGAACAAAGTGCGAGAGAAAGAGAGAGCGAGATCCACGCGGAATCCCTCACGAAGGGCGCCCTCATCAGCTGGAACACGTCCTGCAGCACATCTTTCGAAAGTACTCGTTGTTGCAGAAGCGGAACTTCTTGACCAACGGGCAGTACTGAACGGTGATGTCGTCTTGGCAGCCTGCACATGATAGGGCACGACAAGACAAGGATGTGTTATGACTTATTCCCTTCTAGCGCTACATATTGTACAAAAGGAAATCTGTTTTTATCATGACATCATATCGGTAAAGGTCAATTTCAAGAATGAATATCCAAATGCGTACCACGCAGCAAAATTTTCTGTGAACAAATTCATTCCTTTAACATTAAACATTAAAGCTTAATAATAGTTAGGAAATATCTAACTTGCCCTGAAAATTTAAGCAAGAATTATACTTAATGCATCACTTTCCCTGAAGCAGTGTTGACCAACATCTTTAATGTGAATCATCCTTTGCAGCAAATTAGAGAAGAGCAATTTCAAATTCACTCATACATGGTGATATCATCTATTATGGCTGATCTTTTCATTTTCATATGACCATCACACCATAGGGGAATGGGTTACACTTTGATCCAAAGATGATCCGTCTACTGTAAAAACCAGACACATTCACGACATGAAACTTTTGGAAACTGCAACTGGCATTCAATGCATTATCTAGGCAAAACCTTTCGCGCGTGTATTAGCTTCGTAAATCTTGTCTCCTTGCAAAATTCGCAAAAGTTTCATGCACATGAAACTTTCTGGTTTTACAGTATCTCTTGAAGTAGTCTACACCATGGATGCACTCACTGTCTGGAGGGGCAGGCACCGTCCCACAAGGGCTCTTGCATTGCCGTTGCTGGCTGGGACGCTCCGCCGTGTGGCAGTAGTGGGGACGTAGGATGACGCCGTTGTAGGCCATACACCTCACCGGTCTCGTCTGCTGGCCCATGCCACACCTCGTATTGCACTGTCGGGGGAGGGACGAAGTGAGACATCAGCATACAGAGAATTTACGGCATGATGTACTATGATCAAGGATGTCTGAAAACTGAAGACATTGTAGGAATGCTCTAATTTTGTTCTGAAAGCTCATATTGCCATGAATAATGAAGATATGGATCACACAAATTGGTGAAGGATTAAACAACGTCTTCTTTTCAACTCGAGAAAAATATATGAATATATGTATCTGGTGTACTTACAGGGACAATTTTCCCATATTTCTCAGCATATGATGTTGGTTTTAAAAATATGAATTTGCTAATTTCATTTGGGACCTGTACATCGTCCAACATTGAATACTAACAAAATACCGACTCCTAACAAAATACTGACTCCTACAATTGTACCTTTATATGGTTTTGAAAATAAATGCAAAGCTTCATTTCTTGGATTAAAAAAAATGAGAGAAAACTTTGGGGTCTTTGAGGACACTAAAAGTATGCATATGTTGTGTTAGAAAAAGGCTAGGATTTTACACAAAAGTTTATTGTCAGGAAACATTTTTTTTCATTTCGCATTGCCGAATGTTATATTTAAAATATATATCTTAACCACTCTGCCAATGCTTTCAAAGTAAAAGGAGTTTGAGTCGTTTGTTGGGGGGGGGGGGGGGAGAGGGGTATCTCCTGTCCCATCTTCTCACCTCACTCCAGTCACCAGCTATCCACCTGTTGGGAGGACAGTCACCAAGGTTACAGGGCATCGTCGACACCGGCTTTTCGGCCTTGTTGCACATACTGCTGCTATACGTGTGCTGCCTGTCGCTGCTCTTACACTTGACGTTTCGCTGCTTCTGGCTGGGACCGCAGTTGGCAAAGCACTGTGGGAAGACACACAGACACACATACACATACACCATAAAGGAGAGTGATTTAAAGTGTGATGTTGCCACGACATACACATTGTCCCCTGGATCCGACACATTGTCCCCTTGATCCAACAAGAGCCATCATATATTCTTGTTATGTGATCTACAATACTACTTTGATAACGAGAAGTAGCAGTAAAGATTTCTGGGACAACAGACCTACAGTTCGCTTATTTCTGTGCGATGCAGCTGGACCGTGAAATAACTGGATACTAAAATTCTCAGATCTAATAGGGTTTTAAATGTAATGCTCAGGATGCATAAGGAAAGTGATGATAATGCAATAATGAAAACCAATCTGAGCTTTGACATATTTGTTAAAGGTGAGTGTGGGTGACAGAAGAGACAGAAAATGTTGATCAAATGATTTCTATGGCTTTTTATATCGTTTCCAAACCAAGAGATGTGACATTTAAGAGTACACTTCTGGAGTGATGTTGAGTTTCTCTATAAGACTGGCAAGTCAATGGAACATTAGGTACGGAGGGAAAGAGAAGAGAGGGGCAAAAGAGGTCTTCACTCACCGGTCCCCAGGGGTCCGGCACCCAGATGGGCGGGCAGACGATCAGGCCGCACGCCTCGTGTTCGGGCGGCTTGTGGCCGGTGCAGAGCGACTCGTCCACCACCTCGTCCTCGGTCTGGGTCACCTTGGTGGTGCATAGCACCGTCCGTGTCTTCTCGCCGTGGCCACATGTCTGCGTGCATGGCGACCACGCCATCACCTTCCACCTGTACGCATCCAAAAGATAAGTGACGATGCATGATTAACCATCATGTTGAAATGCACATATGTTAAAATCTATGCAGAGGTACAAAAGAGAGCACCTCTACCTTGAATACCTTGAATCTGTTTTGATCACCTGTGCCTTGATTTAATTTCATTTTTCAAATTCACTTTCGTTTTCTTCTGTCCCTATGTTTTTTACCCATGATGATAATAATGATGATGACAATGACAACTGTGAGAGAGAAAGTTCTGATTATTTCATGTGTTGTCACATTAACCTGTTGAGGAAGAGCTGATTTTAGTATAACAAGCTTTTCCCATAGACACCTGTCTGAGTATACTCGGAACTAGTCTTCAATGGTTTAAGACTACCGGTACATTTGGTAAAGGTATCCCCTTGATATGAATGAGAAGCACAAACATCAGCCCTTCAAAAGGTTAATGAACCAATGCATTAATACATTCAAACTTTATGCAAACCTCAAATATATATAATGTCTGAAAAATCAGACATTATATATATGAAGAGTTTGTTTGCAAAAACCGATAAGTCCATTTTTGAAGATTTTGAGCTACGGTCTCTGTCATAAAGTACAAAATAATACCTTTTAAATGATATATTGATCACAACATATAAAGGTATATTTTTGAAGTTATGGTCAAAAGAAGCAAAAATTTTCTTATTATTCTCTTTATTTTTCTTGACCTTTAATCGCAAATATCTCCATTTGACAAATATGGACTTATCGGTTTTTGCAAACAAACTCTTCATATATTGTGGCTTGATCAGAGGCTTGTCCATTCATGCAACTGATGCACACAACCTGGAGTTTGATTACACAAATGCATTCAGTTGGAACACAGGAAAGGAAAAGTTCAGTACTAAATCTGTAGTAAATAGGTGTCCATAAATTTGCATCTACTGTTGGAGTATTTCCCTGAGAGAGCGGTCCATTGCAGAAGGTCAGATAGTGACCGGGAGATGTAAACTCACACTGGTGGGCAGGCTTGGACATTGCAGGCCTTGGTCCTCCGGTCAGGCTTGGGGTGGTCGCAGAACGTGTCGCTGACAATCGTCTCATCGTCCACTCGGACACACTGCATCTCAGAGATGGACACCCCTGACAGGTAGAAACAGTTAGGATATGATATGAAAATCTTTGACCTTTTGTAACAAAGTGCATTAAATACAAGACATTCAAATGGGATGATAGCAGTACATCAATTCAAAGAACAATAAAAAAGATTTGAGTTATTCATAAACTTAGTGATCAACTGAATACGTGTGTCCACATTTCTTTGAGTATGTGAAAAAAGTCTGCCTGGTCGTTTGCTTGCTTAAATGTTTGTTTAAATGTTAGGCCAATTTTTTATTCCCTCTTTCTTTAAAAAGAGTGTGCAATTCACTTCATTTTGGTACATGCAATAAATCATTTAGGCAGAAGTATATAATTAATCAGCTTTTGCATTACAACTTATCTAACCATATGATGTAAATTTTGCAAGCTTGATTAAAATGATTAAGAGTAAAAATTAAATTATTTTCCCCACATTCTTTATTTACAGCAATAAGAATCTACAGCACAAAAATATACAATTATTAGAGAGAATGATAACCTCACCTCCAGCGCATGTAACAGAGCACTGTGACCACGCCCCTCTCACCCACGTAAATGCGACCTGTCTGTCGCCCTCATTGGTGGTCGTTACGGGGCGGTTGAATCCGTAGTGAATACCATTGTTTTCCTCCTGTACCAGAAGCTGCATGAGGATGAATGTAGAAACACACAACGGCATTAATCTTCCACAGTATACACCTGTACAATGTACATCCACATCGCTGAGTTTAATAATGTTGATAATGGGGACTCATTGACAGGTAATAGTACGACTTATTAATAATTTTCTTGTTTTCTACAAAAATAACTCAGATATAATTTCATTTTGTTTATAACTTTGACGATACAACAAATGCATGAAGTAAGGAAAAATGGCAGCGCTACTTGAATAATGCAATTGTGAGTCAGAATGAATAAAACCATAGTGATCTGATGAAGATTCAAAAAATATGGAATAATCACCATGACAACAAGTTCCTGATTGGTTGGTCCTAAGGCTGTCAGCGACTCTGGCGCCGTGTCGGGTCTCTCGTAGACAAACGTGGTTCCTGCAACGTCGTAGGACTTGGGCCAGTCGATCATCCACTCGGCGTTGATGTAGTAATCGTTGTCAACTGACTTCAGAGCTGAGGACAAGCAGGACGAGAAAACATTCCTACACATTATCACACATGTCATATGTGAGAATGATCCGTTAAACACTCCCAACATTCCCTTTAAAAGTAAAAGCCTTTGCACTTCACAGAAGTTTATTTGCACTTGCTTCAGACGATCTCAGGACTTTTTGTCTGAGAAGATTGCCTTTGAAAAGTGACTTAATTGAGATTTGGATATAAAATTTTAAAGATATCTCAATCCCTCTTTATTGCCCCACCTTCGAGGCAATTGCTTAGGATGCATCACACTTGAGCCAACTTATTGCAAATGTCACAAAATTTTACATGGTTGAAGAATAATGTCTCCCAACATTGTATATGAAATCTTACAGTTCTACACCTCAAGAGTTTTTAACAAAAAAAGAAATGAAAAACGAATCCCATGTTACTCAAAAATATGCCCCCCCCCCTTTTGCACTGAGAATGAGAGTTAGAATGAGAGTTGGAGTATAACAGCCCCCCCCCCCAAAAAAAAAAATGCACTGGAAATTAATATTAACATTTCCCCCTCCATCGTTAAGAGGTTTCTAGCTTTATCATTCTGAGAAAAGGTCTAACTTACCTACCTCTACAACATACCAGATTATGAAAGGAATCTTAATTTTCTGGGCTGCAAAAGGGACACACAAACTTTGAATGCAAGTTACGTCAGTGTCTGCTGCCAACACTTTTTCTTTCCTTCCATCCTTCCGCAAAACTCACCGAGGTAATTCCTGGAGATGGCCGACTCCCGGAGAGTGATGTGGACGGAGCCGGGAGGAATGGTGAGGATCTCCTGGTAGTCGCCGACCTCAAGGGGTTCGTTGAAGAGGCCACCTACGGTGACGCAGGAGCTGCCGTCGCCCCCGCACACCCGACACTTGTCTTCCCTGACCTCCGACCCCAGCACCTTGTCACACCCTACCGCCTGTGAGCAACGGAAGAGCACGATATAATGTGGTAGAGAAATGCCAACGGTTATTGATGATGACACTCCATGGGAAAGAAGTTCAATATTGATGCTAATGCATGGAGCAGTATTGAATTGAGATTTCTTAGCTCTGGTTCAAGTGCTTCACTTTGAAAAATTTGGAGCTAAGTGTTTGGGGATATTGATGTTTGTTTTGAACAGCAATTGCAATGTGAGTGGGGACACATAAGAAGAATTATTTTCAGTAAACTGAGAAAGTGTGAAATGCAGTGATAGATTCTAGATTTTGAGAACTTAAGCAGATTTAAATATTTTACCCTTACAGCAATGATATCATTCCATCATAATTCTTCAAACCTTTACTAACATCACTTCTTCTGATCATCTGATGATTCATAAAATGAATTACATTTGCTGATTTGGTATCATATTGTCCAATTGCTGATGAATTGATATAAAATGAAAATGTTATGGAAAAAAAGTTGGAGTGCGCCGAGCTACATTAAGCTGAGTTGAGCTGGGCTGAAATGAAAAGTTGAGAGGGGTTGGTTTGAGCTGACTCTAAATGCATTGAGCTGCACTCCATTGAGCTTGAGTTTGAGTTAAATTGAACTAAATCATATTGAAATATGGTTACACAAAAAGAGAGTGGACACTCTAAACTTGGGTCCTCCTTACATGGCACTTTCCGTTGATGCAGATGTCCAGGGACTCGGGCCGGTAGAGCTCTGGGTAGCAGCGGGTGCCGTCCACCACCTTGGGCACCCGCCGCAGGTGGTTGCCTCCTGAGGAGATGCAGGAGAGTTGGCAGGGCTCAGGGTTGTTGCCGATGTACGGCTCCCACGTGTAGTACTGACCGTGGTAGATCTCGTTGTCGAAGGCTGAGCACTGGACTGCGCGGAAGTCCCTCGAGCTCTCAGGACACTCCTGGACAGTGAGGCAAGAGGGAGGCTTGCATAAGAGATTACTGATTCAAACTTTAATTGCGTTAAAGTACTTCTGCCACTTGGTTATTTTTCCTTCTCAGCAATACAACTGGTTGAGAGTATTTTTTTTTCTTTTCTGTGCTGTACAATAATCAGAAGAACATAGAGGCCTATCATGTATCGCTGGTGAATAAATATACAAAATATTCATTGCTTTGATCAAAATGGTGAACTCTTTCTTCTGAATACCACCATTACCAATGAATAACTCAATCGACTTTGCATGTTTCGCTCAGAACAAATGCAACAAATCCCATAAATAATCCTGGAGAATGTGATAAACATAATGAAGCTCTATTTCTTTTTATCAATCATTTTTTACAAAAACTTGAAATAGTAGACTACTTTAATATTCATCTCCTCTAACTTATTTCAAAGTAGTTCAAAGAAGAAATTCAAAATGGCTTGTATCAGAGGATGCAAATACTTTGAAAGTTATGTAATTTGTCACAATGGCTTGTATAATAGAGGATGCACATACTTTGAAAATTAAGTGATTGTTTGTAACTGCAGCAGTCCTGGTTTCATTGCTTCAAGAGGTAGACCTACATGTTGTATCTATCATGATGTAGCTATTCCCTAAAGGTGACAATGACATGAGATACTTACATCTGTGTTACAGGACCGGTATCGACTCCTCTCCCCCGTGCAATACTGCCCTCTGTTTCTTGGTCTAAAAAGAAGGATAAGGAGGGAAGAGGAGAAAGGAATGATGAATTATATCATATGCCAAAAAGATCACAATACAGCATTCAACCAAGTGTGTGCAATTTCTTCTTTTCCGATCATATCAATACATATCCTGTTTTTAATACAGAGAGGAAAGTAAAATATGGTAAATTACCAAGCTCTAATTCTATCACATCCAATCATGTGTTAGGTCTAAAATAAGATCAACAGGTGGCACAGGTTAAACAACGGATGAAAACACACCTTGAAGATTTGAATTATGCCTTACATTGTAAATGCATGCATATTCTGATAATATATGAACTTATTCTTATATCTCATTCCTCACTACATGTTTCATCTGTGATTATTGTGCTCTCACTTTTATATGAGTGTTTGTATTCAGTGATGTCACATCTTTGTATTGATGCAGACTGGTAACAACAAACATCAACAAATTCTCCATCATTGGCATGATCTTCACCCGTAACCTGTGATTGCATCATCGCATCCTCACTCAACAACATAGCAACCATCGTCACCGGGTGTGGCCGGATGTTGCTACTCACTCTGGATTATTGCACTGTCGCTCCGAGTTGGACACCCCTCCTCCGCAGGTCCTGGAACACTCGGACCAGGAGGACCAGGCACCCCAGGAGCCGTCCACGGCCTGGGGCTTGGTCCCATACTTGACGCAGTCCCCAAGGTAGCACCACTGGTGGTGGAAACGTGCACAGGAATGGTATCATTAATGGTGGAGGTGGTCGCAAAAGGTTGAATTGAGTAGCAATAGAGTAACAGCAGACATTTTCATAACTGGATATAGTCAGACTGGTGGTAGCTGGATCAATAGAAATTAACTAATCATACGGACAATGATGGTAATGGAAATTATGAAGATGATGATGATGATCTTGATGATGATGAAAATAATATGATGGTGGCTTTGATGACAATGATAACAACGATTGCACTGATGACAGTGGTAGTGATGGGAATGATGATGATGATGATAGCTATGATGACACAACTGATGGGCATAGAAGAGATAGAGTGGGGTTGGCATGACAATGACAGGGATGATGATATGGATGACAAAGAACATCTGGTGATGTCATAATAGTAAATGGTGCAACCCACTATCAATGACTGGAAGATGATACTGCCACCAACGATGGTGATCACGGTGGTAATGAAAATGATAATGACGACAATAATCTTCATAGCACACATTGTTAATCTTTAGAGGGGAAAGACAAAATGCAAATGACAAATTTGTCTGCACATCATGTCTATTCAGCTATCCATTGAGAGAAATATAAAACTTACTCCTTCTGCAAAATGGGGCGTGTCACACCGGGTCCCCTCTGCGGCTGGGGTACCCGTCCTCCAGCAAGCTCTCGTGTTGGGCTTCTGACACGCCAACTCTCTACATATATTCTGAAAAAAAAAACACACAAATTAGACAAAAGACAATGGTTATACAATTACATAGACATGGCAATCCTTATCTCTATACATATTCTGGAAACCACAAAGTTTGGCCTAACAATGCAATTGACTAAAATGTGATTACATCGATGTGGCAATCTATAATTAAAATCTTCACAGGTCATACTATACATTAAAGTCATCAAGGTCAAAGTTTTCACATTTAAAAATGCAATTATCATCACACACACAAAATGCATGTGGATATTTTATGAAATAATTGGTAACATGCTGCAACAAGAAATCAGGAGTCAGACACGAATTCTAATAATCACAATGTACGAGATGATATACAGATGTACATTGTAGAAGACCATTTAGCATATCATTTGAATCTCTTTGCAAGATGAAGAATTGGACAATTTTCTTTCCAACAAATGTACATCAATATCGTTGCTGATGATGAATCAAGATAATCCTCAGCTATGACGGAGAAGAAGAAAAAAGGAACAACCCAGCTGAGCACGAAACCAAAGTCAGCCACTCCCTTCAACAATAAATGGGATTTTGATAGCTGTATGCCCATGAGCCGTGTTAAGTTACCTTGAAGGCTACTACAATTTGTGTACTATATACATCGAAGTAGGTCCCGCGGGACAAACGAGCTGTGACTAATAAAAAAGATGATAGCTATAAAGATGTCTCTCAGAACTGACTCCCGACAATGTCATGGAAGCACCACACAAACGGTTCGCGGGACTGCGGTTCTGGTTGACGAAAACGCTTATGACAGATAGTCACCCGAGTATGAAATCTGGGAGGTTTGCTGACAAATGGAAAGAGATAATGTTTCTTCCCACAAGTAAACTACTGCCTGAAAGGGGAGAATGAGTAGGCTGATGGCATTTAACTCAAGGAGGGTCAGCATGACGGCCGAAACCACCGGGGCTGATGAAAATCTCCCGAGATGCCGATCCCAGAAGTATATTTACGAGAGGTATCATTCATGTTGATGCAGGCAATTTACCCCGCACGGTTACTCATATTACATTCACATCAATATTGTCAAATCCATGTTAAAAATAAAACTCTGTCAAAACTTTTTTTTTATAAAATGATGTTTTTCCCGTCAATTTGCAAGAAATTTAAAATGACTTTCATGATCTTGGCACGATGCCCTCCAAATGAGTTCACGTTGATAAACTGTTTTAGAATCCCTACAAATCAAAAAATCATCCGTATCAAACCACAAAACACTGAGTGCACAGTTAAGAGCACTACTATCATTTCCAGTTTCCTGTGGGTGGATGGAATGTATTTCAGTGTGTTTTTGTCACACTGTTAATTTAGATCACTGTCTATGGGAAGCCAGGTAGGTAATGTGAAAATCTCATGAAGATTTCAGAGTGTCATAGAGAACAGGTTAACACTTTCATCACCATCCATCTCAAATACCATTCACATTTGTACACAGCAAAGCCACCACCAGTAATAACGGGCTTAAGGTATATCCCTTTTACAAACATCACCAAATTTTACATGGTTCAAGAATAACGTCTCCTAACATTTTGTATTAAATCTTATGGCAATACACCTCACAGCTTTAAAAAAAAAGTTCTGACATGAAAATATAATCCCATGTCCCTCAAGAATAGGCTCCTCTTTTGTACAGAGAATAGCGTTTTGATTTATTTATATATATATATATATATATATTTTTTTTTTTTTTTTTTTTTTTGGGGGGGGGTCCAGGATGAATTCACCGGAAATCTATAGTACTGTTTCGCCCACCATCAAAAAAGAAGTTTCCAGTTTAATTACTCTGGGGAAACATGTACATTACCCACCTCCACAATATATCAGCTTATGAAAGGAATCTAAATTTTGAGGTTGCAAAAGGGACACGCAAACTTTATAGAGATTTTGCTCATGTGTTATGGTTCTCACATTTGTGTTGCATGCTTTGGCCCCAGTCCCGTACTGCAGGCGGCACTGTTCGTTCCCGTCCACCAGCTGTCCCGGCATGGCGGTGGGCAGCCAGTAGTCGGCTAGTTCGGGCACATCATCTAGACACACAGCCTTGCCTGACCTGTTTATGAATGACAGGAAGGAAAGAGAGAGAGATATAGATATACAGACATTACATATAAACATAAAATATATACCTGTCTATATGTGTTTCAAAGAACACTGTGAAGTCAGAGAGATAGAAAGATAGACATTACATATAAAAATATAGATATATACCTGTCTATATGTGTTTCAAAGAACACTGTGAAGTCAGAGAGATAGAAAGATAGACATTACATATAAACATATAGATATATACCTGTCTATTTGTGTTTCAAATAACACTCTGAAGTCAATGAAGAGAGATAGAAAGACAAACATTACATGTAAACATATAAATATATACTTAGTCTATTTGTGTTTAAAAAAGAGATACTTTTCATACAGTTGCACATGTTTTAGAGGACACTGTGAAATCAAAGAGATATATGTATATATATAATATATTGATATACACATGTGTTTCAGTGAACACTGTGAAGTTATAGACATAACATATATGTTTCACAGAAACCTGGGAAGTCAAAAAGAGAGAGATACATATATTATACACAGGGAGAGATACATTGAATATCATACATCAAAGTATGTGTTTCTGGAAGCACTATAAAGTCACAAAATAAAATCCAGACCTGCAGTCCACAGGAAGTGAGAACAAAATGTGTCCTTAATCAACAGCTGCCCCTCCCAAGACAAGAAAGGAAATATTTCCAAAGGGAGATTTACTTTTATTTCTACAGGTTCCTCTTTATTTGAGCAGATGGCTGTACAGAGTGGCTCTTTCAAATGGATATGGTAAGTTCTATAACTGAAAAAAAGGACAAGAGCTAATAAAACACAGGCATATCTTTAAGAAATATCATAGTTTCTCCAAATGTGATACAAATAATCAGCCATGTCTAGCTGTTTAGGAGATAGAGTCGTAATGCATGAAAACAAGAGATGAGATCAAGAGATACAAAGAATTAACGAATCATAGAAAAGTATCCTAAACATGCACTCAAGAAATGAATCTTTCTCCATTGTTCCCTTGGTCTAAAAGAAAAAATCAAATCTAAATTTAGCTGTAGCTATGTTTAAATTCATGCAGTCGCACTGAGAAAAGATATTTGGTAAAATGTCACAGTATCCATATTCTCCCCTTAGCCCTGTGTTCAACTTGATATGTGACAGACATTGGTAAGAAATAAATGTCACTTAGCAGCATTATCTGGAAACTATGGGAAATTAACAATTACAGCAGAGAGCGCACAGCAGAACTTTATCAGCACAGCTTACTCTGCAACATACCGTATCTCTCTATATATATGTACGTATATATTCATTGAGGAAATGCGTGAAATAGGATTGGTGAGGTTTCCATGGCAACCATTCCATGGAGAATTCGGTGCCCACTATCAGCGGTGAGGTCATGCTAGACTGGAATGGTCTTGCCCCACTGTTCTTCACAGTGGGTTTCAATGGCTTGATTTAAGACACTACATCAATGGCAATCTATGAGCACCATTTTATGTACCGTATGTCCCCCCCCAAAAAAAAATTACAACAGGAGCTCTGCAATGATATCTTTTAAAATAGTGAATCAATCTAAATACAGATTCAGGGTATGAACCTATAACTCATTGCCCATATTTTACAGAAAACCCCATTCGATATGCTTCAGTGGTCACAGAGAAATGAGGAAATTTGTAGAGGATGTCAAGAATCTCTTCCCTCCAAGTTTTGTCTATTGTATTCACACACAAGAGCATCAAAGTGCAGAACTAGGAAGAATCAGACTCAGGACATGCTTTACAACAATCCACATTTCTCTGTGACCGCTTAACCAAACTGAATGGGGTTTTCTGCAAAATAGAGCAAAGATGTTATATTTCAAGACCTTGAAGTAGCATTTAGACAGTTTAATCATATTGGGTGTTATCAATGCAAAAATCTGATTGTAATTTTTTTTTTTTTTTTTTGGGAGGGGGGGTATACTGTACAGTTTGCTTGGTGGAAAAAGTCCATCCCTCTGGCTTCTGATTTCATCTTTTCTTTTCATCCACATTTCTTCACTCTGTGTCTATAACTTTAACCCATTGAGGACCGACTGATTTTTCTACAACACGCATTTCCCATAGACACCTGCCCGAGTATACTCGGGACTCGTCCTCAACGGGTTAAACAAACTTTTTAACCCGTTGAGGACGAATCCTGAGTATACTCGGACAAATGTTTATGGGAAATGCGTGTTGTAGCAAACTCAAACCGTCCTCAATGGGTCAATGTCAAGTATTTTTTTCTCGTTGTCCTGTAACTGGGTGTTCAGTCGACCTCTCAATATATCATTTAATCCTGCCTGATTCTAATCTACTCATTTATCTTTTCTTTTTTTTTTAAAGTCTGTAGGCCTACATTATGCTGTAGTCATTGCAATACATCCATTTGATATCTATATCCTCTTCTGGGATGTATTCTTCATTAGAATGCTTCTTCACACTTCATTGCCCTTCCATCTGAAAGATACAAGGAGTAGGTGAAGAAATTGAGTGGTGTCACCCACCACTGAAATTCTCCAAGTTAAATGGGATTTCAGTAACTCACTAGCAGGTAAACTCGATCTGAACGGGGTAAAAATTTGAAGCACCCAGCTCAAGGGTGGTCTGCGGATGAAGTCGCTCTCATTCTCTTTTCTTTACGTTTTTCCGACTGAAAGCACGCTCTTCACTCTTTAACACTTTGCGCCCACTTCTAGGAAATATATCAACTGGCAAAGGTAAATAGGCGGCTGATATATGAAGCTTCCATCAACAAATAGCCTTGATGCATGGGGGGGGGGGAGAGAGAGACGGGGAGGCATCACTTATAGCTTGGATGGCAGGCACTCTCTTCAAAGTCAGGTAATCAATCACTTCTTGACCTTACGAAAATCTCAGCTTTCTGGCTACCTTCCCCACCGCTGCTGCCGCCGCGCCCTTCACACGCTGGAGAATTTTGATGGGTTGCTCCTCGGAGGAGTGTGCGGGCACTGATCGTGCCTTTGTATGTGAAGCCTAAACTTGCAGCAAGAAGGTAACTTGCAGAAACGCATCTCAGAGCTTTGTTTTTAGGGCAAGAAGGCGACTTGTTGGAAACTCTCTGAAGCACCTTATTTAGGATGAGAAGGCAAGAGGGCAACTTTTCCACACTCATCTATAAAAGCACTCTATTTCGGACAAGACAATGAGTAATCGACACGTTGAAATCCCTCTTTTCAGCTCATTCAGGAATGAAAAGGTGATATGGTTTAAACTTGCCGAGGCACCTTGTTTGGGGCGAGTACCCATGCTTAACAAGTCGCCTTGTTGCCCCACATTCAAGCTTGTATACCTTCTCTGTCCTGTGTGTGGCACAAGCAGTAGGTTCTGACCTTCAGTCCCTAGTACCCAAAAAGTTTATAAACTTGTTTTACAAGGAAATGTGTGTTGAAAGTGGGAGGTGAGGCAGCAAACCATAATTCAACTACTCTGGAAAATGTAAATCATTACAGTTATGACTCTAAAGCGAATATCTGCTATGGCATTCCTTAGAGGATACATCACTGTAATGCACAGGTGTTGTTGTAAAATTAACTGGATCACAGGCATGCCTTCCTAGATAAACACTGTTTCCTCTTTAAGGCCATAATTGTCCTCCCTGGGGGCCATCATGGAGGTGCCCAGGGGGACCTGCAACTGACCTTCTCAGTTGACCACAAGTTCAACCTTGATTTTTACTGATAAGAAGCTGCAGCAATGACCTGTGTCTATACCAGTTTAGTATCTGTTAGCGATATTTTGGCCTCGTACAGAGTATGCTGGACAACTGTCCTAAAATATGATTGGATATTGTTTAAAATATTTCAAAGAATGATAAACTTCTGTCCCTACCTATCTTCCTAGATGCCTATATATCCAACCGTCATCCTATCTATTTACATGTATCTATCTCTATCTATCTATCTATCTATCTATCTTTCTATCTATCTTTCTATATGTGTGTGTGTGTGTGTGTGTATCTGTCTCTATGAAACCATAGACCTATGTGAAGGAATATTAACAATAATTTACAACGCAGCAACGAGTAGGCCTATAGGTACAAGTGTATATCTAGGGCTATGTACAGCAGACCTACAAAATACATTCATGATATTTTATACCACAGCATCCAAGAGAATGATAAAATATTCATCCTTTAAGAGTTGCATCAGAATTCTTATACCTTGTATAAATTCCCCCCAAAATAAATAAATAAATGGGGGTTCATAGTTTCATAATTTATTTGCTTTTTTTTTTTTAGAAAGCACTGACAATAATTCTACAGCAGCCACATACACTCATTATTATTGCAAGTAACATTACTCCATGGAAAAATCTTGTGTTTACCATACACAATCCAATTAAAAACATGATGCAAGCTACAAAGGCTGTTGTTATCTAAAAATTTTCTGAGGCAGAATCACGATCCTAAACTCGTTTGAGGCATTTTCAGGGGTTAGATAAACGCAACCATGTTTTCAAACGCATTTAGGAACGCCGTTTTGAAACGCCTTTCAAAGGGCGTTCTGAAACGCGTTTGAGACCACGATCGCTGTTCTGTGAGTAGATAAACGCAATGCCCTTTTGAAACGCGTTTATATCTCTAGGTCAAATCCCAGCTGTTTCCGGTTATACTCTCTACCCATTATTTGTGTGTGACTGAGGAGGCATGTTTTGTGGTTGCAGTTGACCTTTATTTCCCAGGTCAAACGGCGCAAAGCAGCTGCGCAGTGACACCACTGGAATCGCGATTGTATGATGGTTAGATAAACGCGGCTCATCGAGAATCACGTTTCAAACCACGTTTACAAACACCGTTCCAAACGCGTTTGGAAACGTGATTCTCTCTCTCAAGTTAGATAAACGCAACCAAAAATTTGCAGAACAAAAGAACTCTTTTATGCCCTCTTTGTTTTTGTAGGGTGTCAACAATGTTCACTTGGGCGGAGGAAAAAAATAACATATGCCAGCAAGCCCTTTGTCTAAGTCAGAGTCAATCAAACTTGCACTTTATGCATGGCATGTGAACCCTGAAAGTTCACAAAAACTTAATTACCATGATTACTAATCAACACCAAACTGTGTACTTTTGGCCATAGTTTTATGAGAGAAATGAGTGCCCACTCACTGTAAATGGCACATGTACTAACAAACAATCTCTATTCTCCGGAAATTAAATAAATGCAATAAAATATGAAACTCTCCCCCCCCCCCCCCCATGGTTCCATGACATTTGCTCCTGCGACTATTGCTCCCATTAATTATCTACACACCAAGTCAAACATAAATTCTACTCACAAACATAACCCTAACCCTAATCCTAATCCTCACATCAAACTAAACCTAAAACCCTATCACAACCCTAACCCTAACCCTGGAAGTCCTTAGAGAAAATAAGATCGGAGCAATTGTCACAGGAGCAAATGGCGTGTCACTCCCAGCATATTCAACGAGCTAATAATGACCAATTCACAAAGTATACCTACTCGGCCCTATGTCTTATTGTAACTGACAAGTCTACAAGTGATTTACAATGTACAGTAAATAGTACATTCAACAAAGGATAATTGCCCAGAGGAGCTCAAAATGAATTTTGCAATGAAGCTGCTCAACTTGAAAAAAAATTGCGATATCAACAATCGTGGTTTGTATGCACTAATTGTTGCGTCGTCATGCAAGCCATTGACAAGTTTCCTGGTTGTCAGTGACGACGACCAGATCTGGGGAATTGGGTGACAAAGCACTATGTGGAAATCTAACCACGTGATTGGACGGACACTAACTAGCTCATCTAAAGTCCATTGAGCAGATATTTACAAGTACATGAACACCTGTTCAGGATGCAATCCACATTAGGTAGAGGGGAAACTTACATCCTCAAATATTTCCTGTCCCTTTTGTTTCACCTGACCAATGTCACTCAAAACTATTTACACGAGTAAGAATGCGTGAGAAGAAATGAACAACCCAAAATTGTTACAGTTACCATTGTTTTTTTTTTCTTTTTATAGCAAATAAGTACACAAGTTGTTGAGTTTCTGCCTTTTTGAAGGGTTTGCATTTATACCTTTCTGCTTGTAAAACAAAGAACTACGAGAGTGTCACACATGTGCTCTGGTAGATTTAAGATTGTGACCCAATTCCTTTACTCCCTCCACCGCCCATCTCAAGAGCGCCTGCTCGCATCCTCCTAAAAATAAGGTCCAAACTTGACATGTTTTGACAGGGAGGGTCAAAGTTCCACAGTGAGACAATTCAGAGGATGAAATTGGGTCTCCAGGAATAATTTCCATTTTTCAACTCTCTCTCCCTCTCCCTCTCTTTCTCTCACACACCCACTTTCTCCCCCCTGAAAACTGACCGCAGCTTCAACTTGACCCCAATACCCCTTCCACTCCCATCCTTCCACTACATCCTTCCTCTACATCCACAGAGCCAGCTAAAGACATTTCAGGGACTCGGTTCTGTATCAAATTTTCTCTTTCCCACTTTTACTCTTCTTGAGCCTTTCTATTTTCATCTTTCAAGTCTATTTTTTTTGTGTGTCCCCCTTGCCATTGATTGTCTGTCACTTAATTGACAGTTTTATAAATATTTTTCCTTGTGTCATCCTCAGAGCATCTTTTTGATTATCCTTCATTTTTGTTTTTCCCCTGGGCATGCTCCCCATGAAAGTTTCTTGATGACTTTTGAGAGAAGTCTCCTCAATGCTCCAAGCGACTCCTTGGCGAGTGTCCCTTCTCACAGAACATCCTAATAAAAGTCCACTCCCCTCTGCTGACGCAAATTGTACACATAGGGAGGGGAGCTTTATGCATCTATTTCTTCTCATGAATCTAGTCACTTTTTGCAATGCAAATGGATACATTTTTTTTTTTCATGTGATGAAGATGAAGACCAATCAATAAATGACATCCAAAAACATCTCTGATCTGGTTTGGGCTTGTGGAAAATATGTGGCATCACACTTTTAAATCACAGAAATCCTATTCATAACTACAGGAGAAATGACAGAGACCGCAAAGAGAGTGAAAAGCCCAAAACATTCCTCTCATTCTCAGCCAATTGCTAATGATGAAGATGATGATCCACGGCACTTGTATAGCGCCATATGAAGAGTTTGTTTGCAAAAACCGATAAGTCCATATTTGTCAAATGGAGATATTTGCAATTAAAGGTCAAGAAAATAAAGAGAATAATAAGAAAATTTGTGCTTCTTTTGACCATAACTTCAAAAATAAACCTTTATATGTAGTGACCAATATATCATTTAAAAGGTATTATTTTGTACTTTATGACAGAGACCGTACTTCAAAATCTTCAAAAATGGACTTATCGGTTTTTGCAAACAAACTCTTCATATATATATCTGCCATAGAAACATTCAAAGGCGAATGACCACTATCTACACTTGTATGTCCTACATTCAGAGTCTGAGATGTATGCACCATATCTACTGAAATCCAAGCATGCTATATACAGAGCCTAAATGGTCCGGCCAAGGAACGAGTTCTTTGTCCAAGCGAGCTGACCACTACCTTCCTACCAAAATATGGGTCAAACAACAGACTGCTTTTCTTTATTTACAAAAGTTGGGGGTCAAAGCTCCACCCCCTCCCCCTCCCCTTACCCCCTCCCCCGGTGGGCATGCTTCATTCATTCACAACCTGACATGTGCCATGGTGGCTCGTGGCCAGGCAATAGGGGTCGCGACCTTGGTCGTAACCTCGCACCCTTGACTCCCAGATCTATCATTCCCTCTGAACAACAAGGCATACTTCAGATATCTTTTCTCCCAGTCTGCCAGGGAATATCCAGTAAAGGGTGGTGGAATCCAAAGGAAAAATTGCAAACAGAATCCTAAATGATTTATGAGTCCACTGCAACCCTTATACATGCGTATTTGTGTGGGTGTGTCTGCTCTCTCTCAGTGTAAAAATGCTTATACAGTGCCTGCTAAAACAATAACAACTAGGCCTTAAGACAAGCCTAAAACAAGAATTTGGTACAAGTTATGCTCTAAGAGACAGAACACAGAGATGTAGAACATACAGTATTTTGATTTTTTTTTTAAATGGAAACATGCTTCAAAAAGTTGGTTAAAAATAAACTAAAACAAAATGATATACATCACAAATGAAAAAAAAAAAAACTTCCTCCTTCGGCATAGAGTTTATACAAGGATGCCAAGCTTACATGTATAAACAGTACTGCAGTATTCTGAGAGCTGACAAGATATTTTTGTGTGAAAAATAGTATTTTTATCTTTCTTGCAATTGACATTTTGGGTAGAGCAGTATTTTCAATGAAACCTGCAGTATTTTTGGCAAAAACAAAACAACAAAAAAATCTCTGTTGATACACTCCAGTCTTCTGTGATGCCTAATACAGTAAAACAGCCAAAAAGCGTAGGAGTTCTAGTTGGACGTGCGTGCAAAACAGTGACTCCCAGCCAAGTTTTGGGAAAGACACACGCACAAACACACAGAAAAAAAACCCCACAATTCTGCTTTATTTCTTCATGTGTGTCTCACACCACCTGTCAAGATAAACTTGTTAACACTCCCAAGATCATTATCTACACATACCTGATTCACGCTCTTGAGCAAAATTCCAGGCATTGTGAGGGAAATTTAAAGAATTTGTAACTTAACGAGATTATGTCTTCAGGCTGGAAAAAAAATGCTTGCTTAAATTTTTTTTTCTCAATGTTCTCAACCATATAGCTTCACGAATACATGTGAAACATTACTGATGAAGTGTGTTTGTTTCTTGTGCTTAAAGGGTGTGTACAGTTTTGGTTGAGGTGAGGATTTAGCTTTTAACGTTTTGCCAGATATTCAGAAACCACTCTATGAGATGTCAAAGAGCATGCAAATTTCAGGGGTACTATAAGTTTATTTGATGAAAATTGGTTCTGAAATGGCTGAGATATCCAAAAACAAGGTGAAACAAAGATATCTAATAAAAGGTGTGGCCTGTCGCCTTTTATTATTATCACTTTTTTGGATATCTCAGCCATTTGAAAACCAATTTTCATCAAATAAATGTTGAAACCATCTTAAAATTACATGCTCTTTCATATTTCATAAGAGGTTTCTCATTATCTCACTTAAGAATGTTATAAACCTGAATCCCCACCTCAACCAGTACTGTACAGTCCCTTTAATTAGTTTTTCAAATGCTCTTAGAAAAAACATTCAACTTTAGTTCCTCATGACAAAAATACACCTTAAGTAAACAAACAAACAAATGATATCAAAGACGAGTGGATAAGGAATGACGATGCTGATAAATACCTACGGTTGAATTCCTCTGCAATCCCAACCCCATTTAAAACTCACTCGATATAGGCCGTGATGTAGTGGGCGCTGCACTCGGACCACGAGTACGGGTCGCTGTTCTCCGTGATCTGATCGGCCATGATTCCGCCCCGCGTCCCGCACGCGTTGCCGTCCCCGTCGTGCTTCATGCCGAAACTGCCCCGTGAGACAACATCATATAGAGCAAGGAAAGTGAAAACATCAGTGCATGTAAATCAGTTGGAAATAGACTTGGTTAAAGTGCAGTGCTACAGAACATTCATGTTGACTATCATTGTCACAATGAAATCACACGAGAGGAATGCTGAGAGTGTACATTAGGTAAACTAAACCCTTTGAGGATGAAGTGATTTTTCCATAACACAGGTTTCCAATGGACACCCGCGCAAGTACATGTATACCTGGGACTAGTATATGAGTATATAAGATACAGACTTGTATATGAGCCTATTAAGATAACACAGTTATGGTATCTTGTCTAACTTTTAACTTATTTCACTGATGTAGCAAACAGTCATAAATTACGAATATGTAAATCAGACGGCATGATGATCTCATTTCCTTACATCTCTCCTAGTGGGATGTTCGTGTGAATATCATAAAAGCCACAGTTTGGTAATCTTTCCAGCAAATATAACCCATTTTCCATTGCTAAGTTAGTATCAAGGGTGTAACTCTACAGTGATTTCATGTGATGGTTGATTTCTTTTTGTTTTGTTTTTGGATGTCAAAAAAAAAAAAAAAAAGTAGATCTACTCCAGATGATATTTGTGTCCAGCTCAACGGTTGGCTTGTGATGTGATGATACCAAATGAATAAATAAACAAATGAATGAAGAAATACACAAAGTCATCATGTCCTATTTAACTGATTTATCAGTCCCTCTCCCCCCCCCCCCCCCCCCCAGTCTGTGGTGCCATTTTGACTGTGAATCACTTTTCTGGAAGTGTGATTCACACTTTTGTTTTTTGTAAACGTTAACATCTTTCGTACTCAGTGGGACAACAGGTATTACAGGTGCCAAGGATTCGGGGATCTGTTTCGCAGTAGACGACCGCACCTCCTCGCAAGGAAACCACCACAACAGGTGGTGGCGCGATCGTTCCCCTGTGCGCCTTACGCCCATCGGGCTGCAAATGTTTCCCGCGTGTCGTCAGAACAAGAGCTCTTACACATCTGAAGGAGGGCTACAACAGGCTATACTCATGGCAAGAGGGGACATATTGGAAGAGCAGTATTGCAGTATAAACTGTGAAATGCAATGCTTATAGAAACTGATACATACAATATACTCTTCTAGGGATGAAAAGGTAATTTGACTAAAAGAGCTCCTCCATGGTGCTCTGTGGGAAATATATAAATTTGTGGGAAATATATGTAAATCGTCCTTCTAATTCATGTTTTCGCTATCTATTTAGCTGATGCAAATAGAATGGATAGATTTTTTTCTACTCTTTACAATCTCCTCTTTAGCTTCCTAACAATGACAGAGCATGTGTGTGTGTGTGTGTGTGTGTGTGTGTGTGTGTGTGTGTGTGTGTGTGTGTGTAAGAGAGAGAGAGAGAGAGAGAGAGAGAGAAATATCAACTGTAAAACTTTTGATATGATATATATATAGTCATCAACAGGTACCCACTTGTGGCCAATCTCGTGGGCGATGGTGAAAGCCGTGGCCAGTCCGGTGTCTTCGTTGATATTACAGCTCTGGTCTGGACGACACATCACGCCAACAGGAGCAAGACCTGAGGGAGGGGAGATAATATAAAGAGTTTTACTGCAAAATGAGCTAACTCCATTCTTGTTAAGTTGAGATATTTGAGAATAAAGCTGCTAAAAGAATAAAGAAAATAATAAGAAAATATGGGATATTTCTTTTTTATCATAACTTCTAACATATTCCTTGTTATGTTACAGGTAAGGTATCACCGGAGAGGTTTTATTTCGCTCTATCTGACGACGGACATACTTTAAAATGTTTGAAAATCTTGCTTAGCCCACTTTGCAATGAAACTCTTGATATACATGTAATATGTAAGAAAAGTGAGTGTTCACAAGGATGTTACTCACTGAATGCAGCAAAAAATGCAAGTCATCAATTTAATGTCTGTACATAAACATGTACCAGTATGTTTACAAAAGCTTTCATATTCATTCGTGTCTCCTTCAAAAAGTTATAAATGAATGACAACATACTGCTGTTTAACACTCTTTAACTCAAAAAAGTAAACAGCACTGAGCTACTTGATCAAGGATATTTAACAGAATCTTGCCAACCTGGTCTTATTTTTGTTTCACATATTCATTCATCTACTGTAAAACACGATATGTGACTCTGCACCTCAAAACAAACAAAAAGTCGCCAGACATGAATTTTTAGTTAAGACCATATTCTGAAAGAGCAGACTTTAAGCTTTAAAATGATGTATAACTCAAATCAAATGGACTCTCCTAACCTATCTAAATATTGGAAAGAAAGCACAAACTCAGGAAAAGTGTGAACTGAGAAAAGAGTCTCTGAAGTACAGTGTCTATTCAAGCGCTTAATCTTTACCAAACCGTGCTGGCTGTGCGATGAATGGGACAAAAAACAGGAAGTAAACCACCAGAGTAACAACAATGAAGGGATTATCAGATTAAACTGAAATTCAGCGTGCCTCATTAACACATTCTGTCCATAATTAATACCAACTTTCAAAGCAGTAGCACTATCCTTTCAAAAGTTATTAGAGTTGAAAATGAAGAGTGTGGACAAGGTTTTTCAGAAATGAAAAAGGGATTCTAAAGACACACCTAATCACACTATTCTACCAAAAATGTTCGAGATAAACTGCTAAAAAAATCACACTTTCCTGCCTGTTTTATGATACCAAATTTTAGGATAATGTAAAAGAAGACCCGCTCTTTCAGAAAATATGAAAAAGTCAAGTTCGGCTAGGTTGACCCATTTCACCTATTTTCAGTCCTCACGCAAAATCAGTGTGTGCGACTTTATGTTCGTTTTGAGGTGCACGGTCACATATATACGCGGCATGAAAATTTCGTGAATTGGAGCCGACGACCTTTCTCGCGGCATGAAATTTTCGCGAATTGCCACTGACGTCCAATGCATATTGTGTAGGCAGGAACTTTCACGTGCATTTTAATTTCACAAATGTTGGCACTCGCTAAGTTCGCAAAATTAAAATGCACGCGAACATTCCTTGTTTTACAGTATTGTTTTTTTCTTTTTGAACACATGATACTCACAAACATGAAAGGAGGCTTTTGGCAAGCAGGCAGGTAAGACATAAAATAAATTCACAAATAAAGCTTTACTGTTCTTTTCCTCCCCATAGGTAAAAATAAATCACTCATTAGGTAGTTGCATGTACATAAAACCACACAGCACGCAATACAACAAAAAAACACTGTTCCTGAGTGAGCTAATCAGGGGCTTGATGAAGCACTAATTCCTATAGGAAATCGGACAGGAAAAGCTTCGTTTACTGCCAGAAGGAAAAAAAAAAAATCTGATCCCCAAATTGGCCTGTACGAATTACATCATATATTATGCACATCCTAAAGCCTGTTGGTACAGTGTGGCATCGGCTTTGTGTATTAAGAATAGCATGAGGAGTTTATTGGTTTATAATTTTTAATCCAGCGTATTCCTATGAAAATTCCTGCACTAGGGAGAGCTGAAAATCTGACTCAATATGCCTTTGCCATAGAGCTTCATGACTTGGTATTACAAATTACATAAAGCCACCTATATTTTATAAAGAATGAACTATACACAGTGGACTCCAGTTATAACAAAGAGCTCGGGACCGGAAGTTTTCTTTCGTTATATCGAAATTTCGTTACAGCCGAACAAATAAACAATAAGAACATAGAGCTGATAATGATGGAAGCCTAAATTTCTAATTCGTTGTTGTAACCCGAATTTTGTTATAACTATGTTTGTTATAAAGGGAATGCACTGCATCAGTAATGTTTAATATGCAGATATCATTCAGTATCACACAAGGATTTGATTTGAATGTGGGGGATGAGTGTTCCCATTCTAAATCAAGTAATATGGCACTGTTACAGTGTGTGATGAATATGTTAATAATGATACAGAAAAGAAATTTAATATCATAATATCTGTATCATGTTATATTAGTTTCAGTCTGTGTTACATAATGATCCAACTCATGTATTATGCCAGTAGAAGGCACATTTCCACATACAAAATCTACAATACAATTCACAAATCAGATCAATCCAACAAGTGCATATATTCTAAAACAATTCATTTTGATATCCTCTCAAGAATTATACACATTGTATAATCATTTTAAAGATGGCGTAATCTACATGTATTCATCAACAGCTACACAACAACAATTTTTTTTTTCATAATTTTACAAAATCAAGCACTGGCGTATCTAAAATAAGATCTACTGTGGTAAATGTCAGAAGGCTCCATAAATGACATTTTTCTTTTCGGTTGCACGATTCATCCATGAAAACGACGTGACGTAATACGTCCTACTCGCAACAAGGCTATACTTCTAAAAGCTAAAAGCCAAGTTCCCATATATATCTCTATAGTGGGACACTGAACAAGGCTTCAATTGGCAGCCGATACCTTGAATGACCCAAGAAAAGAATCCAGAAAAGAATAGACGTGACAGTGTGACATGAAGCCCCTTGCTAAATGTCGTCTGCCATCCTTGTGTGCATGCATGCACTTCGTGACATGGAGCAAATTTCAAGAGACCACGGAAAATAAAAGGGGGGGACAATATCGGAAAGATAACTAGTCCTTAACCACTTTGGCTTCTTGGCTGTCAAGATTTCTTCCTGCGAAACACCGGCATCCTGCCAAGATTTACTGGGCTGTTTCTGCCACCTCCCTCCCCCCCCCCTACTTTTTTTTTGAAAGATATGAAAGCCGTGCGTGATGGAAAGATGTCTTAACTCCACTCCCACCTCTCGTTTGAGCACTTTCCGCCGGCATGACTCTAAATGATATGCACTTATCTTGCAGATTGATGGTCGTAAATTGTGCGTCTCTCAATAAATACGAGTATTATACTCTGACAACCTGCTCGCAAACTTGAAGACATTCATCTGCAAGGTTTCATTTGGAGGCTCTTAACCGGTAGGTCTGTCTGACAGTTTGAAAAAAAATAATCTCTCCCAACCAAAATCTAGAAACAGATGATAAAAAGTTTTGTAATTTTTTTTATGAGAGTAAGCAATTATCGCAGTTCCAGTCATGATTTCTATTTTCCACATACATCCTTTGATCTGTAGCAGTGTATTGCTTACCCTGTTCAACAAAGCAATTACTGTGGTTCATAATGTTCTAAGGACTATTTTTAATAATATATTGTGTAGGTCTACATCTCTTTTCTCATCCCCCTGTCCCCCCCCCCCCCCCCCCCCCAAACAAAAAAAGAATCCGCTAAAGTTATCTTTCCAGTGGAATAATGATAAGCGAATACGGGAAGAAGACAAACAGCTTATACAAGAAACATAAGGCAGGTTTCATCGGTAGTTTATGTCAGCAAACTGAATGTAGTTTTTACTGGATATCATATGCATTCTACATCGACTTGGCTCAACCCGTAAACTTGATAATCACATACAGATGTAGAGACACAAGTTTGCAAGTTTTTATATGTTACGGCATTGCCAAGTTGTTATGTACATCTCCAGTGTTAGAGGAAGCGGTTTCCGAAATGGGTCAACGAAAGACCCGCAGCACCTGAAATTCACACCTCGATATTTCTTCCAGCACCTCTCGTTCGAGATTTGGATTATCCTTGAATGCCACATTACGTAGCTACCCGACGATTTGAGCCCCACTGTCATGGAGGAAGGTTTGTTCTGGTACCCAGAATATGTTCAGACAGTACTGGGCTAATGTGTTTGTTCCTTTCCCAGCACACTGCACTAATTAATATCCCATGTTTCAACAAAACTCCTGTCATAACAACCTGCCCCATGGCTAATAATAGATAGAGCCCTCCTTAGATCCAGTCCAAATGATTGCCGTGATTGAATTAACACAGTGATTTTACAGCGATTCAGTTTTTTTTTTTTTTTTTTTTTTTTTTTTTTTTTTAAAGTTTGGAAAGTATCTAAGCCTTTGCGGTCTTTTGCAATTGCATTCATGCAAAGATAAGCCCTAGACACAAAACCTATCATCAAGTTCATAAACAAATATTTGATTATCTAACCAATCAAAACCGCATGCCACAAAAAAAAATTGCGACCCAACAGTGCATACTTGTACTGTTTGATATCGACTGATTTTGACACCACTGCATTTGAATAACAAAAGCAAGACAACAACAACAACCACAACCACAAAAACCAAACTTGGCAGGCCATCGCGAGAAGCAAAGTATGAGACCGGGACACTCGAAAGAGTTAAGCAGCTCTGCTTGGAGCGATGTATTTTGCAGGATTTCCGCTACAGACAAGTACTTATCCAGCATGTATCGATGCAGGCATTGTGTATTTCCAAGATTTCGCTGGGTTGTGGTTTTGTTTTTAAATATCTTTTTATTCTTTTTTGACACCACTGTGTCCTGAAATCCTGGACAAATTTTTCTCAAACAGGATAAATCACTAAATGTTTACAAATTTTAGCACTGGATAAGACTGAATTTGGCAAAATTTTGTAGGCAATGGAGCTAATTTTTTTTTGCATTGAGGATACAAGCTATGATCTGTTCCACTCTGTAAAATGTCAACTTGTATTATGTGCTGCATGCAAAATGTCTTTGATTTGTTCTTCTTGTAGGACTTTACAGAGCAATGTCTTTCCAAAGTGATTTTTGAAATTGAGCATTTGTTTTGTTTTTTATTTTTTTTTTAACCAAAACTTTGCTCAGTTATCTACTTTTTCAAACTAGCTATTTGGGAAAAGTTGAAGTGGAGAACATGACAACAATAAACAAATAAATAATAACTCATTTCAGTGAACATGACTGAGTTATTAAATCTATTTCACAGAACTTAACCTCTCCCAATTTCACCTTGAGTCTTTATTTTCTGTCCGGGATTACCAGATTTCTTGTTGTTGTCATTAACAATAAAAGATGTAAAAGGAGTTTGACAATATAGACTGAAATGCATTCCCAAATGGCAAATTGATTAGAGCGTATCACCTCACTTGTTATTTGAAGCACTGACTTGTGGATTTAAGCATTTGTTCTCTCCATTATGAAACTACAGTGGCCATCGCAGACTTGAACTTTGGACACGTCATGTACGAACAACAGTCAGCCACGTGCACGGTTGCATCCTTCAACCATCAGTGATACATGAAGAGCACATGAGTGCACCTTTGGAGGTGCTATAATTTCATTTCACGCTGTCTCACGGGAGGAGTTGAGGACGACAACTTGCGTGAAAACTGCCCTGGCAAACTGAAATTTCCTGCAGACGAGGTGGTTGTAGCTGGAACCAAAGGAGGGCAAATGCCCACAAAAATTAAAGCAAAGTATGAAGCAGGGATGGGGGCGGGGAGGATGCATGATTTCAGTTAATTCCCCACCAGGGAGGGATCACCCTTGATTATTCATTAAAGCATTCATTAAAGCCATTTCATAAATCCACTCTTTTGAATTCTGCAATATGTTATTTGTTATGTGCAAAACCAGTCTGTAACCACGGCAACGATAAGTGGGAGGGAAGCTGTCCCGTGGTTGTTGTCTCCTTTCCTGCAGACGCTTACGATCGCTCGGGGGAATCTCGGAGGAACATCGAAACGCTAAATGCAGAACACTCCAGCGACATTCAGGAAGTTATCGGGGCATGATGTGATCAATCTGTGATATTTCCACAATCGAGAAGCGGCCTCAGACTTCGATGAACCATCATTTGTCATCTCACCATCGTCGCATTCTCAAATACATCAAGTTCTGATACATTTCCTTCCAGCTTTTTCCAGCTTAACAACCAACAAGTTACTAACAAATGACATTTATCCACTGCTAATTCACCTGTCGAGAGACCGATCAATTTTTCTCACTTTCATTTGGGGTGGGGTGAGAGATACTACATGTTAACATGTTTCCATGGATTCTGCTGATTGAATTCATCATTTTTCATAAACTAATTTCCTGTTCAGCATATCATTGATTTTATTCAAACAGATCATTGATTAAAATTTACCAAACTAAAAAAAAAAAAAGTTTGACTTTGGAGGAAATGTGCAACATCCTACCAATTTTTATGTATTTGATGTTCAATAACTCTGTCACACTAAGAAGTTCTCAAGAAAGGAGTGTTCTTTTCATCCTTTTAAGAGTTCCACAAAAAAAAAAGAAAAAAAAACCAGACTTGGAAATGACTTACCTATTGTCCCGCAAGGCTGATTGTATCGAATACACAGATCTTGCCTGCCAAGAAAAGAAGGGGGAGAAAAGACGAAAATAAACTATGGAGGAAATTCACGACAGAATACAATGAAATAAAGAACATTTATTGTATTACTCAAATAATCATTCGAGAAAAAAATCCAAACATCATGTGTACATGTGCTGTATTGCACTAAAGCTGCTTTCACACTCTTTCTTTTCCCTCAATCATATTTCATGATTATTTTTATCAACTGAAACAAATAAAAACAAGAAAAGGAAGGAATTCTGAGATCTTGATATTTGCTGGGCAATTCTAGGCCACCATGTTTGACAGCAAGAAGTATTATCAAAGACCTGAAATACAAAAAAAAAACAACAACAACAACACACAAAACATACTATCATAGAATCATAATTTGTAACTCTCCAGAAATGCATCAACAGAGAAAGTGAAATCAGTTTGGAAAGTTTTGGTTGATAATCCCCATGTAATTCTGTCCATCATATTTATATTGATCATACACGTATAATATATCAAAAGAGCACGTGACATTACTCCCCTAGAAGGCATGGAGTATGATAATTGACTTAACATATGAAGAGTTTGTTTGCAAAAACCGATAAGTCCATTTTTGAAGATTTTGAAGTACGGTCTCTGTCATAAAGTACAAAATAATACCTTTTGAAAGATATATTGGTCACTGCATATAAAGGTACATTTTTGAAGTTATGGACAAAAGAAGCAAAATTTTTCCTATTATTCTCTTTCTTTTTCTTGACCTTTAATCGCAAATATCTCCATTTGACAGATATGGACTTATCGGTTTTTGCAAACAAACTCTTCATATTATAGTAACAAGTTTGAGAACTGCATACTTTGTGATATTCTCCCATATTTCCTCATATTGCTGTGCTATGCTCACATCACAAATTATTGCAGGGTACTCATACAGCGAGGGCAAGACTTAAAGTTAACCAAGACTTCCATCTCAAAAACAGATACATAGTACATGGTCCTTTATTACCTGATCACCTGAATGCCAACAAAGAACACACATTCATAGACATATTTACACTGATGCTTGACAGTTGAACTTTCAAATATTTCTGTGATGTAAATTTCTCCGACCCTCCCACAACATTCCTCCCTAGGGCTGAATACCAGTAGCATCAGTTTGCATTGAGGCATGATGGGTAAGGGATACCCCATCCAGACAACACCCGGAGGCATAGAGAAGATAAATTCTGGGTCGACCACCCTGCCTCCACGTCCTTCACGGCATCTCAAGGTCGAATTGGACTGGTATAAACCCTTTGTGCACTCAAGCCTGACACACCTTGAGACATCTCTCAAGAGATCAGATAAAACTTTTCTCTCAAGTTGAGATAAAACTTGCACTCAGAACACACCTCAAGCTTGGTGAAAATTGTTATGTTTTTCATCTCACTGGAATGTGCAAAGCTGTTGTTTAAAATCTGTACATTCATAATTGCTTTCACAAAAAAAGTGGAAAAAGTGATATGGACTCAAATCGTTGACCCCAGAAAAGAATAACTTTCTTTCTGCTCTAGTACATTCGACAGCCAATCAGTCATCAACATTCAAGCTGGCTATTAACTCATTGAAGACTAGTCCCAAGAATACTCGGGCAGGTGTCTATGAGGAATATGCATATAGATGGGAAAATCAGCTTGTCCTCAGTAGGTTAACTCAACAATTAATAGCAATTTAACTATTACAGTTCTAAATGACAAAAACAAAACAAAACAAAACAAAACACTTTTTTTTTCATAATGACAGACAGTACACAATAAACCAAGACTGTCCTCTTACAATTTGTTCTGATGAGAAGAATGTCCACCTAATGTCCACCCACACTATCATATCCATGTTTTTACTTTCAGGTGTAGATATGACATTACTTATTGAAAGGTTTTGTGAATCTACTACAAGGAAACATGATTGTGTAGTATGTAGGCCATATCATTCTGAGCAAAATTTCCTCGCTCTCCACATCTTCACTTAAATCATAGTCCAAAAAATAAAAAGGAGTTTCAAGATCAGCATTCCTGGCATCAGTGTCATCATAGTCATGTATAAATCACCCACAAACTACTGCAGAAATTGTCAGAAAGGTCCAGACATTATACTTAACCCATTGAAGATGAGTCCCAAGTACAAGTATCCTCGGGCAGGTATCTATGGGAAATGTGTGTTGTAGCAAAATCAGCCCATCCTCAATGGGTTAACAGGTCCTTATCACACATAAATTTGTTGTTGATTTTGGGGGGAAAAAAGGAGGAAAGAATGAATGAAAGTTCAGAGAATTTGAGAAACTTTCACCAGGAAGTGTGAGAGTGAATCCGGCTGAGAGGTGTAAATTTCCCTCCCCCTCCCCCCCCCCCCCCCCCCCATCCCCAGATGTGTGGCAAGAATAATAAATGTACCTACCATGCTTTTAAGGGATCAGAGGATTGAGGATAAAGACTTTGAAGCAGGAGTCCCATCATCTCTGGAGAACCCAATAAATTCTTGGCTCCCTTGTACACGGGAGCAAGAGGAGGAGGAGGATGATGATAAAGTTCGTTGTCCACTGTTCTTTACCTACTCAGCAACCTATTACTGCAGGTACACGTATTCCTCTACATTGTACCTACAAATCAACCACTAACTGGCCCCGTTCATACAGACCCAATTTTTTTTTTTCAAATTTCAATTTTTTTTAAAATACTTTTTTCAAGTAGACTTTTGCAATGCCATGCAAAACTAAGTATTTCATGTGTGTGGACACACACACTCACACACACACTCACTGACTATTGTAATCAGCCTTGCGGTGTAAAAATTAGTCCACCTTGATTTTTTTTTTTTTGTGTGTGTTTTTGTTTGAAACCCTTGGGATAATTTGTGTATGTGAATGGGCTTTTACCCCATACCTTGATCAACTCGCTAAAAAACTAAGCCTGTGTGGGGGTAACACAGGTCACACTCCAGTCATCGTTTAGACATGCTCAGTTTGGAGATTAAAAATGCTTTGCTTGTATAGCCAAGCTAATTTTTTGCCAACACGGAAAATAAAATCAACTTTTGCATTGCGATCCACAGGCTAATAATTCTTGTGTGTGAACGTGCCTACTGTTGGGGGGGGGGGGGATACTTCTGCTTGGAGGAACCCAGACTGGAGAGATGAACATGTTCTATTTGTTTGTATATCACCAGTCAACATAGCGCCATCAACATAAATTATATCCAGCGCATCAAGGTGGTCTCTCTTATGAAGAGCAAAAAAAAAAGGAAAAAATATTTGTGCAGAAACAACAAAGAGACCTGTGCATTTTTCCAAACAGACAACAAATTTTTAAAAAGTGGCAAGTGAGCATAAATCTGTCTTTCCTCAGAATGGGGGAGGGGGAGTGGAAAAAACGACCATGAGATTGTCTGTTTCATCATCGACCAACTCATAAAAGAGTCATCTAAAAGTCCTTTGGGAGGGGGAAAAAAAAGGAGTCATAACGAAGATGAGAAAATCCCCAGACAGAGGATGATAGGGGGGGGGGGGTGGGAGATTGTATCATGCTGGTTTAAAGGCACGTCAAGTCCAGGTAAAAGCAAAGACCGAGAGATATCTGAAAAACTTTCGATTCAGTCCAGGTTTATTTCTTCCGCGGGGCTGATTTGACAAGTTGTTGGGGGTGGGCGGACATAAATAAGAAACAGGCATGAAGATGTCAATGAAAAAAGAAATAAAGAAAGAAATACGGGACTAACCTGTACATCAAAGGCAAGAGCAAGAAAACTATTTGAAGGCGACAGAAGTGTGACGGGCAGGTAGTGGCTATCAAAACATGCAAATGTGGCAAACTTTCAAACAGTTCTGAGAGAAAAAGTGTTGTTTATTTGATAAGCTTCATTTCCTTTTTTGTCACAACTTTAATTAATCACGAACTGCAGTGGCAGTCAGTCAAGCAGAAGAAAATGAGAGGAGAGAAAGCTTCCGGAAAAAGGAAATTAACAACATCGCGCCGCAAATCTTCTTGGCGAGTAATGGCTACCAAAATAAATAGAATGTGACGAACCATGGAACATTTCCGGCAAACTGTCTGTCCAAGAGTACTTCTCACTTTTTCATGCTATAATTAATCAAATAAAAGAGAAGGGATGGGGTAACACACTAGAGACGAAGAAAAAAAGCGAAAAAAAAAAAAGATCATCATGACACGTTGCATAGAAGAGAGTCGACCGACGTTGCAGTGAGCAGCATCACCGCAGGTGATGGCTACAAAAAACACACAAAGTGTGACAAAGCATCACGTGTCTCAAACGAAAATGAATACCTTTCCTGTTTGCAGTGACAAGGAATACCTGGAAAGCTCAGAGAGAATCGTTTCAAATCTGTCAGGTGCTGTGGGCACAACGACCGCCGAGACACAAACAGACTGGCTAGAAATGAAGCAACGAGCAATAACAAGAAATACAGAAAGAGAAACTCATTCGGGAGAGAAAAATCATTGAAGTTATCAGCAGAAAACTTTTTAAGGTGTTCATGACAACTTCCCTGAAAATAACGAGAAAAAAAAAGGTGAGGCAGAGAAGAATGGTGCGGAGAAATTGACAGGAAAGTTGGAATGCAGAAAGGGAAAATTAAAATGCATTACTTGGCAGGTGAAGACATGTCATAGGGTATAACTGAAGTGTAAATCAGTGAAAGTTGTGAATTCTTTGAAATTGCATTAAAAAATTTGTATGGAAAAAAAAAGAAAGAGTTGGTGACTGTGGCAGTCTCATGGAATCCAACACTTTGGATTTGAAAAGATTTGACACCTGTTGATGGAGTGGGCAAAAAAATGTATTTCGGTTTTGCCTTTTGCTTTCTTTTTCTTGTTTTTTTTTTCTCTCTTGTGACAACAACAAATTCTATATAGTTTGATCTGTCTGTTTTCTCCTGCAAATCACACATTCTTGGCTTTGTAATGTCCAGATTTCTTTTCCTGCAGATGTAAGGGTTATACCTGTGGCAGGAACAAGATGAATTTTTTTTCCTCTCTCTGTCTAGATTGAGGTTTGTTTCACTTTTGGTAAAAACACATTCCAACTCCCCCTTGCACACAACAGGGGGAAAAACAGTTAATAAGGGGCATATAAGATTAGGTTTTGTTATTTGCCATGAAAAACTTTTGCTCCACTAATGCACGTAATTTCCCTCAGTGACTGTATCAAAATATGACAAATCCTTTTGGGTTGTGGAACTAGTCTTCCAGCAAGGCACTATTTCTGATCAACACATTCTTATCATCATGTACGCACATATCTCATTTTTGTTTTGTGTTATTCTTCAGTCGTTACGGCATTTGCCATCCAAGATTGCGATTTATTTTTCCTGCTCTTGTGGTATTTTCTTGGAGAGTAAGCAACATCAGGCATGAGGACTCATCATCTATTTCAGAAGGGCTTGGCTAAGTGCAACTTGCAATCATGAGGAAATTTTCACAGAAAGAAGAAGAAGAAAAAGAAGAGGATTCTGGCTGAAGCAAAGGCTAGCCTGCCCCCATGGACTGAGCCAGCCAGACACTGCAAAGTCTGGCTTCAGATGTGTCCCCATCATGGTTACATCTGCAAGTAATTCACAGTTGTGATTCTGCACCAACAAAAAAGAAAAAGGGAGGGGGGGGGGGAATGTAAGGACAAAATGGAGGTGATAGAAGTTTGCAATTGGCTTTGTAAAAAAAGAAGAAGAAGAAGAAAAAGAAGAAAAAGGAGAAGATGAAGAAGAAGAAGAAATAATGGAGAATTGGGATATGGGGATAATGTCTGTGAGATTGAATTGAACTTGAGTGGAAGAACAGAGTCAGGGGAGAGGGATAGAGAAGATGAACAGGTAAGTTACTCTAGGTTCATACAGCATTTGTAAACTCTGAAGTCTTAACTTCTGATGATTAGCTTGTTGTTAAAATTACAAAACGCGTCCACATGACACCCCATCTTAAGGTAAAATATTTCTCGAGCTCATATCCAGAAAAAAAAAAACACACACACGTGCAATGATACATGTAGTGTACAACATGCACTGGAGGTTGACCCATAAGCTAAGGGAGAATGGGGTTCACTGAGAGGCCACACTGGAAGAACTTTCAGGTTTGTTGATAATCGTGTCCACGCGATACAGAACTACATAGCGTACCAGTTGAGATCCCCTTGGACTCACGGACAGAGCATATGAACCCAGAGAAATCGTGTGGTTCTACTCATCAAGTGATTGAGGCTGTTTACCTTTGGGAGCAGTGATTTTAAAAAAAAATGTTCAAGATATCACATTTGATGCATATGTGTAGGTCAGTTGTATCACAAAACATCCTACCATTTTTAAACATGGGTATGGCAGCCATCTTCCATGGAAACACGCACTGTTTGTGTCCGAGTTTTTAAAACATATACTCAGATATGAAACCACAATGACAACAACAATAACAACAACAGAATATAGTAGCCAATTCACCAGCTGACCTTGCCTTATCCTCACGCAAACAGATACGGCATGCGTGACTTACTTTGGGAGAGAACTAGAATTCAATGGCGACTGGACAACAAGAAATATTCATAACCCTGCCATGATGTTGCAGTCTTTTCATCCGGTAGAGTGGAAGAGTGATAACTGCTCTACAAGTACTGTTTTTTCAAGTTCTCTGTTTATTTCACATTTCACAATGACTTTAAAACAAAGGCTTAATTTCAGATTGTAAGAAAGAGATGATAAAGTGTATTGTATGCATTGTTTTTGTTGTATTTTCTATTTGAAATGGAAATAAATGAAACAAAACAAAACAAAATTCACTCCTGCTCACATACATGACAAATGGGAAATCCACTCTGTCTTCACAAGGACTTTGATAACAAACAGAATAGTAGACAGTTCACATCACATTTGAAGGTAAATTTGGAAAGTCGTCAAACTGCCAAGACTCAAATAGAGACAGTGATAGCAGTCACATATCTCACATGGATTCAAAAGGAGTAGGGATGTTATTCATACCACCAGAGAGAGGGAGTTAGTTTACCAGCATCCGTCACAGATCCACCAAAGATTATCACTCCTCCATCACCCCATCTGCGGACGACTTGATCAGCACCTGAGCTGGATGCTCATCTTGTATCATCTTGTTATCATCTTGTTATCATAGGCTCATCGAACAAAGTCGAGTACGTATCTCGCAACTGTGTCACGGCCGGGGCCATTATCTAATTGGTATCGGTGTGGATCCAGTCGAGGTGTTTCGGACGTCAGCACACAACACCGGAAATAGGATCACACCTGTTGACTGCATCAACATCAAAGAAACTCCCAGATGTGTCAAAAGGCTTTATTCAGGCATGCCACATGTGACAATCAAACTTTTTTCCACTCCCACCCTTTTTCTGCGACGTATACAGTTTCCACACGAAACGTGATAATATTTGCAGTGGGATTATGAAACGGTAATCCTCACACAAGAGCGCATTTTTCCGCATGGTGCACCGTGAATGTAGGCGGGTGTTGTGCAGCGGTCCGTTCGCTTGGTGCAAATGCCATTGTGGGCCACACTCGGCACAATCAATGGATTTGTTTCAAAACAAACACCGGGCAACCTCATTCCACCTCTAGAATGGTACACAAATATTTGAGAAAAAAAAAAGCACTGTCAGGTATCAAATTGGGTTAAGCCTATTTCACTCCACTTTTACTTTTCATTTTATCCATTCTTTTGCAACAATTATTTTCATTTTTTTGTTGTTCTCATTCCATTTGACTGGTAAACAGACATACAATTTCGACTGAGAGCATCAAAACAAGCAATAATATGACACGCAAGAGCACACACCGAGCTGCAAGTTCTTGTTCAAATAAATAAGTGGGCACAATAAAAGCTATCTCTCTGCTTTTCCGGTACAGATAGTGCAGACAATAGCTGAACTGCAATAATGAAGAATAAATGTCGTAACATGTAATTCAACTGAATCCCCCGCGCCCCTCCCCCCCCCAAGAAAAACAAACAAACAAACAAACAAAACTAAGCCATTCTGTCACATACACCATGAAATCCAGAATGCAGAAAGGAAGATCTACATTGTACAATATACCTTGTATGTACATCTAGAGGAGAGAATAAAAGCATTGTCCAAAAGATTTCACCGAAACCGCAACTTGCCAGCAAAGTTCTCCCGACTGCTCAGTTCTTCCAAAATCACATTAGCCACTCAGGGGATACATGAAATTACTGTATCTAACTTTCCAAACAGACCTCTCTTTTTCTTTTCTTTTTTTCATTACACTGTAAAGTATCACATGTCTTTTCATTTTGTATTTTTAGGTGATCCGAGTATCCTCTCGGATCACCTTCTGTTTCTGTACGGATTCTTTCTTCTTCTTCTTCTTCTTCTTCTTTTTCTTATTTCTCCCCAAAAGTTGTGTATCGATTAGCTCCGAAAGTCCTCTTCCTATCAATTTCAAACTTATACCATATATGTATCGTCTCCGAAAGACGGCAATCGAACTAAAATCAAAGTGATCAGTCGACCGTGACGTCACTATGACGTCATTATATGAAAACACATTCTCAATCATATCTCATTAATGGAATGGAATTTTTCAATGAAATTTACGTCACATATATTTCAAGTTATGTGCATTCTACTCATATTCTCAAAATTCATATTTTCTCTTAAAACGTGCGCGTACGCGCGCGTTGAAATATTTGTATGCTCAAATCGAGCTCAAATTTTTTTTGCACACGTTTCAGACCATTTGGAGCATTTTTTGAAAAATTGAAAAAATTGGACGGACGCGTACGCGCGCGCACATATACGCACGCACAGCTCATATGCAATGGAAATTTCCCATTTTTTCACACTTATTGGATGCCTGAAATGTCAAGGAATATTTCTACCAAGTTTCAAGTCAATCCGACTCATTATGACGTCATACGGACCCGTCAAAGTTGAAATTCCGCGCGCGCGTCAATGGCGATATACAGTCCAACAATGCCAAAAAACCGCCAATTTTGAATCCGATTTTACTCGTCAGGATGGACGGTGACCCCCCATTTTCTTGACATATTCTGAAAGCTGATGAGTTGTTCATGTTAATTCATGGGTTGGCGATGCTGGAAAAATGATTAAAAGATATCAAATTTCTTAATACAATTAAAAAAGTAAATTTTCAAAATGACGTCATCAAATTTCAAGTTCACTCGAGCGTATCTCACTTATCCTTTGCCAATTTTCACCCAGATTTCAGTATGTTGTAGCTTATTAAATACTCTTTCATACATGTAATAACAACATTTTGATTGGATGACGGTATCACCTCGTAAAAATGGATTGAAAGTAATCTTGTCAAATTTGACCAGTTTACGTGTTATCTCTATGGGAGTGCAGTTTTTCTGGAAATGAAAATTGACATGACTGTCTTTTTCGAGCACTAGCTCACTTATGCTTCGGTGAATTTCTCCCAGATTTTGATATGTTGTAGCTGAGACTTTGCGCAATCGTAAATGTGCCCTTCGTTTTTTCATACGGTGTCGGGATCATGTCCAAAAACTTGGTTGAAATTAAAGCTTATCTTCGATGTATTGAGATATTCCTTTCTTTTTGCAACTTTCTTTACAATAACTCAAGAAAAACAAGCTCTATCAGCCCAATATTTTGCACATGTTTAGTTCATGTCACGTACATTATTTCATAAAATAACAACTACTTAATCAGACGTCATCTTGGATATGTAAATTAGGGTCAAAGGTCATAAATGTATCATCTTGTATCTTGGTGAATACATGTTCAATCTTTTTCATATTTTGCACACGTAACGACCATGTTACAAGGATCATTTCACAAAATAACCACTTTTTGCTCAGATGCCATCTTGGCTGTGCAAAGTGGGGTCAAAGGTCATATGTACTTCTTTCTTTATCTTCGTTATGACGTGTTATCTCTATGGGAGGGAATTTTTGTAGATGTGAAAATTGACATGATTGTCTTTATCGAGCACTAGCTCACTTATGCTTCGGTGAATTTCTCCCAGATTTTAATATGTTGTAGCTGAGATTTTGGGCTATCGAAAATCTGCCCTCCATTTTTCATACGATGTCGGGATCACGTCCAAAAACTTGGTTGAAATTAAAGCTGATCTTCGATGTATTGAGATATTTCTTTCTTTCTGCAACTTTCTTTACAATAACTCAAGAAAAACAGGCCTTATCACCCCCATATTTTGCACATGTTTAGTTCATGTCACGTACATTATTTCATACAATTACAACTACTTGATCAGAAGTCATCTTCGGTATGTAAATTAGGGTCAAAGGTCATAAATGTATCATCCTGTATCTTGGTGAATACATGTCCTATCTTTCCCATATTTTGCACACGTAAAGACCATGTTACAAGGATCATTTCACAAAATCACCACTTTTTGCTCAGATGCCATCTTGTCTGTGCAAAGTTGGGTCAAAGGTCAAATATACTTCATTCTGTATCTTCGTTAGTGTATACGGAATTGTGTACCATAGATGGCAGGTCTGACTCCCTTTTCTAAATGAGAATCCAAACATCACACGGCCAATGTCCACTAAACACAGATGAAACCGGTATGGTCATGCCTATTGGGATCAGGAGACTCAAATCGTTGATTTACGAACAGATCGGATCACCTAATTTGTCAGTCTTGACAAATTCCGAGTCTAGTTTTGTTTGTTTTTTACCCCCTTTTTTCACTTTCTAGTCTCGGAACACATGTGTTTCGTGGATATCATTCAACTTGGCCCACAGGAAATGCTAAGCCCAAACGACAGAACATGGGAAATAGATTTTGATGCCCAAATATGACTTTTGATCTAGGAAAACAGGTGCAGTCAAAAAAAAAATCAAGAGCAGCAAACCATTTTTTCTTATTCCCCCTTTTTTTTTTTTTTTTCTTTTTTTTTCTTTTTTTTTTTGGGGGGGGGGGGGGCTATTTGGTGAGCAGAATAGAGGTACTCCTATGATGTATGTAGGGTATGCAAGAGCACAGCAGAAATCATTTTGCTTAATCTCTAACAACATGGAATTAAGATTGTGGTTGGTTCACAGAAATATACCCACACAATTAAAAATGAGTGATGATGATGCAGCGCCCTCATGGTTTGTCCCAGGTGACTAGCAAAAGTCAGCAAACAGTATCAAACAGGCACATCGTCTCATACGAAGGTGTAAAATAGAAATACGTACCGGGTAGCAAACCTTTGTAAAAGATATAAAAATCAAGAGGCGTGGGGGGGGGGGGCGGTTGGGGAATACATAGTGTTCACTCTCATCAACTTATCTTGCAACACAACTATATGTGTACTGCACCTATAGGACGAGGCTTGGGATTCATTAACCCCCTGAAGACCACTGTCTAAAAACTCCATTGCTTAACACAGATGATAATCTTGACTTTGGATGTAAATGGGTTAAGCCTTTCTGTTCCAATAAGTCAAATGTACACAAATTTCACACAGTATCTATGGACAGGGAATTAAAGGGATGGTATAGTATTGGTGGAGATGAGAATTGGGCTTTTAACTTTTTGCGAGATACAAAGAAACCACTTATGAAATAGTACAGAGCATACTATTCTAAGAGGAATTCAAAGTTTATTTGATAAAAATCGGTTTTGGAATTGCCGAGACATCCAAAAACAAAGTAAAACAAGGCGATCATAATAAAAGTTGGGTCCCACCATTTATTAGGATTGCTTATATTAGGATTGCTCTATTTTTGATGGTATTTTAAAATCAATTTTCATCAAATAAACGTTGGATTGCTCTTGAAATTACATGCTCTTTCAAATTTAATACGAACTTTCTCATTATCTCACCAAAAATGTTAGAAACCTGAAGCTAGGTCTCAACCAAAACTATATGATCCCTTTAATGTGGCAAACAGAGGGTTAAATTGGAGATAAATGACTTTGAATTCTGCCTGATGCAAATACGCTTTGACAAGATAACTTCATCCACAATTGCTTCCCTCATGACCAAGGTGCCAAAAAGAAAAAAGAAAGAAAGAAAGAAAACGAATGAAAGAAAGACAGTAAATGGCAACTGACAATGCTTGGGTGGGATTACAATGGCAGGGTTCTGCTAACACTGTTCAGGCAACCCCCTGGGTAAATAAGAAACCATATTAATATGATCATCTGTGGGGAACATATGGTGTCACCCACAACAGCAAACATGAGAGAATCACCCATCCAATTGGCGCCAATGAGTTGCCTGGATGACTGGTGAACTTTACTTAAGAAAAAGTAAAGATTTAAAAAAAAAAAAAAAAAAAACAGCCTTTCCATTGTATCTTTGTATGACTGAAGTGATGTTTTAGACTCTCCACACCTGAGCAACGTTGCACAACTTTCTCAAATCAGTTGGTGGCATCGATTCTGCAGCCTGGAAACAGTCTAATATGTGACTGCCCAGCTCAAAAGTAAAACCCATAAAACGTCACAGAGTAGGATTCTTTTATCCCGGACCAATGTATGTCACTTGGGTTGACCGACTAAAAATCTTTAAAGTTTATCCTTAAAGGACAAGTTCACCTTCATAAACATAAGGATTGAGAGAATGTAGCAATATTAGTAGAACACATCATTGAAAGTTTGAGGAAAATCAGACAATCTGTGCAAAAATTATGAATTTTTGAAGTTTTTGTGCAGTCACCGCTGGATGAGAAGACTACTGCAGCGTATGATGTCATATGAGTACAACAATACGTGTATAAGGAAAATATAAAGAGAATTTCACAAAATTTCATCTTTTGAAAAAAGTACACATTCCCTTGACTCGTTACTGACATATGTTATGGGTAACATTATTCCCCTGCCTTTAGAAAGAGGCAAGTCAAGTGCTCTTTTATTATGCGAAAAAAGTGAAAATATGCTGGATTTTCTTTACATTTTCTTTATACTGTTGTACGCATATGACATCACAAGCTGTAGTAGTTTCCTCACCCAGCAGTTCCCACACAAAAATTTTAAAAATTCATAACTTTTGCATCGATTGCCTAATTTTCCTCAAACTTTCACTGATGTGTTCTACGAATATTGCTGCATTCTCTCAATCCTTATGTTTATGAAGGTGAACTTGTCCTTTCATACTTGGGTGAGTACTCTTTCCTCTACCTTTTGCCAATATTTAGCGGCTCAAAAACAAAACTTAAATTGAGATATTAGAAATCTTTCTGGCGTATCTTTTTTTTTTTTCAAATAGGTGTTGCTTTCACTGGGAAATAGAATACATTCCATCGATACTCCTGCACAGCATATGCCTGAGTGACCCGACTCTACAAATCCATTTTTCTCCCTTGTCTATGAAACTGCAGCTCCTATATCTTTCTCATTTCAATCACTTTTAGAATGGGTTAAGATAGTCCAATCTTAACAAGTTTTATGTCATCTGAAAGCTTAGAGCTTACTTTTTTGACTATGTAGAAGAGTGGAAATTCATTTCAGCTATCCTTTTTGATGGGTTTTGAACTGGGCAGTTACATGTTCTGTCTGCCAATGGCAGTGTCTCAGCTGTTTGCTTGCAACAGAGGCCGCGAGAGCTTCTGCGAGTTTCTTCCTCGCTGGCAGTCGGCAGACAGCCGCACGGAGTCTGGCTTTGCAGAATGTCACAGCCTCTTCGGCTGTGCACATCGTCAGGATATGCTCCTAATGACTTGTTTTGTCCAGAACCAGCTTCAAAGTTTGCATGGTTGCCGCAGTAACAGAAAAAGCAGATGCCCTCTTGAGTTTGCCCATCCAACATTTAGCGATGATACTGTTCAGGTTATTTTTATTCCTTTTAACGAGAGCGTTTCCTTGCACATATTATTTTGACCCATCTATCGTAACACTAATTCCTACCCACCAGGCAATACAGACACCCATAAAGTTCCCTACTTTGGTGCTATGGTTACAGCTGAGGAGTTGCACCACTGTTAATCCCACTATTAAAAGAGGCAAAGATTAACAGTGACATGATTTTTAATAGGATTTCCTGGCATCCCATTAATTTGACTAACATTTTATGACATTATCCTACTGCAAAGACAGAGTAACAACAACCATGAGCAAAAGAAAATTCTTACATTTTCAAACCTCTTGACTCTTTCATCTTCTCCTCACCCCCCTCCCCCCTGTCCCCTCCTGATCTTGTCTATCGGTCTCAGAGATCTAAACCCACCCCATGCCTTGTGGGAGAGGAAGGAAAACCTCTGAAACTTGTCTCAGATAAAAACCAATGTGACCTGATCCATATCTCGATCCCCTGCGGAGAGGGGGGGAAAAATTCTGGGAGCCGACACACAGGGGTGGTGGCCAGGTCTTTCTGGCAGATCAGACTCGATACCGGGAGATGGCTCCTGTGGGGTAGTATGGGGGAAGGGATGGAGAAGGGTTTATAAGAAAAACAGGGTGTTCAGAAGTAAAAGAATTTGCGAAGACGGCACAGCTATACCAAAACGGTATAGCTATACGATGAATTTATAAGTCTGAACGTTGACTAATGAAACAGCGTATAATGAAACAATGGTCAGAGCATCGTTTCGAACTAGAACTCGATAATGAATCATCATTCTATCATGTCCATATGCGTCTGAAAGTATGGCGACCATAGAACGGTATACCTGGGTGGGGCTTAATGTGAGCGTGCATGAAAGGTGACCCTATTCCTCTCACCAGCGGCGACATCATGACCATAAAAACATGCGCAATAGGAAACTGCACATCTATGCGATGTTTTCCAGAACGGTCGAGATTAGCGTCTGCATGGTCTATCGGCTGCGTGATGATTCTTTAGACGTCTTTTCTTTATCAAGTTTTGGTATAAACTGGCTTGTGTCTGAACAGGGGGAAACAAAATAGGGTTAAAGTGAAGTGGAGTGGAATGGAAGAGGAAGAGGAAAGTGGGGTGCACAGGAGACCCGGTGGAGAGAGGGTGAGGCAGGGAGATAGGGTTCCTTAGGGTGCATTGGGGGATTAAGGTCGAGAGGAGGACTATGAAGTCAGAGTGGAGGAGGGTTAAGGGGAAAGGAGATGCCCAAGGTGACAGTAGGAATAACGGTTCATGAAAAGAAGGTCACATGATCAGGAAGAAAACGGAAAAACAAATATGACTTGAGGATATGACAGGCCTACTGTCTGAACCTACACGTATGGCATCCATTAGAGCTCATCATGTTCTATGTTATGGCTAATGTTGTGTTCTCATTTAATACCAGAGGAGCACATTGAAGAGTTTGTTTGCAAAAACCGATATGTCCATATCTGCCAAATGGAGATATTTGCGATTAAAGGTCAAGAAAAACAAAGAGAATAATAAGAAAATTTTTGCTTCTTTTGACCATAACTTCAAAAATGTACCTCTATATGTGGTGACCAATATATCATTTGAAAGGTATTATTTTGTACTTTGTGGCAAAGACCGTATTTCAAAATCTTCAAAAATGGACTTATCGGTTTTTGCGAACAAACTCTTCATTTGTATCTGCATGTATGTGTATGTGTATGTGTGTGTGTGTGCGTGCTCGCGTGCAGGGGGAAGGGGAGCAGCAGGGATACAACTGTATGTCCCTTATTAAATGTTATCACTCTACTGGTAGAAAACACATTGCTCTACTCTAATGATAGCAGGTTATCTCTTCATGGAGTGGTGCAGGTGGATGTGTTGGGTTGCTATCAAACATAAACATCTGAAATCTTGCGGTTAGTGTCATAAAATTGTGTCAAAATTTGGATGCTTTACACATTTCTTTTCACACATATCAGTACTCCCAAGCCATAAAGTGAACTGCATGTTGGAGTATCCAATGAAGACCAATGATAAAAATATTTCACTTATTTTCTTCAAGATCTCAAGTGCAATTTTTGCACCATGAACAATTTGATTCTACCCTTAAAATGTACTTAACTAGGTAACTGACTCAAACTGGCCTATATGTATGCCAGGTTGCCTTTGACTACTGACTTGAGATGAAGCAAACTGACTAGAAATGAAAACACACACTCACATAAATATGAAAAGCGAGGAACGGGATGGGAAGGATTGGTTGCCAAGGCAACCGGGATGGGGAGGAAATAGGAAGGTGTGGTTCTTTTTGCCAACCAGCTTGGAGCAAGGAAGATTTCCTCGGAAGGGAAAATACAATCCCATGTGGATTACTGGTCTAAGGGGCTCAACTGCACCGCATCGAGCTGCACCTGATTATTGAGACTACACTTTAATAGTAAAAACTCACCCTGTATGAGTTATAGGTTATATCATTTTACTTGTCAAGTGCATTTCTTTGTAACAATGTGCGTTTCAAAATGATAACTCAGCAGAAATCCAACCAAAGTATTTAAACATACCCTGATATTTAACCAGACAATTCAAAATTGGATGTCACTTTCTTTAAGCCTTGACAAGTTTAAACAAGTCAAGCCATATTTCGTACATTCTAAAGATGATTGGATTGGGAGCCACAAGTCCGAAAGTGCATACATGCCAGATGTGAACGCACCTCCTCGATGTTACGAGATGGACCCCTCCCCTTGTCCTCCACCTGTAAGATACATGGGTGAGTCAGAGGGTCAGAGGGAAATACATTTCATGCTCTGCTGCACACACTCATATTCCTAGAGAACTTTATAACTCAAAACTTTCCTTTGCATCTTTGGCAGACAAGCATGTTCTGCATCCAATCCGCATCAAACTCACTCGTGCGGATCAGCCGAGGGCACCTTAAAAGCTACAATGTAACTCTCTTGGCTTCTCATCTCTGTTGCGGGGAATTGCATTCTTGGCAGGCTTGCTCTGTACATGCGCTGCCCACACTTCGACATCCAAATCCCAAATCTTTTCCAAGAACTTTGTACGACGTGTGAACGGTCGGTTATTCCAACCAAAGACCACGCTGGCGTCATTCTCCGGGGTACTCAATTATGGCCTTGAAAAGTTGAGGACAATCTGACATTTTATTCACAAATGCCTGCATCATTTAACCCGACTTTCAAGTTGAAGAAGAAGGAGAAGTGGAAAAAACAGAATCATGATTTGATTTCCTGCAACTAAAGGACCATTGACTCATCAGGCAAAGTAGGGCATCTGGGCAGGAGTTTACTTCCTAGATCAAGGTCAGTTTACTCACTGAGGAAATATCATACAAACCAAACATACTGACTGCATTTAGAATCAATCCTAGATCTCTATGCTACAAGGGGCAATATCACATTATTTCTATGCTATCAAACATACTTCACTGATCATACCACAATGAAGAAATGCTGCATCAGTTTGGGTGTTGTAATATACCCCCCATCATGCATCCACAAGGCAATCTAGACACATTATTGCTGAGTCATCTATGTATCACAGCCAATATTGCATGAGACAATGTTAACATCATTACACAACGTTTGTTATTTCCCCATCAGCACCAGCATTTGATTTGAAGCAACAATGCCTCCAGTTGTCATTGAGTGAGGGCGCATCAGATATTGCTCACAACTCAACACAATTGACTCTGACGTCCAAACAGATGCATGGATGAGGCACGAACCTGCGCAGAAGGCAAAGGAAGAAGATAAAGAAGACAGGCCATAACACAAGACTAAGCTGCGGTGGTTATTGAAGACGGTTGTCGCGACAATGAATGGAGCCAATGGGAGGGGCCAACGAGGCAGCCAGTCATGACTCACTGAGCACACAACAGCCCCAACGTCAAGATTAAGTGCGCGGAATTTCTTTTCCCACCTCCACTGAAGGACGACGCCAAATCGTAGCTACCTCCGTCTCACCCCTGGACGAGTTTATTGGATGGGGCCGTCGCATCCCCAGGCCCTAATATTGGCCTAGAAACTTTGGTTACACTTTTGCAGTGCATTTGCAGTAATGTTATGAAGTTTACACAGAGATATAAATGAGAACCTCTCTTAGAAATAACATGTAATTAAATGGGGAAGGAAAGGTGCATTTAATGTGGTTCTGTAATATAATGTTCCTCATACCATGCGGTAGGTATCTCTGGGAAATTGATAAGACTTCAGAATAAAAAAGGAACAAAGTAGGGGTAGATATTCATTCAGATACACTTTTTTATCTCAGCATCAAATGCACAGTGAGAATGCAAGCTGACATACATGCTACATTCTCTTACCAAGTCTGACTTTTAGATAAGATCCGGTTCAAAATACGGGGGAATGTGTAAAACTGGTTGAATTTGTACAGACATCATTACCAAAGGGATATCATATTTATGTACATAGGTGGAGTGGGGGGGGGGGGGGGAGGAGATGTGGAGGAGTAACGTGGGGCATGGAAGAGATCCTATGATGACATCTTACAAACCCCCTCTGGGTCTGTGACTGGTGATTAGGTGCCTTCCACCTGTTAGGAGACAGGGAGGTGGATAGCCCAACCACAGACATGGCGTCAGCCGTCAGGGGAGGCCGCCACAGTGCACTGACCCCCCGCAAGTGGCTGCAAAGTAGGGGAGTGAGTAACGCCCGTTCCGAGGGACACCCTACCAGATGCAACCTCTTAGGCCACCTGAGCGGTACACGTATGACAAGACACTTTGGAACATCGCAAAAATTGTATTGGGGGAAATAAAAGAACAAGTAAAGGAGAAGCTCTTCCACAAACGGATTACCCAAGGTTACTCGCGATTCATCAACCTAGCCTGTTGAATCACCCATTCAAGGTCTGACTAGTACCATATTATGAGTCAATTCTAGGTTGTAATGGTTTACGATAACATAATACAGCTCATAAATCTCCCCTTCTGTAGGACTGTATTGTGTTCAAGCATGCTTTTGCTTCAATAAATCATAGACGTGGAGTTTTGAGACCACACTGGGTTGAATAATCCAGGTCAGAACAATTCCTATCCCTGTATACTACATCCTTGTACACATGCATATCATACCTAGCACACCGATACAGCTTTACTCTCATAAAAATGATTTCTCCCACTAGAAAAAAAAAAAAAAGCATATTTAACAAATATCCATCCTGTTGGAAGCACACAGACCTCTACTGGTGATTTTGTTCACCTTTTCTGAACCCAGGCACTTATTGGCATAACTGGTCGAGCTTTTTTCATCAACATTACAACATATGTTCCGTAACGCATCCAAACTTGATCTCAGCAAGCCCACTCAGGAGCAGTAAATGTGCCTCAGTCTATTAAACAGGAAGGCATTTGTGACACAATAGAGATTAGGGAGATTAAGTAAACCTCTATTCAGAGACAATTGGTTTCCAGACATTTGTGCTGACCAGAAAACAAGGCTGGGTAAAGGTTAACAATCAAATCTAATGAGTTCATATCTAAGTCTGTTAGCAACACATCTGCACACGTTACGACATTTCTACTGAGAGCAAACATAGTTGGCATATTTCATAAACATTGAAGGGTTGTTCTTAGGCAATAGCGGGAAACAACCAATCAGCTGCTAGCAATTAAGTGGTTGCCTTGGTAACAGCAAGCATCATTATAAAACACACTCTCAGATCAGCAAGATATTCTGACATAACAGTAGTACAATTAGAGCACAAAGAAGAAACAGTTTTATATGATCTTGGGCAATCAGGAAATGCGAAGACACACACATAAACACATCTCTTCCCTTCTCTCATAATTCTCCCCCCCCCCCACCACCACCACAACATATACACACCCTCTCCAGAGTACAAGCTCACTCACTCTGTTTGGTTTTCATTCATCTCCTCGTAGTGCCCTGACCGTGTCTCCAGCCGAGCCTCATTAGGACGACCGGAGTGCCCGGTCGCGGCGGATGCATGCCGCGAGCCCGGTGACCAGCGGAATGTAATTGCGCGTTTATCCACTTGCGCTGACGATCATTGCACCTGACAACCCCAACACAGGGAGAAGACAAAAGCAGTTTCCTGTTGATGCACCAATAAGGATCACACATCTCCGAAGGAACCCAGAAAAAAAGAGAGAAGACCTCTCTCTTGTCATTCACAAGGACGAGGGGAATCCCTTGCAAAAAGTGCACGGGCGATGCACGGCGATAAAACATTTCCGGTGCACTTTCCAAACGACAACAATGGAAACGACGGTGGGACTGTCCGTCTGTTCGGTCGACTGGATTCATACTCGATCGTTTAATACACAGGAACAGGTGAACATCCCCATGTTTCCTAATGACGAAATTCATTTTCACTGCAGGAATCTCCCGTTTGCGAGCAACAGGTGATGCCAAGTCCATTATCGCTTTGTTGTGGGTGGGGGGAGGGTTATCAAAGAGATGATGTCAATACCCTTAGAGCAATCATCATAACAGGAGACATTCATACGAGAAAGAAATAGAGATTGAGAGAGAGAGGGAGAGAGATAGAGGCTTGAAAAGCATATCCTTCCTTTGTTAATCCTTCATTTTTCAAGTTTTGTCTGCTATTCATAGAGCGTCTCTGAAAGAGGGTAGGACGTCAAAGTGATGGAGATGATGCGTATCTCTGCATCTGATACTAGATGTGTTGGTTGGGACGGTTCAAACTTCTCCATCTTACAAAGAAGAACCAATAGAGTGACAGGTCATCAGAGATGCTACAGTGATGACAAGCAAGTGGTTCTCATTCTCTTGTTTTCTTTTTATTACAATAATGATTTCCAGCAAAATTTTGTGAAACAGCAGCAAAAATGATGTTGAAGCAAGTCTAAACATCTGCTTTCAGTATTTTTTTTTCAAATCACAATTCCACATTCTACTTTCACTGTATGTGTGAACTGGCCTAATACCATACCTTCTAACCTTAAGAGTAGCACAACAAAACAGTGCAGTCTATATAAACGCCTAAGAAAGATTGGTCAGGCTTAAGTTGTCAGGGTACAAGTGTAAAATCTGCCGTTTGTTTTGGTAGACACAGGAGGACAGTGCACTCCGCATTCTTCACCCCATGTTCCCCGAAACCAGCGGGGCGGAGTGACGTAGGGAACACCTAGGGTTGTGTGGATTTTGCAAATTGCCAACTTCGTCAATGGGAGCTCCATTTTCTATACCATCATGGAGGAGGGGCCCCCGGAGGAAGAGACCTTGGAAATATGGATCATGTTCTCAAAACAAGGAGCGGAGAAGTGGGTCATATGGCTGGATGTGGATGTGGATGTGGATGTGTGGGATAGTGTACTTTTAATCCTGTGTTTTGCTTGGCAGCCCGTTGTTGTCACAAATTTTCTTTGCGTATTCCTTCCACCCCCTTCATCAATTTTCACTGCCTAGATGATCACACACACTCTCTATTTTTTTCTCTCAGTCTCCTTTCTCTTGAATTATCCCTCCACGGTACATCAGACCGGACTCATCATTGGGTTCATATAGTCTCAGAATTGACATTTCAAGTATGGAAGTCTGTACCCTAAAGCCAAACTGTCTGGAGTCTGTACCGATCATGTCTGTGGCACTGTGTGTGTTTGTGTGTGATGGTATGAGCGTGATGGCAGTTTGTAACAGTGTGTGTGTGTAATGGTGTGTGATGGTCTGCGTGTGAGACAGTGAGTAACAGTGTGTGTGTGATGGCGCATGTGTGTGACGGCATATATAGGCCTATTTGTAACAGTGTGTATGTGATGGTGTGTTTGCATGGTGTGTTTGTGTGATAGTGTGTTTGTAATAGTGTGTGTCTGTGATGGTATGTGTGTGATGGTGTGTGATGGTGTGTGTGTGCTGGGTTTGTGATAGTGTGAGCGTGACAGGTTTTTGTATGTGTGTGTAAGCATGTATACACACAGCTCAGAATGTGAGGTTCTCATCATGTTTCAGTGATGGGAGGTGAGGGAAAAGGGGCCGAGATTTCTCAATGTCAATGACTACCAGCCGTTTGCTTTCCTATAGGCTGGCACATCATCAGAGGCTTTTGACATTCACACCTAGTTTCCGCTTCTACACCTGCATCTTTGTCTTCTGTGCATAGTTTTCTCCTGATCATCACATTTGTCTCTTCCCCAAAATCATTTTGTTTAACATGGAGGGGGTTCCAATGATGAATACCTAGCATACATTTTGTTTCATCACACATTCTAAACATCATGATGGCTTTCAGTTTGTTTGATTGTTTGGTTGTTGTTTTTTTTGAAAGGGATATACCTTTCCATGACTTCAGCAACTGATTACATCTAAACCAGACATGATAAATGGTAAAGAGATAATGTTATCATAACAAACGAAGGAAGTTTTGAGAATTGCGAGGATATCAATTTCCTCGTAGGGACGTTCGTGGCAGCACGATTCAGGAAAACAAGGAATGTTATACATGCACTTGATCACACGTACCAATGTGATACATCTGTTCGACTAACATTCGAGCATTCCGATCTGGAAGTTTTTATATGTTCTTCTGCACTGCATAGAACAGTTTCCCATCAGGGAATAACACTCAGAACAACTGGCATCGGAATGCGACGATAAAATCTACCATCGTCTTGAGCTCCATTCACAAATCCATACAAGGACGGATGAATTTCAGCGCATGCCGGCTGGCGACATTTCTTCACCTGGTCGGCAAACGTCACCGGGCGGTAAACACCGTCCTACATTTATGGACGCACTCAGACAGCTACCACCCTTGCGGGGGATAAAACAAACATTCATGCACATATTTGGGCCTCCACGTTGGCATTGTTTGTACAAATTGCAAACAAATTCCAGATTTTAGAGAAACATCACTCTCTAACAATAATGTCAATCTCATCATGCAGAGAGAGAGAGATAAAAAAAACATGTGGCAGTCTCAAGTAGTTTCACTAAAGACACATGAACTTTTCAATCATCCTACATGTCTTAAAATGTTAAAGTTTACTGCTATGATCTCTCATGGCCATTGCAAATTTGGTAATGGCAACATTTTCTCATGGACTAGAACCGATCGAGATATCACTAATAAGGCAAGTGAATGAGTGCATCTTGATATGATTTGTAAAACAGCCCTAGTGAAATTTTGCCAATTTATGATGAAAATCCTGCGACGAATAGTAAAGTAGCTATCGCGTTAACAAATACAACATTGTATGCCTTGATGGAATGTCAGCTTTGTTTCCACGAATGACTGGCCTACTGCAGAATTTGGGCAAAAATACAAAACCATCCATCTTACATAACATTTACATAATCCACAGAAGCTTACAGAGGAAGATTTATCCTCCATATAGGAAACTGAGATACTTCATATTCTCTAAATATATTCTTTAACAAAACATGGCAAAAATAAGATATATATGAAAACAAACAAATACCGTCTGCAGGCTGGTATAAGGCTAAGATGATAGAGAATCTAGGCTGACTGGCTTATGATGCCAATCACGCTCACAATGTCATAAGGAGAGATAATATTTGCTCTCTCGCCACTGGAGCACACACAAATGGAATGTCCGTACAGCCGTATCCATCTCCGCTCGAGTTGCAGGAGGATGCTGAAATCGACTCCGACTTCACAGAGACGCGCTGTCTACCGTTTGCCGCAGAGATGATGCGCATGAACCCCAAGGACCCACTGCAAGGTGGTGGGTGGGGCTGGGGGGTTGGGGGATAAAGGGGAAAGAGGGGGAACATAGGGATGAGGCTCCACTTGACCAATGAGGTCCATTAACTCTTTCCGTACTAGGGACTTTGGACTGTGTGTACAATGCTCTGTGGTATTTTGTGCCAATCAGCACTCAATGCACACAAAGATTGCATTTGCATTGCATTTATCTGTCAGCGGAATGCCTAAATTACATATGTATGGGATAGTGTTTCTGAATCAGAAAATTTTTGGATAAATGCACCTACAGCCATTTCGCAAGGATAAGGGGCTGTCTCTGAAAACCCATGGCAACAAATGTGCATTTCTAAATTATCTATCATAACCAATAACAGTATTCATTGCATCTTTAAGACTATACTCCTTTTGAGTCAGAATTGCCTAAGATGCAAGGTTGCATCACTGAAATATCTTCAAAATGCTAAAGCATTATCTTTTTTCCTCCCACAAAGTTCATCTCATGAATGCTTCAGCGAAAACAAAAATAGGCATCGGCGGGTCAATGCATGTCATCTGGGAATGTCGGGGGGGGGGGGGGGGGGGGGGGAGGGGGGGGAGGGTGACTATGTGGCTCTCTGCCCAGCAATCCGAGGCTCGCGAGATGTTGAGTAAACCCCTCTCCCTTTTCCTCCTCGGAATGTCAAACCTGATGAGGATCTCTAACCCGCTCACAGGAGGCATTCATACAGCCAATCTTTCACCTTCTATCTCAGGTTTGGGGATGGGGATAGGGATGCTCCGGAGGTGAGGGGAGGGAACGGACCAGACTCCTGGATGCAAAAGCAATGTTTGGATTTGCAGAGGGAACAGGTTGCCAATTTGCAACCAAATACTTTTTGAGCTGATTTAACCTAGCATGCTTTAAAAAAAAAAATATCTTAAACTTCAGTGGTATTTTTTTCTGATAACAAAATCATCAAAGACATTTAAACTGCTTTGATATTGTTTTTAAAGCTATGGCTGTTGCATAAACTCGACTGCGGTACAAACTGTAGTGACCTTGGGCCCTCCAGACTGGAGTCCCATTGGTCTAATCTCCCTATGATGTACTTTGCTCAGATTAATAACAACTGGGTCAGGCATCTTAAGGTCATGTTGACAATTGGCATTGGCAATGTACATTTAAAAGCCTTGCTCACATGGATTTGTGTCCTGTGTCTGTAAAAAGAGGATTTTCCTCAGTGGACGTATCCCCTGGAGAGTTCTGAAGTGCACAAATGCTTTATAATAAAGAACAATGGCTCATCTTTCCTGGAAATGAATTGGACAACTTCTCTGCTTCTTAATTGATCCACTGGAGACTAGTCCTGAGTATTCTCGGGCTGGGGTGAATGGGAAAAATGCATGCTATTAGAAAATCAGTCCCGTCTTCAATAGGTTAGTGGCACATATGGGCATGGAAGAGACATACATAGCAAGTGATTTGGTCACATCCAGTATACCTACACAATCATAGCATATGTATGTGAGGAGCATAGGAGTGGGGGGGGGGGGAGGGGGAGGGGGAGAAGGAGAGTGGCACTTAAGGGGTATGTTCCTCCTCCTGATGACACCAGCCATGTATTTCACAAAGGCTGATCTGTAACGAATGTGCAGACCTCTGCGACGGGGGTCAAACGGGGCCCACAATGGCAGACACAAAGGGGTGTTTCCACGGGGCAAGTAGGTAAGGCGAGGTAGGTTCATCACAAAAGGTACCGACTGCTTTCTCTCATGAAATGGGACCCCATTCTCCATCCCCCCCACCCCCCCCCATCAATTTCTCTAGAATAAAAAAAAAAAAAAGAGAAAAAGAATAAGGAGAAAAAATCTAGAAGGAACCAATTTCAGAACTGACTGCTCCCGGACCAACATTTTGGTTTTGTCAGGTGTTTTCCATTGCCATGGTGATTGCTGATGTCAACAGTCTCACCCTTTCATTCTATCATTTCTTTAATCGCCATGTTTATATAAAAGGAAGCAGAGACAGACTTGGGCTTGCAGGCAGGGAAGAGGTAAAGGAAATTCTGGATTTTGTTACTGACTACCCTAATACCTAACATGAGAACTGGGAAGTCTGGATCCTGCAAAACTTATTTATGATGAGGATGGAAAAAAAAAACCATCAAAGGATGCAGAGAAGAGGGAATAAAAAAGAAACAACAAAAAAGATGCAGTGAGGTGAGATGCATCTTTAGATTAAAAAAAAATATTTATATATTTTCTGTGCGTGTGCCTTTTGCACATATTGCAAAAGGCAAATTATCACAAGGGTTTAAAACAAGAAAAAAAAAAGTGGCCTGATTTTCACATCTTGATGCAGATCGCCATAGTGATATTTTCTCTAGTTTTATTTGCTCACACACAAGAATTAACACGAAGGAACCAATCTTCCATGATTCATCCCTGCACAGGGTACAAGCCTACCAAAGACACAGAGCCAAAGCTTGATGACACCAGGAAAGCATCTTTATACCACAAGTCATTGTTACCATGGTAATGCCTTCCACGAGTTCTGTTTTCTCTTCTTGAGATGCTTTCTCATCATTGGAGTAAATAAAATGGCCTTTTCATCTCCCTGCTTCTTCATTCACTGAGGTGCCATCAGTCTTTGCTCCTAAACTCTTCAGAAAAGGACATTCCTCCCAACAACCCAAAGGCAGCTTTAGCTTAATTTTCAACTCAGAAATTAGATTTTTTTTCTCCTGCATATTTCCCTTGCAAACACATTCTTTTTACTCATGTACCACCATTACCCTAATCCTCATTCCCACCCCCCCCCCTCTCTCTCTCTTACTGTCTGCAATGTGTAATACTCCACATCATTGTTATGATTCATTGCCTAAACCTTTGTCAATAACGCCACTGCACTGTCGAGATCGGATTAGCGGCATTCTCGGTCCATTTAGCAAATGATGGTTGCTAATCTGATTTGGCCGAAGTTTACAGCAGACCTAGAAAACATTGTAACACAGCATTCCTCTCTCCTCTCTCCATTTTTCACTTTATTTTCTCTTAAGGCTCACAAATGCCATACCGAGGGGCAAAATTAATTTCATTCTGCTGGCATGTCAGAGGTTATTCATACCTCCAGGGAACTGTGGACCCCGGCTTATCTGTAATGAATTCATAAACGAGGGGCTCTATGATGTTGTATGAGCACAATCAAGGATCAAAACAATGTCTGGATTAGCGAAGTCCCCTTGATATAAACGCAAACCACATTACAGTTTCACTTGAAAGGTATCAAGAGACTCTGTTGATGCAAACAATGGTGGTTTGGGCCTTCCCAGCGCAATTAAAAATCTATTTCACATACCACGCAATGCTAGAATTAAAGGAACCAACATATTATAAACTCCTATACCTTCTGAAGAGTATTCCCATCACACCCCTACCATATCCCACACCTCAGCCTCCCCCCCCCCCAATAAAAAAATAGTAAGAAAGAAAGTCTAGAGATCTATCACGGCATTCCCAAGGCAAGAAACTCTTTGTGGTTGCCGACACATCTAAGGTGATGGAGCACTAGTGGCCAGAATAATTTTGCTTCGACTGACTTTGCCATAAAACCACAGGGCAACAACTGCATTATGTTATAAGACAGATTGACTGCTTAAGGGCTAACAATATGTTTGAAACTGCACAACTTTCATTGCTACATGATAACTGCTTGTGTCAAAAAACAGTTCATACACAGAGTATACACACATGCCTGACCCTTATGATGATGGTTGTTGCATGATACATGTACCTGCCGGTAAAAACAATATCAAAATACTGTATGTTTAATCTCCTTCCCTCATCATCAATTTCTGGAAACATGTTCCCACAGGGGAATCCATAACTTTCTGCATTGAAATTCAGTTCATACAATGTTAACAAAACATGCATGAACTATTGAGAAAGTGCACATATATAACAGAAGCTGATCCAGCCGGCTTTTAGAATATACATTATTTTATACAAATATTTATCAAAGTTCCATGGGAATATTATCTATACAAACAGTGCTTGGGGATTGGTGCAATATGCAATGCATTTGTTGAGTACAAAAGAGAAGAAATGAAAGATGCTATCGTATCAGTCTCTTTGGGATTAAGTTGTTAAGGTGACTATTTCTTACTCATAACGAGCCATCAAAAAAGGAGAGAGATCATAAGCAATAGTTCAGGCACTAAGGTGTTTCATATTTCATATGTTGAATTACAGAATGCGTAGCGAGAATCCTGCAATCTCATTGGTTGAGAGCTATGTGTTTACTTATACTGGCCACACGCTGAGTCACAGTGGTAAACATGTTATCGCGCCCTTGTAGCAAGAGTACGCGCACTTGTAAGCAAGCGTTCGCGCACTCAGTACGAGACGCCTATTGGCTAAAACAACCATGCATCAGTTTTTACTGATGCACGGTTAACCATGATGCATGGTTTTCGCGCTCTCGTTTATGGCAAGCCAAAAGGAAATGCATCCAGTAAATTTGTCATCGGGTAACACGATAGAAAAATGGGGTTTTGGCAAGAAAATTAACCATTCTATAAAACAGATGGCACACATGTCTTTTCGTGCGTCAGTCAGAATATAGTGTGCATGCGGTAACTATGGAATTTAGCCTAAACCCACGAGGCGAAGCCGAGTGGGTTAAGCATTCCATAGTTACCGTATGCACACAATTCCGAATGACGCACTCAGACCTGTGCGTCATTTGGAGCATCACTTCTGTAGCATCACGTTCCTGATACGCACTTGACTACGAAGAAACGAAACACACAAGAGAAAGAAAAAAGAGGTGATGACGATAACAGTACAAGTATGCCTTGAACTGTTGAAACCATTAGTTGTGGGGTCAGGAGTTGAGAATCTGTCATGATGTAATCTTAATGTTCTACCTAAACGACATCCATCAATCATTTCTTCCCATGATCGGATTACCTCGTAACCACATTTGATTCGTCATTGAATCTGACAGCCCCGCTACAAACCCAGATGACACCGAACCATTCACTGCAAAGCTCCGGACTGACCATCCAGCACCCCAAAGTGTTGTCCGTCCGTTTGACCTCTTCAGTGTCCAGCAACATCCTCTAACCCCCTTCCCCCCCCCCCTTTCCCAACCCTAGACAACCGGAAAATCTTTCTGACAGGAAACTTCCACTTATGAGTCTGCCATTTTTTGAAGAATTTGTCCCCTTTCCATCATTCCTTGCACTCTGGTAAGGATGAACCCTGCATGATTCACCTGCAGCAGGTCCAAAAGCATCAGTTTGAACATTCCCATGACAGAGTAATATCTTTTCTCTATTCCAACCTTTCTGTTTGAAGCCCTTGTTGCATTAGAAAAAAAAAAATATTCAGGTCACCACTGTCATAACGGTAATTTTTCAGGCTATAAGCATAGGCAGGATGAAGTGTGCCAAAATCTTCACTGTTTTGTTGCTTTTACTTCAAAGCTCTCCGTTAGTACATGAAAACACTGGCATCAAAATGGATGTTTGAGTGTGAGTGTGTGTGTGTATGTGTGTAAATAAACAGCATACTTTCCACATGACCAAATAACCCCACTGCCGTGTGAGGCACTTACAACCTTCTGGCTGTCAAGTAGCAACCACATTGCTGCATTTGGCATTTGCCACCATCTGGCTGTCAGCTGGGTGCCACTTTACGGACGTATGGTATTTACGACTACTTCCATGTCGCGTAGGAAACATGCAAGTGTGCATATAATGTTTGTGGGGGGTAAAGTGGCAAAAGGTTGTAACTCACCTTGTGATGAGCACTGCATTGTCATGGTTGGGGAATGTCATAATGTCGTTGCTCATGTTGAGGCTGGGCGGGTTCATTGTCTGCTGCCACTCACAGAAGCTCTGTAGGGACTTCCCCGCCAGGTGGCCCAGGCTGAGATTCCTCTGGATGGACGAAGATCGGAGACAGAAAGCAAGGAAGAGATGTGACTTGTGGGTACTTACAACCTATTTGCACTTCACAAAAAGATCACTAGTAAAACCAATAAAAGGAGTAGTTCTGGGGCCCATTTCACGGAGAGTTTAACATTTATTGTAAGTTGCAGTATTAGTGCAGCATTTCTCCCCATTTCCAGCATTTGCATATCTAGGTACAGTTGAACCTCTATTATCCGGCCTCCCTTTATCCGGATCTCTCTATTATCCGGACGCAATCTCGCCGTGATTTTTTAAATCTTTTTTTAATAATTACGGGAGGAAAGGGGGATTCCCAACGGATACATTTCTTAATAATTATTTAGGTAAATCATCCCAAGAATTTATAAAAGTAAATGATTTCATTCTTGCAAACACGAACCTCTATTTTGGGGTCTGTTACTGTGTGTAACAATGAAAAGGTTGCAGTATACACATTACTACATGTGGTACTACAATGGGCTACATCAGTACATGTGTATGTATATCAAAGAGATTTTCCCCAGTGATGTATATGTAGACTCTACATGTATAAAGCATTGAGTCTCCCGTATCCGGCCAAATCCCTTATCCGGACGAGCCCCGGTCCCGACTTGTCCGGATACGAGAGGTTCAACTGTACTTTGAATATTTTGCCAACTTTGAAATTTCAGTTATTGTACATTGTAATGTAATCTGTGAATTCAATTTCTGTAAAAAAAAATATCAAATGAATAAATAAAAAATCTATTTCTGTCGGAAATGAAAAAATAAATGAATGAATAAATGAAGAGTGCTTAATACTGCAGCAACAACCTAACTGCTATCTGAAGAACTGATTGGCCATTTTTCAGGATGTTGTCATAGCAACTAATTATTGCAGCTTACAATGACATCACACATCATTATGCAATAGGCCCCCTGATGATTCCTGATATTTTTCCGCAATATACAGGAAAAAAAAAAAACTCTTGAGGAGGCATCGTGCTGATTGAGTGTCGACTGTAATGATGAATGGAGGAGATGCCAGTAAACTAGGTTGGTTTTAAGTCACGACTTGGTATACACTGGCATTGAGGCTCTTTGGGGGTCTGAGAGAGAGATGTATCATGACAAACACCAGAGCTTATGTCTCGTCTTAACAGGGAGAGCGCCAAAGGCAGTCACGTACGTACCTGGTCTTGCGTGAGTAGCAGCATCCGCGTCACGACGACGTTGATGGCGTTTTCGATGCTCCCGTCATGGTAGAGATTTGCCACCTGGCCTCCAGAGAAGCGGAGGGGAAAGAGAGAGGAAGAGGATAGAAAACAGACAAAAATGTATCATCGCACATTAGAATTCATCCGACAGGAGTACTGGACGACAAGAGAAGTAAAGATTTCTTTACTCATGCAGGTCAAGCTGGTGATCCCCAAACAATCCCCCCCCCCTTCTAAACATTCTTTTGCAGGAGTCTTGCTTTTCTGTCGCTCCTGTTTCTCTGCAACACAGTTTTTCCCCTCCAGAAGAGACATTTTGAATCGTTGTCAATCATGACTATGTTTGTTTGTTTGTCTGTAAGTTATGACAAATGCTCTCAACACAATCGGTCACCAATGACGTTAAGAGTAGGTTGCTTTTGTAAGGAAATTGAAATCGACATAAGCCAATGGCTCAGAATACGGAAAGCAAAGCCAACAAATATGTGTCTCTGACATTGCACAACTGTAAGCATTGTCACAGAAACATTGCCTCTTGGGAGGTGGATTATCAATGATTCTTTTTTCTCTTCCCCCCCCCCCCCCATCAAAGCTGAACTATGTTACTCAGAGGTCGCGGGGTTATCAAAAGTGCATTAGACATCCCTCCCAGCTCAGGCACTAATGATCTCCTAACTTGGCCGTGTCAGACTGTCAGGTTGAAAGGTGATACGCACCAAGAAAAACATTGTCTCAGACATTGTGGCAATCAATTAGAGTTAGAAGAATTGAACATTAAAAGTCTTTGTCTGCTTTTTTTCTCTCTCTCTCTTTCTTTCTATCTCTTTGTCTCTCTTCTGTTTCTTACTTTTCATAAAGCTGTATGTACTCAATCATTTGTGTATGTCCTACTGAAAAATGGCATTTAATGTGTTCTGTGCCAGGGACTTTGGGTTGAGTCTGTGCCAATCAGTATCCAAAGCATGCAAAGGGTTAAATGAACTGAATTTCATCTGTATTTTGAAGCTCTTAACTTTGCCTATTCTGAACAACAAGTACTACTTCACAGAGTAAAGACACCCATGCCTCCTCCAGTTATATATGCGACTCAGAAAAATAATGGTAGTGCTGAAACTTCAAAATGGAAAAAAAAATGACAATCTGATGTGACAGATTTTAATTTTGCATAGTGAGAAGTTCCTGTTTTTCTTGGCATGTTCTAGTTGTTGAAAGCCTCAAAAAATTTTTGATTAACTCCTTGGCAATTGGGCTCATGTTGAAAGGCTGGAGTTCCTGTGCATATGCAGGTTGAAAATTAAAGGAGAATAAACCAGTGATTTTCAGGTTGAAGTACGCCATTTTGTGAGGTTTTGCGCAAGTGACTTGCTGCAAACATAAGAGCCAGACAAAACAAAAGATTGCATTATGGTATCTATGACAAACATTTACAAACGGAGAGCCCTAGAAGTGAGAAGGGTGGAAAAACCCCGCTACTATTACGCCTGACCTCCGACTGCCACCCCTCTGGGCGAATTATGGCGTAAGTCACGCTCATCTAGACTTCTGCATGTAAAGACATGCCTCATATTTGAACCCCCCCCCCCACCCAACCCACACCCCTCTTCAGCTGATACAACTCTTGTCTGAGCGGGGCAACGTCAAACCCGCCATGCTCCAAGATATACCGCCATCTCGCAGCAACAGTGACAGCCGAGCGAGTCGATTGATTGATTCGGGAACGACTCCAGACGGGGGAGACAGCATAGCAGAAGTGACGTGATGCAAAACAGGGTGACATAATTGGGCGGGTGTCGTCAAACTGGGGCATAAACAGTTAAGGACCACTTTCACATTGTGCGTGACCCCGGCTTGATGCCCTCCCTCCGTGCGGGGTTCCCCGGGAGATGTCTCAGCTAAACGAATGTGTTCGTGGGATGTGTCTCTTAATCGCTTTGATGTCTCAAAGACAGCCCTGATGATATGGTTCTGATATTGCTCATTGGCAATATTAAAAAATGAATCACAAAATTCAGTCTGCCAGCTTTTCTCTACATCATGAAACCACACCTAAAGTAATCTAGAATCTTGCACACTATTAGCCTTACGTCTAAGACGGATTACCTCCGGTTTTGTTTTGTTTTACTTTTTTCTTTCCAACGCACACCTGAATGGTTGACATCTCCAGCAGAAAACAGAGATTCCTACAATTGAAAACAAAAACAAAAGATATTCAGCAGAAAAGGCGCAGGATGACTTCACACTTCATTTCTTTTTGGCAATGCTTTATACGTAATACAAGCACAGCATTTTAACCTGTAGCATTGGCACAACTCATCTCTTTAATTGGGAAAGTGGTATGTCTGCCAGCAAAAGGAGGTCATGTAGAGACCTCAACCATCTCCAGAGAACAAATCATAGGCCCCCGAACCATCCATCTGCGCATTGCTATGTCATTTTTTTCCAAGAATTTACAAGAGGACATAAAACCATCCAATGAGGCAGCACAGCCAATGCCAATATTATTCGAAGAAATTGGCATTTGAAGAAATAAATTAGGAGTGCCTCAAGTCACTGTATGCAACAAAGGTGAATAGCACAACACCCTTCCTTGTGTGCAGGAAGATACAGGCTACCTGTTTTTCATATTTCTCGTCACATAAAGCGGAAAGTAGCATATCGAGTTAAAATCACAATCCCCAAAAGTTTGACCATTTTACCAGGACTCTTTCCTGACTTCCTGTGGCCCTTGGAGAGCAGCTAGGCCCTATGATCATTTCAACCTCTTCCTCTCCTCTGGGGAGAGTGTATGACTGAGTGAAGACAAAGCGATTTTACTCTGGAAGAATAAGGTCATTGGCAGGAGCTATCAGAGCATCTGTGGCATATTAGCAGTCAGTCAGTCTGTTTACAAGCTCTTCCAATTTCTCCCACTCTACAGTGGAAGATAGGTCTTGCTTCCAAAGTATCCACCTGACAAAGACTCTACTATAGGTTTGGCAGAAAGGATTCGAGCATCACTCAAAGATGCTGTCATCCACTTTCAAAGCTTGTGGCATCTTCACGTTGTCATGGGGATGTCTTACTTTCTGAGCATTATATTTGAAACTTAGATCATGAATTAAAGGGCCATGAAACATACGATGTTCAATGTGAGGCAACATTCCTTCTGGCTACAGTTGACTGATTTCAGTTCGAGCGTTGTCGCGGTAAAACCTCGACAAGGGCTCCTCACACTTGCAGCGATCTTGTGGCTTTCGACTGACAACAAATTCAGTTTATTCAACCACATTTTCATTATCCAAACCAGTTGGCAAACTAAACAAGCTCACCACATTAACCCACTTTTCAGCAAGATACCTGTCCGTGAGGTGCAAGTTAGAGAATGAGGCAGCTTTCACACACAGGCTGGTTTGGACAGACAGCAAGGTCAGAAATGCACTCGGTGACCGATTTGATGCAAAGATCATTGACTTTCCCCCATCTCGTGCAGGCATCTTTAGGCGGGGGTGTGAGGAAGGCGGGGCGAGGAGAGAGCGAGCAGAGACTTAACCCCAAAGTGTCTCTGGAGCTCATTTAGCTTTGATGATAAAGATTGAGGATGTGGGCGGAAGATGGATGCTCCTGGTGGAAGGGCAGTTTGAAGTCAAGGGAGAGATGCTGAGGAAGGGAGGGGGGGGGGGGGGGTGAGGGGAGAGTGGAATGGGAGGGGAGGGGGTTGTAAAGGATGAAAAGTTGGCTGACTTGAGATGCATTTGAACTCCGTCTGACCTCTGGGTTAGCGCGCAGTGAACTGTTACCAGAAAGAAGCTGTCACGGCAGCAGAAGTCTGCACATGTCTCGAGGAGCGAGATGAGATCTAGCCTCCACTCCAGACTCTACAACAGATAGTTTTATCATAGATCACTTCTTCCACACTTCCCAATCCCCCCCAAAAAATAAAGAAAAAAAAAAATAACAAAAATCACCATCATCTTACTGATGGCAGCACAATCCTACAAGAAAAATTCTATCATTCTATAAACTGATTGCTTCAATTTTTCAAACTTAAATTAACTTCGTTTTTTTTCATGGTCACATTTAGCATTACAGTAGCACATCCTCTTTTGTTTTCCTGGTATTCAAGCAGGATGGGTACCAACAACTGTCTACACAAGTGCTTCCTTTGCAAGAAAACCAGAATGCAGAACATTTTATCCATTTATGTCGACACATCTCCTGAAATCTCATTCTTACAACCTCACAAACCAATAGGTATCAAAGTTGCTATCACCTTTTCATATAACTGCCAGTTGGTAATTTGCTTCCCATGGACTAGGGGGATTTCTTGCAATTGCAACAGAATCAATCATATCAATACCTGATATTCTTCCTGAATGGCAGTATGCCATGTGAAATGACTCTTTGCCATTTCTCTGTTGCACCAGCGGGAGGATTCAACAGTTAATTCCGAGTTGTTGGTGATCAAATTTTTCTCACTGCCCCCTCTTAAACTTCTATCTTTATTTCTCACCCCCCCCCCCCCAACCACAACTACCACCACCACCTCCAACAGCTTCTCCTAAATGCTCCTAACTAGTTTTAGAAAGCACATGGCTGGCATGGTATACATTCTTCCCTACCACACCATCGGGCGCCGACTGATTTCTTAAACACGCGTTGTTGAGCACGCACCCATCGCACCAGCCTGGCCCCCAACCCAACCCCCATACCGTGCCACGAGGTGTTGTAACGGTTCGCTACGGCCAGACAGGCATCCCTTAACTTATTTAGCCACTTTAAAGGGGAGCAGGAGGAAGACGTCGAGTATGGGGATACAATCAAAGGGAAAGATGAGAAGAAGGAAGGGGATGGGGGTACTGGAGGCGAGGGTATATAGGGAGGAGGGGGGAAGAAAAGGGGACATGGGAGAGGGGAGGGGAGTGATAGGGAGGGGAGTGATAGGGAGGGGAGGGTTCGGGAGAAGGCAAGAGAAGGAGGAGACGGGAGGGAAGAGAAAATGAGAGGGGGGTCCTTGCAGCAGGGAACTGTATGAAGGAGCTGAGCAGGGATGGGAGGTAGAGAGCAGTCTACTAACTACTGAATGATTAGACCATCTACTATTCTGTGAATGGTACTGAGCATCAACAAAATGAGACATCTAATGTTTTCGTTGACACACTCATGTCTTCCATGGAATGCATCACCTCACATGACCTTCCCACACTGATTTAAAGGTATTTGTTACCCTAAATGGGCTTGAATTGCCCCCATCTATTTGACAAGATTCAGGCTTAAATCATTCATTCCTTTCAAGAGGAGAATTCATGAAGAGGAATTGCCACCTTAAAGGTGCTCCTCCCTTGATCCATGAATACTACAGACACAGAAAAAAAAAGGAACAATTTGTGAGAATTGGGAACAAAATGAGACAAAACTCAAGAAAGCTGTGATAAATTCAATATTAGGAGTACACTTACTGTGGGTACATCTTTGAAGAAAAATAAAGTAGCCATAATTCATTCTGACATACCACTTGACCCCATGTCTTTGTTTCTCCCATCCCCCCCCCCAAAAAAAAAAGATAAATAAAGCATGACATTTTCAATAAACACAAACCAGCAAAATAAAAAGGTAAGCAAACACATCAGGTCACTGAACCCATAACACTGTCCCTGAAGTTCATGAAGAACTTGAAGTGCGAGGTAACACATACAGAAGAAAAAAGGATAAAAAAAGAACAAAGACGTTGCTGTGCGACTTGCTTCCTATAAAATATTCCACTCAGAATTAGCTTTGAAGTTTTTGTTTTAGCTGGCAATCAACCTTTCTATGACACTCTCTTACTTTTTTTTTTCTTTCAATCAGCATTTCATGGTTCCTTTATATGGCGAGTTTTATGTCTCAGTCACGTTCGCCAGAAGCTAGAAGGGTTCCTCTTCAAAGTGACAAGATCCTACTCAAAGTGGCAGTTACGGTCGGCCCTAGTTTCCTCCAGGATACACAACATGCACGGTGGAGGAACCACGGGCAGACCAGAACTTCCAGAGGAGAAGGGAGGAAAGTCACTCAGGCTCACTAGACAGGTGCAGAAGGGGGGAGGGGGAGGGGGAGGGGTTTGGATAGAAAGAAGCAGGGCAGTCTAAACTCTCGCAGGTTCAAGAGGACAGGTAAGGGTGATGAAGTTCAGTGGTTGGGCAATGTGAAACAGGCAGGTATGAATGCAGCCATATTGAATGGATAGGTATGGGTGATGATGGAAGATTGAGTAAAAAAACAGAGGAGGCATAACATACTCATGCATGTTTGATGGGCAGGCCAGAGTGATGAAGGGGGAGGGTAGAATAGAGAAATGCAGGCAGGTGTAGATTCGCTCATGATCACTGGACAGTTAAGATAAAAGGTGGAGAAGGGAAGGCGGGGGCTGGGGGAAGGGGTCGAAGAAGGGAGAGGGATGAGGGAGGACAACAAACCCACAAACACACAGACACACACACACACAGACACATCTCAAACCGTCTGGCTTAGTTTGCCAGATGGTGTTAATCTGCTCCCCGATCAATTACTAACCTTTGTCTTTACCTGTCAAGAGCTGTTGAGCGGGACAGAGTGAAGGTGGGGGTGGGGTGGGATTAAGGGAGAGTCTTTTACCAGGCACATGGGACAATATCTTCTTTAGATATTGACCTCTTCCAAGTGGTCTATAGTTTCTTACTATGATATCACATGAACTTATGTAAATATACATAGCCTGTATAAAGAGCAATTTCTACTTGGATGTGATATGTGGCATTATGAAGTGGTTATGCAGAAGACATGTTCTTACTCTAAGGTTTCTTGTTTTTTCATAGATGGGGGAAGCTGCTATACCCTTTGATAACATTCTGAAAGGAATACCTTTCTATTATTGACCTGAGAATGGGCAGTTCTAGAACTCTTGAAACATTCTTGATACGTGTACATAACAAAAATGGGGAAAAATGGCTGAAATGTATCAATCCTCATCAATGTATAGTCGAGTGCTTTTCTCCTACTTACAATGTTCATGAGTGTGAGGAGGTAGGATTCGATGCTGGTCTCGCCATGGTAACCCATCATCAGTTTGTCGGCCACCACCAGGGTCTCCACGTTCCTCTCCGTGCTCAGGCTGCTGACGCGCTTCCGCCGGTAGTGGGCGAGGTACTCGGGGTCCCGCAGCTTCTGCTCCACGTCGCGGGCGAAGGAGAAGTCGCTCACCTTCTCCCACCACTCGCGCTTCTCCACGGGAACTGCGGATCAAGAGAAGAAGACATAGTGGAGAAAGGCGTGATGGGATTGTGGATTATCAACTATCACTGTCACAAATATGGCATGTCTCCAAGATGGATGCATGAAGTCAGCAGAGCAAATTTCAACTATGGTAAACACTTTGACAACAAATTTTTCAGCTTTCAGCCATATTTGTTTCCCATGTATTAGAATGTTTCTTGCTTTTTTTTTTTTTGCTTTTTGGTACTTTTATCAAGCTAATTGGACAAAAAAAGGCTTTCATGCAAGAAGACCTAATACAGTAGGGAAAAAAAAAACAAATTGGGAATCCCCCTACTGCATCCCTTCTCCAAGGAGCTTGGCATTCTCCCAAAGTAAGTTGATGGAGGTGGCTTCCAGATTAACATCAGAGCGAGAACAATGCAAATAGGTTTCAACTTCAGATGCTATCATCTAAAACAATAAATTTGCAAATGGCCTCAGGTGTGCTTACAACCCACAATGAGAAGGCATACTTTTTACATTGATGTTGTAATTATCATAATTTTCTTTCCCTCCAACATGTAGCAGTGAACACCCAGATCATTCAACCCTGCACTCAAAACCAGGTTAAATATTGTATCCGCTATAATTATATTTTGCAAACCTTAATAAACCACTGAAGACTAGTATTCCCCAAGTATGCTCGGGCAGGTGTCCATGAGAAATGAATGGAAAATTAGACAGCCTTCAGCTGGTTAATACTTCACAAAGTGTGACTTTTTTTCTTTTACAAGTGGTTGATTTCATGATGATCAAGAGCCACAGTGACAGAGGCAGAAACAAGTATTATTATCTCTTTCAAGAGAAAGTTAACAACTACAACCAACCTTGGAACCAATTATACACATTGCATTTCTGTTAAAAGGGAGGAATATACTGTAGCTAATGACGGCTCATTACTAGGGAACATTCACCATTACAGTTTGGACCAGTTGACATTTTCAACAGACTGTGCATAATGTCATATATGCTACATCTTCCTGGAAAGAAAGAAAGAAAAAAAAAACCTTCTCTATGTCACATTTCGTCACCAATTTGGTTTCATTGCTGGAGATGTGGGACAGACATGAAATGGTATTTTTAACTACGCACACAAAGAATGGATGAGAATATTTTTGCTTTTCCTCGCACAGATGAAATGAGAATACCATATATGGCCTCAACCTCATTCAAATTGACCCCAGCACTAATTGCTGACACCACTGGAAATTAGAAGCAAGTGTTTCAAACAAGTGAGGAAATTACGACCACTTAAATCTCCCTGGGGAAGGGCCGTAACAAATTTCAGTGAATGCATCCTCAGTGCATGCTATAGGCCTGGACCGCTGCAGCAACCAGATTAGCGAGAGGCGGTACGTTTCCTGGCTGGCACGTACGTTCTCCCCTCATGCTGCGATTTGAAACTAAAACACAGGAGGAAAGGGGCAACGGGTACCATCCGCAAGTCACATCTTCAATTTGTTAGCAAGTTATTGAACAGGTGGAGCGGTGTTGGCGGTAGACAGCGCAGGAAGTGCCCGAGCAGGGCGTGTGGGGGAGATAGGGCCGCTCAGAATAGTTCTTCTTTTTTTTTTTCAATCTGGTATCTGTCGAACGATAGAGCAGTCCAGATATCCAATGCCCTTTGACAAGCCTGCGGTTGAATGGGACTCTCTACATCTCGTGCCCAGATTCTTGGCACATTTGCAGTCATAGTGACTGTGTCTGAGTGTTTGCATTATGTAATCACTGAATATCATTTCCTCACCTGACAAGTGGGAGGAAAAAACTTTACAAGTTTCACAGAGTTTACACACTAATATGCCTCTCAAGGGATGATGTAATGCTTAGCTGTTGGGCAATTTCCAAGGGCAATATTGGCTTGCCTACTGTACTATAGCTTGAACACATTTATTTTCTTTTTTTTTTTGTGCTCATTTTAATGTCCCATGAGAATTAAGACTCTAGCAAACTGCCATTAAAAAATGTTACATATATCATAGAATAACAGCTAGCTAATCTCCGTTGCATCATAAAATGTTCTGCTATCTGTATGTCAGCTATTTCTTTGCTTACGGAAACCTGATGTGCCATTTGATAGCCCTATGGGAAATAACACTTTATCTCATAGGAAGGATATCAACAGATGTTCAAAAGCTCAGGATGTCGACTATTTCTTTGTCTGTATGTACATATGCATGTACAGTGTATGTCTGCTGACAGAACATTCTAATAATCAAGTACATGAAAAAGATGTCAAGCAGGTAAAAGGCACATGGGATAAAGACCGAAACATATAACACATTATTTTTTTGTTGTCTCAACGGTGCATCTAAGGAAAATTTTCAGCCTAAAGGCAACTTTTCTCATCAAAACCACACATGCAACTTGATATCGTATGCTGTCTTTGCTGACACAACTACAAAATTAAACAGAAATTCTCAACTACTCTAAAAGTGGAAATTTTCACGCATTCCGAGCAACTAGACGCTAGCACAAAAATAAAAGCACGTAAATATTTTTGCATGCCATATGTTCTAGTAATTAATGCCCTAATTCCGCGGAATTAAAAACACACAAAATTCACCTTACCCGGCCGAGCCCAAAACATTACTCGCACGAAAATATCCACTTTTACAGTATTCTACAGGTTTCCAGAAAAGCTGTACATTTGCTTTGAGTATGTCTCCTGTCTAGTTCTTGCAAAGTGCTACACAACTTTTCAACCATGACAGACCAAACAAATAAAAAAAAAAGAGACTGATACATGGTCCCTCCCATCTCCCTAGTCTAGCTTCACCCCGTCTAAACACAGACGGCCAGACAGATATTTTCAGAGCGCAGAGATCATATCCTTCTTTTCTTACAGCCTGAGCAACCTTTTTCAGAACAACTTGGAAGAAACTTTTTCCTCTTTCCTATTCTCTCTCTCTCTCTCGCTCTTTCGATCTTTCGAAATTTTTACCACGGACCATCAGCATTCCTCCCTCAAACAGCTGGCAAAACTATTCCAGCTTTGGTGGTGTTTGACTAGTATTCTACAGCCGATTTCCACCCAGGGCTCTCTAAATATTGCACAAATCTTCCCCAAATCGCCCCATGTCCTACCAGCCACAGACATACTCTTGCAGCACAGAGTCAGCAAAGCCAACCCGAGTATATAAACCGAGGATGCATTTATCTAATTTGAGAGATAGACCCACAATTCACAACACTTTTCAAACGGTGTATACAAACGGGGTTTGAAATGTATTTCTCGAATGCTGCGTTTATCTATAATATAATTATGACTTGAGAGTTGCCACTGTGGAGGTGCTTTGCACCATTCGACCGGGAAAGTAGAGGTCAACTAAGGCACACGATGCAAACACGTTCCAAAATGGTTCTGTGTTTATCTACTTTCCAAGAAGGTGTTTGAGGCCCAAAAGAGTTTTAAAATCACTGTTTTAAATTGGCATTTCTAACCATGAATGAAAACATGGCTGCATCACCAGAACATGTTTGAAATGGTGAATCTACCTCTAAAGAGTTTAAGATAAACACACTCTACGTTGGGTTAAGGGGCTATAACTAAAAGATAAGGCACTATTCACAAATTCAGCACACATATGAAAGTTGTCAGGCTTCGCCATTTGAATGAAAATAATGAACTTGACATTACGACGGACATCAATTGTGGAAACATGTTAAGCCAAACCAAAGTTCAATAATGTCTGCCAAAGACTCTCTCCTCTCAAGTCTCTGAATCCAGAGTGTAGGATGCAGAAGCCGGCAAAACCTATTCCCTAATTCATCATTTCCATTCCCTCCCCCCATCCAACCCCCCCCCCTTCTCTGTCCGGTTTCCTTTCAGACATGTCAGACGCTTTCACCTCTGACCTTGGTCATGACAGCTCCAATATGCATCAACGTCCCTCCTCTGCCGTCAAAAACACATCACAAGCCTGACAAACGGACATTTTCTGTTTACAGGGGGATCCCGCTGTAGAGCGCCCCCGGGCAGTGTCTACGATCCCTCCCCACCTCCTTCTTCTTCTAACATGTTTTCTGGTTTACAGCAGGCTACGCTCAATATTTCATGAATCTGTGGGTACAGTACTTCCAACCTTTCCTAATGATAACACCATTAAACATGCAATGAATGACACCAACTCCTACTCGCCAAGTCAAATTGAAATGTCCGCATAGGACCAAAAAAAGAAGAAAAGGAAGGACACACATGAATCCCTTCAGTACTAGCATATAACAAAATGCTAGTGCCATTGTCTTGCCTTCACTACGATGGGGTGAACCGCAGGAAAGGCTCGGTAGAAATGTATACAACACATAATGCCCATTAAACACTTCTATCAGTTGTTAATCATAGAGAAAATTCTCCATAGTTTGTGGAGAGTACCATGCTTTGATATAGGCCTACACTTTGGCAACAGTCTTTACCAAGTTACAGCTCTATATATCATATGCCTTGCACAACATTAGAACTGAGATGAGCATAGAAATCATACAATCTGCATTAAAAACACTTTGCAATTCAAAGATTTGAGCCTGTTCAGACCCCGTATGTCAAAAATACATTGATATCATTACGTCAACATTAGTTTCTTAACCTGTTGAAGACGAGTCCTGAGTATAATTGGGCCAAGTGTCTATGGGAAATGTGTGTTGTAGCAAAATCAGTCCGTCCGCAACGGGTTAAGGGAGTAACAGTGTTAAAGTCCTCAATCACAACCTCTACTCAAGCAGCGGCTCTCCTCTGCAAGCCCTACACAGCCAGGAGGGGAAATGATCAGCTCTGCCCCACCTCCGCAAGATTTGCGTGTGCCTCTTCCCTACACCCACCCATGCTCTCTCTCACTCTCGTTTTCTTTCTCTCGTCCAAAAATACACCTTTTTGCCGGGCAGATGTCAGTATTGCGACCTAGCAAAACATTTGGAGAACATGCACAAACCTGCCTATTCAGCACAGCCCAGATCCCTTTCTGCCCCGTCTGTCAATAATTGTGCGATTCCTGGAGAGCGAGGGGGCTCTCCGCTCCTCCAACAAATGCCTACCAACACATCCCGCAGGTCTGTTGACATCTTCCATGGCAATAAATGGGCCCATGGATGCACAGCTACAATGTAGCGTAAGAAGGGGAACCAGGGATTTGTTTTGGGGGAGGGAAATAGAATACATTGAGATATAAAACACTTCACATATATCCACATCTTGAGGGTAGAATGAGGGTTGGGGTGGGGTAAAAAAAAAAATAAGAGAGAGAACACTTTCTGGACATATTTCTATACCAGGTAGCCCTGGGTAGTTGTCCATGTCAACAAGAATTCACCAAGTAACATTGGCACGGGAGCCAAATTACACAGTGCCTTCACACCTTTTTGAATACCATAATAAAGCGCAAATTCCTGCTACAAAAGTTGGGGAGATGGCAGAGTATCACATTGATAACATATATTCTACTTTCGCAGCGATATGCATATATAAATTCTCTGTTTCTATTGAGAAAGTTTAAGGATATATGATAAATTTTGAGATTTTTGTGAGGTGTAGTACATGCTCTCACATCTATTAATGGTGATCTTGGTGGTGAACAATTCCAGCAGTATACACATATATTGAGAAAACTGTTATCTTTGTTGACATGTCTATGCATACAAACACAAGCTATAAGAACAAAGATGAAGGTGACTGAGTGAAAGGGGTGGTTTAATAGGAAATGGAAGATTGTGTTCTCTGAAACTTTTCTTCTCTATAACACGTCAGGAAAAGTTTTTTTTTTTTCTACAGCTTCTTTGAAGCATTTCTCTTTGAAAACAAGGAATAAGTGAGCCAAAGACAGCTCTGTTAACCTGTGCCAAAGTGACGAGGGACTCCAGACTCTTTACATGGGAGGAGCATAGAGCTGCAACACGGTGCGGCCGTTGGACCATCACATTTTTTTTTTTCGCTCATGGCACTCTTATACCTTTCCACAATCAGTATAAAAGCATCCTTTGTGATGAGGCTGAAAATTTTTTTTCTTTCTGATTCATCGCATCCACGTCCAGCTGGGACAGACAATGCTTTCCTCGTTATCTGGGCAAGAAATCAAACAGGATATATCGGCCTTCCATCACACAAACGAATGAATGCGGAGCCATCAAAGCCGAGTTAAAGGGCAATCTTGTCCTCCTCCACCCCATCCTGCCTGGAGACGGATCATTCTCTGTCCGAAGAATGATAATTCTGACATAACCATCTCAGGACCAACTTCTACAACTACCCAATGACTTCTGGAAATGGGCACTTGCCAGTCATAATTACCTTTGTTGAAGCCCCATGGAATGTTAAGGACACATTTAAGCAAGAACATATTTCAAACATTCATCACTGCCAACACCTTCCACAGGTTTGATTTAGATTTTTTTTTAAAGAAAAAAGTCATGTTCTGTTCTCATGACAATGATGATCAGAAAAAAAGTTAGATGGACAGGTCTTGTGATTCAAAGGAAAAAATCCTGACTTCTCAAAGAGAAAACTTCCAAGGTCAGTAAAGTTTTATGCTTTTATTGAATTTGAAAAATAGAGTAAACCAATTTAGCAAAATGGCTGACAATTTACTCAAATGGGACAGGAAATATGAAAGTTGTTGAAATTTAGGAGCTTTGCATGTTTCGTTAAAAACGTTTGCAAATTACATGTACGCAATGTGGTGTCATCATCTCATATGCCTGCTTCTGATCTACAATGTATCACTATATTATATTTTCTCAATATGTGCGGGTCATACAACTTGTATCATTGTGGTTATGTAAGTAGTGACCGACATCGCTGCTTTGCTAAAATATCTGAAACTCAAAAATTCTCTATCTGTTTCACTGCAAGGCTGATTTTGACAAAACCTCTACTATTCTGTTTGTATTATTTCTCTGTCCCCTAAGAAGTCAAGTTTGACACAGAATGGCATTGCACTTTAAAGTTGATCCACATGCCACATGCTGTGCCACCTTGATGGTTGGATGGACTCTATTCAGGCAACTTTGAACGGAGTGGAAACGTAGGTGATTTGTCAGAAGTAGCTGGTGTAGTCTCACTTCAAGGCAGAGGAATGTCTGAAAAAGTCCTTCTCAAACCCTCCTTCACACCTGTCCTTTCCTCCCACCTATTATTGTTATCTGCCAATATTGGTGATTTCACTTTGGGGTTAGACTAATTCCTAAAAGGTCTTACACTTTGAAGCAAATTTCTGCAGACACAACTACAGCATCTGCACTGTATGATAGAGGGCAAAAGGGGTGTACAATGCATGGCAAGTTTTATGTGCTGTATGCTTTGGATGTTCATGACAACAGAAACAAAATATTCAGTTGTGAAACACTCATACCCAATGTGGTTCAATTTGCCATGCTTTGAAAAAAACAACAACCATACACTGGTGGCAAAAATCAGTTAGATGAATGAGACTTCAATGGTCAATCTTTTGAAAGTTTTGTTCATTAACCCGTTGAGGACGAGTCCCGAGTATATTCGGGCAAGCCTCTATGGGAAATGCGTGTTGTAGCAAAATCATGCCATCCTCAATGGGTTTATAGGCAGTTGATGCCAGAATGAAGGCAAATGAGGCCGAAAAACATGGAGCCTTTTTGTATTTAAACAGTCCTTCAAAAAAGCAGGTCTTTCAAATCAACAAAGTAATAGATATATATGAACAAAAATAAAAATAGTTCAAATTCAGAGAGGAACAATACAACTGTGCAAAAACAAAACTAATGAACCTATATTATAGGAAACTCTTTTCCAACCTCAAGGTAATGTGGATTTTGTAGAGGAATTTACGCTTATCAACCACAGGTAATTACTTGTTATTAACTTGTCAATTCTCATTCTAAATGATTTTCTGTTTGAATCTGTTCTACAATCTTTCCATCCAAAGTAAATCTGTGATAGGAAACTGAAAGGTCAAAGCTGTAGTTGGAGTGGCAGGTGTTAGAGTTCTTAGACTCTCTGTACAGGCACATGGTTGGTAAATTATCTTGCCGGCACATGCAAATTGGATATGCACTGATGAAGAGATGGCCACAGACTGTCTAGAAGCGAGGCTACAAATTAAATGGGGGACAGGACGTTCCATCAAACACACCAACGATGAAGAGGATGTCCCAGTTCTCGTGACCCATGCAATCTGTACTCATTCATGAATTTACTCTCATGGCATTACTGTGGGATTAGAAGTGTCCTAAAATGTCTTTTAAATTTTCTTCTTTCTTGTACTCACGTGGGAAGGATATTGGTGCACGGTCAAACAAGCTTATGACCTATTTCGGAATGTGGAGTATCTACCCCTCCCCCCCCCCCCCCCCAATTTCTCTTATCCCTCATCCCAATTTAATTTCTTTTTGCATGTGTATTGATTTTTTAGTCAAAACATATACATATTATAAATAACAGTGTATTAACCACAATTTTTCCCCGCTGAAATGGGTCAAAATTCAGGGTGGTTTACACATCGTTAAAGCCTATACCTACTTCAGGTCTGCATACAGTATGCAGACAGTGTTCACTAATGTGTATAATCTATCATTCTCAGCTTACCTGTGGATGGTTAGGATTGTTGAATATTCAAATAAAGACACATCAGAGATATTTTAACCAAAACCCCAAGACAGCCAATAGAATGTGCCATTGCCAAACAAAGAAAATCTAAATTGTATAACAAAAGACCAAATAACAGAGAACAAATACTGTTTTCCCCTATATTATTTGTTTTCTCTTACTCGACCATACCATCATTGCATGTTGGTAAAATACCATCCCTTTCTTCTAAGCGTTCTACTGTTCTATTTCCTTCTTTGTCATGGCACAAAAAAACAAACAAACACATTTTCTCCCCAAACATTTCATTCATTTCACCCAACATGTCGGCAGTATTTCTGCCCATTGCATGGCAGTATCTATGCTCGTTGGCGGGCTATCATTTTTTCTTCCCCGATGGCCGAAAAAAGGTGGCGCGGTTTTTAATATGTCGTTGCAGACATACATCGTTATTTACGGTATCTATTTGGGAGGCATTCGCACAATGGTTCAACCCTGAATACCAGTCAAAACAGCTGCATTTCTATTGCAGCTTCTAATTTACATAAACAGTGGTAACCTTCCTATGAATCCGATAAATTTAGCGTGTGTTTGCAGTTCACTGAAAACTGTGGTAGAAGGTCTTAAGAAAGCAAACGGTAGCACAAAAAGGAAGTAGTTACATGGATGCTTTGCCCTAGGAATGTAAATGAGGAAGACGGTTGAGAAGAATGGAGTTATATTTAGTGATGTCAACAATACAGTCTTTGGAATTATCATCTCCTCCTCAAAACAAATTGAAAGAAAACAAAATAAAAAAAGACACTCATTTAGGAAGCACCATTTCCTGTCATTGACACTAATACCCACAAATTTACTCATTGAATTCTTTGATGAAATGCATACTTCAAATGTAAGAGCATTTCCTGGGCAACATTTGCAACGGGTGCAGATATTTTAACTATTTCTTTTCCCCAAATGCTGGGAGTTTTGGGGTCTAGAAAACAAGTCAAGATTGTTACGACCAAAATCACTCTGAGAATGATCGCACAAAAGAAACAATCAACTAATGTTCAGGCGGTTTATTAACAGTGATATTGTGGGTACAGACTCGTGATCGGTTCTCACATCAGTACAATAATGATCAATAGAAACAGTTACAAATCAGTAATAGAATCACTTACACTTATTACATGCAATATCCCTGGAAATGTCCAAATACGATGCTCGATACACAAAGGAATGATCCACGATGCACCGATGAATGATACCTTCGACGTAAATCCAGAGGTGCAGGTTACGATAGTCCAAGGTATAGATCCGGGGTAAAATCCAAGTTATGTGTCCACAGCAAAACGTGCAGAATCCAAACGTTATGACGACCACGTCCAGTTGATGTGTTGAATGATAATTCGCTTTATAATGTCCAACGAGGAATCCAGCCCGTCACAGCTTTGCCGTAATAATGTCCGTTGACACTAAAATATGGAGTCTATCTCCAACGTAGGCAAATTAATTCTCTGCAGGCAAAATGTCTCCCAAGCCTTATCTCCACAAACACAGTTTGTATAGCAGGTCAGCAGGTAACACAGGACTGACTATAACAAGTCGTTTCAGAGCCAGAAGTGACGTAACTCTCAGAGCAGTGGTGTTGGGTACTCTGCCTACCTCAGAATTCCTCCTGCTTATATACTATCCATTCACCCCTTTCTAGTACATTCTGTAATTTTCTCCAACCTGGGGCTACATACCTGAACATACTAGCAAGTCCAAATTCCAGGAATCCTGGATGACTCACTTCCTAATATGTGCATAACATCATTGCCAAAATTAACTACCAATCACATTGGGCTACAAGGGCAGTGCCTCACTCAGCCAGCACTTCCTAGAATTTTCTGGAATGGGTTAAATCATTCTAGATTGAGTTAGCTATAATGTATTTCCTGTCACATGCATACATGTACTGTAGCTACATTGTATACCATGTAGAAAATTCTCCACTGATCTGGTCAGCCTGTATGTACTATATCTATATCATATAGAATGTTCTCCATTATTCTGGTCTACCTGATGTGTACATACACATTAAACAACCATGCATACAGCCTTGATACATGTACATAACTACTTGTGTGTACATTTGTGACAAGATATCTTCGACTAATATCAAAGGACACATCTGTATGCAAAAAGATGGCAAGACTCCAATAGCATGAAAGTTACAACTGTAATACCATGATAGGCCTATATAGTATAAAGTATAAAGTACAGATATAACTGTGTATCTCAATTCAACGGTTTAGTCCTGGCTATTACAGAAATGTCAAGATGCAAAAATAACTATCCATTTTATAGGACTGCAGTAATGCATACTGTGGATGGTTTACAACTGGATGCATTTGATACTTCTCACTGCAATTCTGCTAAATTCTTTAGCACAACCCTAGATTCTTGTTGATATATATCTTATGGATGAAATCTTGTTGTTGCTACCCATGGAGTTTGCATAATGATGGTATGCTTGATAGCCGCTGCTGTTCAACAAGGTGGTACAGATACCCCGGTAATGAAGCATCGTCAGAGACGGAATTTCAGCTAACCACAATGTTTTATCCAGGCTACAATACTGAGCGGCATTCATCCATATTCCTTCATCTGGCAATTTTACCTAAAAGACTGCATCAAAGGGATGGGATAATTTTTTTCTTTGAAAAAAAAAGAACCCTAGCCTATACAAATTTCTCTCTCCATGGCTAAAATTTGACTGCATAGAGTTTAATAAATCTAGAACAGTGAATACAAAAGCCACACAATGTTGATGTTGTTACCACTGTTTTATTAAGCAAATATATGGGGGTTGTCCCCCCCCCCCCCCCCCCTTCTTCATTTGTGAGCCTAGAAGGATTGGGGTGGGGGACCATTTGAGAGTAGTACCACTACAGTCCCAGGTCTATCCAGGACCCAAAACAAACCCCTCACAAAAGGACCGGGGTCAAGTTAAGGTCAGGCGTACTGAGAAGAAAGCAACACTCCAGTTTATACCCTGCAGAGATCTCCACTCAGCAGGTAGCCTGCCAGTCTACACCTTTCCAGACTGCTTGCATCATTTGTAGCAACCCTTCCTCATTATATACCACCCGGGCCAACCCACACCAGGTCAGCACACTTGTCCAAACTCAAGGTACATGTACAGTCAATGCCGCTAGTTGGTTGACTTTGCGGCATAATCTTACTCGGTGGATGTGCTGGCTACGTGCCTTAAACAACAAGACGCAGTCTGGATGAGCAGACTATGCACCAGCCATTGACTAAAGGTGAGAATCTTGTCCCCAAACAAAAGGTCAATGCTGTAGAATTTGTGAATGAGGAAAAGAGGGAGTTATGGATTGGGGAAAAAATACTATGCTATAAGGCGATGACAAAAGGCGGGTGCTAGGTACTTGGCATCGGTTCTTTTCTGGGCGATCACTCAGAATATGGAAGAGAAGTTGGTACATATAGTGCGGGCAGAATCACTGACATCTCCCTACATCTTTCAGCAGCAAATAACGGGAGCAAACGACAATCTTGTCTGATTCAAGAAGCCGTTTGCCAATGGCACAACAGTACAATAATGTGTGCTACCTCTACTACACTTTCTTCCTTTATCAAGGTTACAGACGACCCAACAGCATTGCTACCACCACACCCTCCCCCTCCTACCTTATGACATCTGACCTGAAAGTTTCAGTAGCAGAAACACTCAAAAGTGGGTGAAATTCATTGTCATTGACAATGCACTTTTGGGCATTAAAACCTATTAATTTGCATACACACTAGGAATTTCTCCTATTCCACTATCAAACAACAACAATAAAGTTCCTCTGTCCATAATATATGCAAGGCTGCCTCTAAACGATTATTTCCTAAAGTGATTACATCAATCATAAGCATGGCACTGAAATGTCATTTCCTCTAATTCTTCTGATTTACAAACATTTGTACCCTCGTCAGCCAGTCGGCCGTGGGGACATTATGCTTGATTCTAGCATGGACCCTACCACACTATCTGGGTCCCTCAAAATCTCTCCCAGACCAACGGTGAAGGGCCGGGAGAGTTATCACTGACCAGGGACCGATTAATTCCGCATCACTTGCCCCAGACGTTCCCTCGTCTGGATGTAGGTTGCTAGGACGAGGCTGAAGTCTTTAGGCTGAATGGGGCCTGTTGGACAGGTCATGGGGAAGGAGGAGTTTAAAGGGGCGAAATGTATCAATCCATGTTTAATATTCGAATGTGTTATATAATCTCTTGGAAGGGGCTGTGATCATTATGTGGTGTTAAAGGGAAACAACTCTCCATGTTTGATTACAAAAGAATAAAAATCAAATAAGAAAGACAAAGGAAGTTTTACTGAAATCAATCTAACGATCTGATAACAGAAGTGTTTCAACATTCATATGGTTTCCCAAGACAAGGTAATGATAAAATCATCTTATGACTCCTAAATTGGTTTGTATGTTAAAACAAACTTTAGGGTCTAGACCTAATTGTTTGATTTTTCAGTAATTCAGCAAATTTAAGCTCTTCCCCATAAAGATTCCCATTAGACAATCATATCTTTTCCAGATATGACACTGCTGAGGGCAGAATCCTTTTTCTCACAATATATTTTTAAAACATGAAGAGTTTGTTTGCAAAAACCGATAAGTCCATTTTTGAAGATTTTGAAATACGATATCTGTCATAAAGTACAAAATAATACCTTTTAAATGATATATTGTTCACTACATATAAAGGTATATTTTTATTATAACCTTAATATATATGTGAAGTAGATAGCTAGGTTATATGCACGCAAAAGAAAGTAGACGTTGACTCAGTGGCTGCAATTACCGGACTGACTTTATTCCAGTCTATGCACATCTTTTATACAGTGAGTTCCATGGGAACGGAAGGGGTTGTGGTCAGCAGTGGTCAGTAAGGAATGCATCCAGTCTAACCACTGGCGTCTTACAGCAGATAAGAGAAAGATGATAGATAGGGTGGCATCGGAAGAACAGAGAGTTACTGTTATCAGAGAGGAGAGAAAACAGGGCTGAAAGTAGAGAGGGTGAGAGCAAGAGCGGAAATGATAGTACAGTAGTCTCAACCTCAGACTTACATAAGATCAGTTTATCACACTCCTCCCCCTTAGAATTGTTTTTGGTTTTTCCAAAAATGGTTCTCATCAATTAACACAACATTATTCAACCAAAAAGTGAAATCTTAAGTTTTTTTTAAATATCAGTATCTTATTTGAATATTATCCCCAAAGCTTCCAAATGTCTAACATTTCCATATGATACATTATCTAATTTAATCGGTTTGTTCGACTTATTTTGCAATTTGTTATATTTCTTAAGTCACCTTTCTTATATCCAGGGAGGTATAACTGTGTGTGTGTGTACCACGTCAATTGTATCAACACACGAAAACCAAAATTATAACGTCCAAAAACTGTCCATTTGAGTTCAGCTGTGAAACAAGGAGTTACAAAATCATGCTTTCTTAACTTTGAACTTAATTTCGACCTTGAATTGTCCAAAGTGTCCGGCATATTTACAAGTGTTATTTACAACTGCCTCCTCAATGTGGTATTGGCTCCCCAAAGCGTTTGGGATATTTTCGCTGGCGGTTAGACCTGCGAAGTGCTGGTACTACGTCATCATGGTCTTGTTGTGCGTTGTTGTTCCCCTCCCCACGTGGATGAGGAAGGAACACATCCGCGGCCACATCGTCGTTGTCATAGCGACGTCGGATGTGCTCGATGTGTCGCCTACAGATGCGATCATCTGCCAGCCTCAGCGTATATTGGACGCCGTCGATGGAAATGATTTCGCCTGGCATCCACTGCGGACCGCTGGCGAAGTTTTTCACATACACGCGATCTCCGATGCAAAAATCACGATCTTTAGCACGCTGATCGTGCTTCTGCTTCTGATCATGCTGCTTTCGCTGAACGCGCTCCTCCATGTTTGGTTTCACACAATCAAATCGCGAACGCGGGATGCGATTGAAGAGAAGTTGCGCGGGAGGTGTACCAGTCGTTGGATGAGGTGTGATGCGGTATGCCATCAGAAATCGCGACAACTTCGTTTCGATTGTGCCGTTGGTCATGCGCTTCATTGCAGCTTTGAAGGACTGCACTGCTCTTTCTGCCAGCCCATTTGATGATGGATGAAAAGGTGCAGTGCGAACATGACGGATTCCATTCAGCTGTAGGAATTGTTGAAATTCGTCGCTTGTGAACACGCTTCCATTGTCAGAGACAATAAGCTCTGGCAGGCCATGTATCGCGAAGGTTTCGCGTAGCTTCTCAATTGTGATTGAGCTGGTTGCCTTGTAGACTGGAAAGATATCCATCCATTTCGAATGCGAATCTACTAACACAAGAAACATACGGCCCATGAATGGCCCTGCATAATCCAAGTGGATTCGCGACCATGGCTTTCGTGGCCACTCCCATGGATGAAGTGGTGCTGCTGGCGGCAATTTTCGAGATTGCTGACACTCCTTGCAATTTTTCACTTTGCTCTCCAGGTCACCATCCATCCCAGGCCACCAGAAATAACTGCGAGCGAGCGATTTCATTCGCGAGATCCCGGGGTGAGCTTCATGCAGCTCCTCGGTGAGCTGATTTCTCCCTTGTGGAGGTATCACAACACGTGCTCCCCACATTATACAGCCATCATATACACACAACTCATCTCGCCTCCTGGAATAAGGCGAAATCTCCTCATCACACTTTGACGGCCATCCACGAAGAACATATTCGCGCACTCGCGACAATATTGGATCCTTCGCGGTCCACTGCCTGATCGATGTCGGTGTGACGGGTGTCGACTCCAGGTGTTGCATAACTAGCACGTAGTCAGCTGGTTTTGGGATGCGCATACTCTGTGTCGTCACAGGTAGTCGGCTGAGTGCATCTGCGTTGCCGTTGCTCTGCCATTGACTTTAGTGCAGCTATGAATTCACTGATTGTTTCTGAGTCTTTTCGGAAACGGCTGTTGAACTTGCACCGTTCAACAATTTCACTTGGTGCTGGGGTGTAATGCTCCGTCATTACCTGGACAAGTTCAGCATACTTCTTGTCCGCTGGCTTGGCTGGAGAAACAAGACTGCGGAGAAGACTGTAAGCTGCTGGCCCGATGACAGTCAGCAATGTAGCTTTCCTCTTCTCCTCTGCTTCAATCCCATTGGCTTTGAAGTACAGGTCCAATCTCTCTATGTATTGGCACCAGTCGATTCCCTCTCGGAATTCTTCTATATTTCCTACCAGACCAGCCATTTTTTACAGAAGTTTAATCCTCGTCGCCAGTATTATAACCTTAATATATATGTGAAGTAGATAGCTAGGTTATATGCACGCAAAAGAAAGTAGACGTTGACTCAGTGGCTGCAATTACCGGACTGACTTTATTCCAGTCTATGCACATCTTTTATACAGTGAGTTCCATGGGAACGGAAGGGGTTGTGGTCAGCAGTGGTCAGTAAGGAATGCATCCAGTCTAACCACTGGCGTCTTACAGCAGATAAGAGAAAGATGATAGATAGGGTGGCATCGGAAGAACAGAGAGTTACTGTTATCAGAGAGGAGAGAAAACAGGGCTGAAAGTAGAGAGGGTGAGAGCAAGAGCGGAAATGATAGTACAGTAGTCTCAACCTCAGACTTACATAAGATCAGTTTATCACAATTTTTGAAGTTATGGTCAAAAGAAGCAAAAATTTTCTTATTATTCTCTTTGTTTTTCTTGACTTTTAATCGCAAATATCTCCATTTGACAAATATGGACTTATCGGTTTTTGCAAACAAACTCTTCACATATAACTGGCATGAGAGGGAAGCTTCCTGTGCCAATCAGTCAAAAACTCATGAAGTTCCAAAATAATTTCCAAACTAGGCTACATAAATTCATGTAATTTTGACTGTCATCAATGTCTTACAAATTTATCATCATCCAGAGTAGCTTCCAGGAATGGAAAGCATCCAATCTGTGCATACGAATATGTAGACCTATATGGACACTGGAGGTCCTTTCCCAAACATTGATGAATGTGGATAGACTGTAGACTGGCCATGGTACATTTCTGTTTCCCTGAATTCAGTTTCCCTTCTTTTTTTTCTTTGCAAACCCCTGCAAATTGTAATCAAAGTAATAAACAACAAATTCCATGCACAAAGAGAAAAAAAATTCCTTCATAACAGGTGTTTGTGTCCTTAACCCATTGAACAGATTTTTTTTTTTTTTTTGATGGGGGAGGGGAGGAGGGTGGGGATACAGGGGCAAAAAGAAAATCACCTGCTGAAGTTTAAGAGTACTCCACTAGACACATATTGTACCATGGACTCGAGTCCTTACTGCCCTCTCTGATTGTAAGGCAAACATCATATGCGACTGGATGTGTATCAAAGACTTTAAAGAGATCATACGACGATCATACAAAGGCCTCAGTCTGCCCTCCTATATCTTGGTTTATCACCAATGCGTGTGTATACAGGGCTGTCTGATTATCTGTCTACATATGCATATGCTCAAGTACGCAGTTTCTGTATCTGTCTCTACAAGAGTTCACCTCTTTTCGCAACTTTTTCAATTGTCTGTCCCTCTGTCCATCTCTTTATCACTCTATCCATTTTAATACCTTTCTGTCCATTCAATTTGAATTTGTTCCATGTAAAGAAAAAAATGAGTTATATTAGTATCTTGAGCAAAGAACTAAAAACATTCTATCCATAATTATATTCATATATATCTATCTAAACAGTGTCTAGACAAAATATGTATATGTTTTCATTTATAACACACAAACAAATTGTACACACAAACTATAATGAGGCATATCTTTCTTAAATGGTACAAAACAAAGAATATCATGTACACATGTGTACAAACACCACCATAACCAGAACTACAAAGAGTAACCTCACACTGGTGATAGCTAGTATGTTGGACTGGTGGCTAGAACTGAAGGTGAAATGCTGTCCGTCAGACAGACTGAAGCCCGCAAACTGCCCGACTGGTGGAAGGTGAGCATTCCTTCCCTGCATTGTCCCGATGGTCAGAGTTATTAGTTAGATGCAAACCAGTTCTAATTTCAGAGAATCTTCACTGTCTGTTGTATTGATATATTTAACTGACCAATCATAAAGACTGTCAGACAGACAACTTGGGGGCGGGGTGGTTCAAAGAGGAAGAGTTAATCCTTGCTCTCCTTCAAAACGTATGTACAAACATGCATTGCAGGTGCGCTATGATGCACTGCTAGATTTGTGTATCTATCACAATACTAACTTGTAATGGCGTACATACCACTGTCATTATACACAAGCTATTGTAACTTCAGATATCACGAGTGAACTGAAGACTACAATTAGGACCCTAGAACATTGCAGAAGTGACGGTGAACTGCATGGTGGGAACCATGTTTCATTCATGGAGTAAGACTCCAATCATGGAGATACTCTTGGAGCTCCATGCATTAATTATCTTGAATGAGAAATATTCATCCTCAGTTTCAACCCTTATTCATGGACCAGAAGTAACCCCTGACATGGCATATCTCCCACTCCACTTGACAGTTCTCAAGAACTCTTGAAAGAAAGCAAACATTTCTTACTTAAAGAGTAAACATATATGTTTCTCTTCAGTATATCACAATCAGGTTATCTTCCTCATTACAAAGTGCACACTAAAGAGTTGTTGAAAGCAGGCACGATTCTTTCTTCTGTTCATATCTATTTGTTTTTCCTATTTCTACATTTGCGATTATCCCTTGCTTACACCATCAACATCCTTCAGGCTTGTGGATTTGTGAATTTGTTTGGCGCAGATGAGATGAACAAACTGAGGCAAAAGATGGTCTATCTTCACTCTCATGATTACCTCTCCACCCAACGTAACACAGGAGGAGAAAAAAAAAATGTGGATGACCCATTTGGACTGCTCTTGACCGCAAGGAGATTCTAGGCATTTAATAAAAAAATACAAAAAATGAGGTAGCAGCTGCCACAACTAATAGGGGATCAGGAAAAATTCTCCTGTGTAAATGCTGTCCGAAGAATTTTTTTTTTTGTCACTGGCAGTGACCGCACAAGCATGTACTTTCTTCCAGAAAATTCCTTACTGTAGGTGTAGAGCACAGGACTTTCTCATAAAAAATCATAATCATGGAGCCACAGCTATATGGCACTGCTTCGCAGAAGAGAAATTACTTGTATCCAGTCAAAGTAGGTTAGGCCTATTAATTGTAGTAAGAAGCTTTTGAAGAATGGTCTGGACTTAACACCATAAACCTGATTTAAGAATTGAGGGGCCCTTACCCTGGACAGAATATGACTTTTTAGGGCTTTTTACACTTGTGTTTCTTAACCCCGGACTTTCTCTGACCCAGGACTATCGTTAGTCCTGTACCAATTTTTTCAGCTTTTTACACTTGCCAATTAGTCCCGTACTATCTCTTGTCCGGGGCTAAGGAGAAAACTGACCTTTTTACACTTGTATTTCTTAGCCCCGGACTTTCCAAACCACATGAATATTCATAATTACGCTGTGTACTGTACACGTACACGCACGCACCGGCAGCACTTGACTACCTCGTTTCTGATTGGTCAGTGAGGGTCGGACTTCGTCTCCGTCGCTTAGCCCAGGATTATTTTTTCGTTCTGTTTACACTCACTTGCTTGGCACCGCAATTGCGGTGCTAACCCCTGCTATTTTGCAGGGCCAGATAGTACCGTACTATCGGTGGGGCTAGCCCACTTTGGCAAAAACGAGTGTAAACAGAAAGTGGGCTAAGGATAGTCCAGTACCAACGGTGGGGCTAAGGCCCCCCCTTAGCCCCACCGTTGGTCCGGGGCTAAGCAAAATTTTACAAGTGTAAAAAGCCCTTTAGTGGAAGCACTGATGTGTTACGGCAACAGATCCATGAACAGCTCTGTGTAAAATGGGAACTAAACTTGTAACCATTAGATTCTCAAGCCATAATTATCAATGTCATTGTATATGTATCTCTAGAATGTCCTCTTCATTACATGATTATGGCTTCATCATTTTGGAACTGCTCTTTAATTTTCTCAACAAATCACTAATGCCACATAATTGCCATGGAAACCTATGTTCAAGAGAATCTGATAACAACAGGACATCAAATCCTTTCAATGCTAAATTCCATGTAAAGTAATTGATCATTTTGATATTTTTCCTCAGCTGGGTCTCACACTACATGAAGTAACAGTCTGTACCAAAAAAAGAAGAAATATTATCATATCTCATTAGAAAACTTTTCAAGTGAATATTTGTTGTTCTAGAGGAAAATAAGCAAGAGTGTGCACCAACAGTAGGCTAAAAATAGCAAGATAATCCACTCAATAAACCAAGTCAGCTGTATCTAGAACTCTGCTTCACAGAATTCCAACAAGAATAAGTGAAAAGTCTTGCATTCACAGCCCACCAAATCGAGGCTTTTCCCCTTTAAATACAAAAGGCACGCAATAAACAGGTTTACTTCTCAAAGAGAAAAGTACCTGTGAGTGCGCTATAAAGGCACACGGGGTTATCTATTGAGCCTGTTCTTTGGTGAAACACAATTCATCCTTCACTTCTAACGTGCCCGATCAGCTATAAGAACCAACAGGGTATGGGGACTAGTGAAGGGGTACATAAAAAAATAGAGAAAAAAGGAGAACCAGTCGAAAAACAACAACAACAACAACAACAACAACTGATGGCTTATAACAAGTAAGATATTTATTTTTTCTTTCTTCTTTCTTTCCAGATGATGGTTCACTATTCATGAAGTATGTTACTGTAGTCACTGGAATCAACCGATCATGTATGAATGTCTAATCTCAAACTTACTCTACTTTCAGATAAACTTCTCCGCTTATTTTCTGATGGCCAGCATTTTTTTTTATTGTGTCAGGGGCAGTATTTGGGAAATACACATTTGGAGATATTTGATATCATTGGACTTATTGGAGAAGTTGGGGTCTGAAGGATTGAACAATAGTAAAAAGTAGAAAACCAATCTTTCTTTGATCTTTATCAGGCTTTTGTGGCCACAGGTCAAAGTTTGGCTGTAGTTGTGTTCTGTAAAATTGGACCAAGGCTTTGCCACTTTGAATATCTTCTTCTTAGGGGCATCAACATTCAGATTTGAGTTTCAGTAAACATTCCTCCCACAAGACAAGGGGAGGAGGAAGGACAATGCTTTCAAGGATGATCTGACTCCCAAAATAATGTCGAAAAAAACATGACAAGTAGATGGGGCCAAGTTTGTGTCAAATAGTAGACCATTTTAAGCACTTTGCTATCTTCACCTGAAAGATAACCCATACACACTGGGAGATGTCGGAGTAGTCTACGATTCAGGGACGTTGGAGCAAGTGAGGGGAGAGGATCGGTCGACGATCAAACGCTGCCGTCAGGTGATGTTACCGAGTGGTGTTGATGGATTGACACCTGCCGAAGGGAGATGGGGGGAAAAACGCCTAGGGCCACCCCCGAATAGGAGACTAAGTGACAGAATCGAACCCGGTTATTTATCGTTTGTTTAGTCTGACCCACAATGCAATGGTGGGCGTACTATCTCATGCATCCAACCCTTGACACCGAACATCTATTCCACTGCCACCGTAAGGATGACAGCGCGCTACCATCCGTGGGCGCGCACGTGACCTGAACAACTTTCTCCCCATATCAAAGTGAGAAGCACCTGTCAAAAAAAAAAAAATAGACATTCCTCTGTCTATTGATAGCCATTATATCTACCCATCTCTCCAACACAGATCAACAAAATATTAGTATTGATTATATGTGTCTGTGCATGCATATATGTGTTTGTGTGTGTGTGCATTGGACAGACAAGCTGTCATTTCCCACACATCTTAGTGAGAACTGAAAGATTGACCCTATAAGAGACATAAGCCCCTTTAAAAGAGATGGTCTTTCTACACAGTCTTTAAAGGGTTTTTTTTCACTTCTCCGGAAAGCAACTGAATGCCAAAGACAGCTTGACTGTATTTCTTTGTGTGTTCATGCATCATTTGTTTTTGTTTTTTTAACCCTTCTATGCAACAGGGACTTTGGACAAGTGCAACTCTGTGGGGTTTTCTCTGCCAAATAACACTCAAAGCACACAGCGGGTTAAAGCCAATCGGCTGCAATCATTGGCATTACAATAGAACAATGAATGATCACATTTCTCACTTTCTGGCAAAGCGTATGTTCCATGTTCAGTTAAGTAACTTGTTTGAATACTATAAAAGAGATGAAACCCACTTAACAAATTTGTATCTCGATCAGCCAGAGGAAAATTTTCTCTCTTTCTTTCTTTAGGATCCATGAAACTTTCCCTGCTCATAATTAAACCTACCCAGTCTGACAATAAAAAATAACATAGGCATGATATTTGAGCTGTGAATTGTCCATGAAAGAAATATGATGCTTCATACTTTACCACTGCCTGCAGGTTTCTTAAAAATGATGATTCATTTCTGTTGAATACCCACTAAAATCCGATCAAATATTGATAAAATACTAAGATGGCAATAATGCAATAAGTTGCTATTTCTACAGAAGTTCATTCAGCCCATGTCTAAATTTGATAGAGAGTACCGATTCAGAGAAAGAGCTTTTGACAGATTCTTTGTAACGATGAATGCTTCTTCAGTTAATGAAGACTTAGCTTTCTCAAAATGATATCTTATACAGAGTAAAAAAGAACAACGATTAACTGCTTTTATTGCACAAATGCAACGAGACGATGAAGTAGGGATATCAAAAGGGAAGAAGGGATATCAAAAGGGAAAAAAGGGAATTCCTTTTATTGCAGGGTGCAACGAACCTACAAGTACACTAACCCTGGAGATATCCGTTCTTATACCCATTCACACACAAAGAGTTAGTCGGGTTTTTTGACTACGATGCCAAACTGAACTTTGTTTTCCACCATTTAGATACATGTATGGCCAAAATGTGAATTTGGCTGTAAACGAAACACTTTAAATATCCAAACTCATGAATTCAGGCACCCTCGCCTTCGACATGCATAAAATGTGCTCTTGCATAAAATGTGCTCTTAACACATCATGCGCAAGGCAAATTATCACAAAGGATTTTTCAACTCACTTCTGGTGCAGAATCAATGTTTCCAAAACAACTTTCCCGGAGTTTCGGGCAGGAGATAAATGCAAATCTATTTTGATTATGAGGTTTCAAATGCATTTCTGAAATGCCCCCTAAAAGTGTGATCGCAAATGCGTTCGAGTCAGAAACGCATTCCTGTAGAGTTGATAAATGCAGGGTCGTTTTGAAACGTGTTTATAGCTCAGACCCACCCACGCCAACCACTGCCAACTACACATCTCTGCTCCTTGGGTCAAACTACGCAATGGAACTGTGCAGTGACAAGGCCTCCAAACTGACTCACAACAGAGTTGATAAACTAAACAACTCAAGAAACTCGATCCAAAAGGCATTTGTAAAAGTGTTTTGATAGTGGGCATTGAAATGCATTTCAAACATGGGAAAGCTGTTAAGTGCAGCCTCTTATGAAGATATCTTGCGATTTCTCTTGGTTTTGAATGCAACGATAGAAATGGAAAGAGAAATTTGTACATCTGCTAGTTGTGGCACACTGTAGCTGATGCTGTTGTAATCACACCATAGGCCTAAAGAGTGGAGGAGGGGGGGGGGGGGGGGGGGACACACCCATCAATCTCCTTGAAGTAAACCTTGTCATGAACTACAATTTCTGGGAATAGCCTGGACAGGTTATGGCACAAGTTCAAATTTCCAAGACTCACATCAAAGACAAATAAATCTATCATGATCAAAACTATAGCTCACTAAAGAGATTTCTTGCCAAAAAAAAAAAAAAAAATTATTGTCATCCACACAAGGGGGCCCAATGCTGGGGTGTAGCCCGGGAAGAGTGTTTAAGAAAGAAACGGCAACTTTTTCTTGGAAACTGAAATAAGCCAGCCACAATATATGCAACAAGAAAATGGAACACGTGGACGCATTAATTATTGGGGGGGGGGGGCTGTAAATCCCTGACTCGTTCCGGGCAGACGGCTACAGGGTCAGTGTCAGTGCGGTTGATGTTTCGCAAAACATCCATGACCGGCCATCCCGCTCGGCCTGGCCGGGAGCCAATCGAACTTTTCCCCTTTCCCTCTCGTTTTAAGAGACACACGGATGCGAGACAGTTTCTTTTTTGCCTGAACAGATGCAGCTCTCTTCTTTGTGGGGACTTTAATGGATTAGATTACAGTCTATGCTATCACAGGGTACACAAGATTGCGATAGAAATGCACCAATAAACCTCCGGCACCCATACTACACAAACACTCGGTCACAGCTGGGTTCCTTCATCAACATTATTGGCAATAATTTTCACATCATAGTCCCATGATATCGCATCATACAGGCCACTGGACCAATACCAGTTTATATCAAACAATATTATTACAACCAAATCAAATTCTTCTGATATCTGGGTTTGCCACAGCTGTATAGTTCAGTCACTGCCTGCCTTCTGTTCTAACAAATGAATCAAGACAAAAACAGCCAAAGGACATTCTGTGTGACTGCATAACATACAACAAGCATCTATAATATAGACCTTTTCTATTCCCTTTAAAGTTCTGTCCCTTTTTTCCTTGTTCTGCTTGAACATATACCCATACAATGGTCAGACTGTACAGGAAATTTCTGTATAATTCCGTTTGTCAGTTGGACATCTGCAGATCTCCATATTTCCACCTCACAAACTCTGTGTACCTGGATGATACATGCTTTGTGTTGGAGGCGTCATACTTCTTAATATTCTGTACATTACACCTTGTTTGCTTACTTTATACATGTACATAAATTCCATGTGATATCATTTATAAATGATTATTTCTAATTGAAATATGGCCAATACACTTTATTCCAAATCAAGATAGCAATGAATATCAACCGTTTTTGATTTCTTGGCACTTTGTATACAAAGATGCACAGTTGTGTCCATACCCTAAAATATGAAACCCTAATACAGCACATGTGAACTGAAAGCTGCAGTGTTACAGAGTGTTACATGTTACATCAAACTGAAAGTCTCTATCCATCGCTCCTAGAACTGTCTTGAAAAGGAGTGATTTATGTCAGCCACATGCTCCTATTGGCAAAACCTGTCTCAATAACACAGAAAGCTGCAAGTTTGGAATATATATCACAACTGTGTAATATTCTCAGTTCTCCCAGCCTACTCTTAAATGTCTATGCTTGAGCATCCATCTGTTTGCAGATTTTTTTTTTTTCTTCTCAATCTGGGTCCCTCAAGTCATTGCTCCACATATCCAAAACCATCTTGCTCTTTTCAAAGATTCCCCTCTCTTCCAACCTGTCTGTCCAATCCCACAAGACTAATCCTGATGAAAAACCTCTGGTACACAAAACCCTGAGTCAAGGTCACGGCCATGAACCTTCTCGTATCTCGTGGCTTCTACATGCCGAGTCCCTGCAGAATGCAACGTCTTCAGAGTGGGGTGAGACAAATGCCTGTCACACCCATCACCTGCGACTATTCCAAATATGCCATTTTCACTGATTTTTCACATCAAATAGTTTATGTGTGAGTGAAAGTGTTTTGGGAGGTTTAGGAGCATTGCAGTCACACGAGTTCAGAGAGGAATACATATCGTCGCCTGAGAAGTAGAAGGGTGCTATTGGGTTCTATCAGATCAGAGCACAAATAAAAATGGAACAATCAATTTTCATGAAATAAAGAGCGTTTTTAATAATCAAAAGTGGATATAGTAGATTTAGGAACATGGTCCAAATAATGGGCAAAATAGTACCCTTGTGGTTCTGATTTTTAACATTTTATGGAAAATATCAATAATTTATAATTGAAACCATATTGCAGAGGAGATCAAGCTCTACAATGTGATACCAATGATTCATTATACCCAGATAATTGCAATAACGGCCTTCTGGTTCTCAGCCGATGATAATGATACTGACCAGGAATCTTCACTCCTCCTTTTCATTGCACTTGCACAAAAGGCATCATAGAGGGGTAGGAGACGGTGGGATGACATCCACTAAAAATTCCCAAAATTCGTTTCGAATGCCAACCGATGGAGAGATTGTGATCCGTAGCTGCCCGACAGCTGGACGTTTGAGTGCGTAATGGCGGTGGCGCACTGTTTTCTTGATTAAGACTGGTACATCGGATGATTGGTTGGGACCGGCCCCCAATCAAGGTTTTTTTGATTGAGCTTGAGATGGGATAGAGTCTATGATGAGGGCATTAGTCCCTGGATGGGGAGGTCCAGATGCTGGGAATCTTACGAGATGGGGAGTAGATGAAGAGGGGTCATTAACCACAAATGAGTGGGATATATCGAACATACCATCTCAGTTGGACCTATTAGCATTTGGGCAATTCCACGGTAACTGACGTTACACGTAAGGATTTTCATGAAATTGTTTACCTTGTAGTTTTGTGAATGAAAGCACCGTGGGCTTGCAATTAGCATTGATGAATAAGTTCATGAGAATGAAGAAATAGGTGGAAAGTTTTTCTCTCAAACTGCATTTCTTATCACATAGCAAGTGAAAATGTGTCGGTAACTGACGTTACGGAAAAAGGACATGGGAAATTATGGTGTAGATGTAAATGGAAATATCTCATGTCCCTGACTTTTAGCCTTTATGTGTTTAATATGGCAATACACCTAGGTTCTTAGGAACAGGTGTGCAAAATTATGTGCACTTTAGTTGTCTCCTTTTACCACCATGCCAATTTCAGTGAAGGCATGACGGTAACTGACGTTACGTAACTGACGTTACGCTTACATTTGCCATAGGGTTTACACATGCAAAATCATGATTGGGAATAGCTATGTGATATTTCATAATTCTGACCATTCAGAATGATTTGGTTGATATGGAGTTATACCTTGGTTCATCAGTCATAAATACACAATAAAATGAAACAGTAGTCCATTTTCTTTGTGTTCTATGAAAACTTAAAGGTAAACATGTCAGTAACTGACGTTACGTAACTGACGTTACACATACTTTGCTATGGGGTTTACAGAGAACTAATTTATTTAACAGGTTATTATACTGCTGCAATGTACCAGTGACAATCCCAGGCAACTACAGCAACAAATTAAAACAAAATCTAAAGACACAAATAATATTGGGTGGGCCCTTAGGGGGCACCCCCCCCCCCCCCATGCCATAGCACAGCTGGGCAAAAATAATGTAAATGCACAAGAGGATATTTCTTGACATTAGTCTGAAGATTTAATTTTTTATTCAACATTTATGATTACACAGAGCCATTAATAGATTAAGCAGTTCCAAGTATGAATTTATTGACATGGCTAAGGTCTTTTTTGTTTGTTTGTTTTTTATGAACAGGAAAGTTTTTATCTACATAGAGTGCTCCACTTATAATACCTTGTAGTACTACACAAAACATGGATATTTTTGTGCTTGAAAAAAATATCAAAATATCTTCCAGGTCATGGGGAAAAAAACATGTATCAACTCATAAATATGCATAAATATGTATGAAATCTATTGTGATATATTTCTCCTTCTTTTCTTTATTTTACTCCTGATGATCTCCATCATCAATTGATTTAAATGAAAAGTGTCGCACTTTTAATATTTCTCTGGGAAGAAGAAAAATAAATGCTTTTTTGGTCAAAAGAGCATTATTGTTTTATTCCTAGCTTGAAGTAATTTAACTGTTTTTCTTTTCCTTTTCACTGATATATCACAGCTTGCTAACCCATTCGAGATACCAAGAAATCGGACTTTGCAACGAAAGAATACTAAAATCAATATAAAAAACTCTTCCTGTTCATAATTATCATGTGTTGTATTACAAAATGTCCCTGCATGAATAGAATAAAGTAATCAACAAATACACACTGTATGAACATTTTTTTTTTTAAACCCTATAGAATCCTCTCTCACTTTGAGCAACATCAGTGTTAAGTTTCAAACAATAATGAGTTCATGCCTTACGTACACAAGATGAGCCATGTTAACTACACGAGAAGAAATATCTGTTTGTGCATTTGCCTTGAGGTAGAAACTTTACTAAGCTTCCTGAAAAAAAAAAGAAAAATGCCAGCAAAAGCAAACATTGGTGAAGATTGTTAAACTGTTGGTATACAGCTGTGCAGAAGTTTGTTTGTTTGTTGTTGTTGTTTTTTTTTTTGTAGAAAATGTGGTTAACATGCAATCATGTCACTGATTAGGCCTACAAACTTGGGTAACTTAATCATCTTGTAGGACTGGGAATGTACTAATTTGAGTGCATATATACTGCATGTGGCAAACTAAACTTCCAGATGATTTAACCTTAAACTTGTGCTGAATCAAAAATCGAAAGCTCAAGCCCCCCCCCCCCCCAAAAAAAAAAGATAATCATGGTAAATGAATGAATAAATGAATTTATAAATAAAATAAAATAAAAAATATCCATGGACATACCATGGTAATGACATCATTTCCTATGAAAGGGATTGCTGCTCTTTGTTGTAAGTTGACTTCCCAGATGTATTGAAATGGCCTAAAGTCAAAAGATTTGCCTCGGTTATAATTACTGTCATGGTAACTGACGTTACATACTCGTGTATGACGTTTCGGTAACTGACGTTACACATTTTGTAGTGTTCATTTTGACTCTCCAGTATGCCAAGTATCCTTATTTCTGGTATTAAAATAAGGCATACGGGCATACATTAGAAATCCCAAGTTACATCATACAGCTCACTTCCTTTGATGAATAAACTTAAAAATTCCTTATTTTTGGTATATTAAACTGACGTTACATCCATCATTATCAAAGTAATTAACAGTTTTTATCAAATTCTTTAAAGCTACCAGCTTTTTTTTCTATCGTGTGGTAAAAGACTTCTCTGGTAACTGCATACATATGAAAGATTGTTGTTTAGAGTACTAATAAAGTGGATATACAGAGAGTAAGTTATGCGACAATACACTCTTTTCACCATTGAGTTATAGGCATATTTTGGCAGCCATTTTGAAAATCAAAATGGCCGCTTTTAGTGAAAAACATAATGATTCTTAAAACTTCAACTCAAGTACTGTCTGAAAATGTATGGTGTTTGAAACAAATATAATTTTGAATTTTTGGCACCTGTGTCCTAGTTACCGTGGAATTGCCCATTTGTGACCAATACCACTCTAATACTTCAAATCCTTTGAACGTCCAAGATCACAGACACACTTTTTTTTTGTCATGATCAAAGAACTGGATCTCTTGATATCCTAGACCCCTTATATGATATCTCCTCCCCCATTCCCCCCCCCCCACAACATGTCAACACACTTCCCCCCTCCCGAAGTTCATTTTCTGCTATCCGTAGACTACAGAGAAATGGTGTCAAACTTCTGTGGACACACTTCCTGCCAGCTAGTACAGAAAATCAGCTAATACCAAAGGCTTTGCACACACGCATGTACATAGTAGACACAGTTGAAACTCAAATTAGATCAAAATTCTTCGTTTAATGGCTATTACAGTAATTTACTCTCTGCACTTTTTTCCTCTTTCTCTCTCTCTCTCTGTCCTATTAGGCCTGTCCTCATCAGACCAAAGTTCAAACTAGAGGGCTACTTTGTGGTTTAGGAAAATGGCCCAATATTACGAATGTGTGTCTTCATCAGTTCGAAAACAGCCTGCTTGGGAAATCAGCCTGAAGTTGACGCATTCGTACTTTGCATCATCACTCGGTTGGAGGATGAGAGAATGTGTCTGCCGAAATAAAGTCAGAGTGCTGAGACAATGCTACAGGATATCATGTCTGATGAAACAAATGGCTACAAAAAGAGTGTAAAAGTGAGAGGGGATGAAATTAAGAAAGCACCTGCTACAGGGGGAAGGAGTTGGAAATGCCAAGGATGTTAGGAAAAAAAAATGTCACATGGAGAAAGAAGCAGTAAAAAGGTGGTAACCATGGAAATATTTCAACAGATAAAGAGAAAGAGATGAGACTCAGAGAGAAGACAGTGACAGAAATGAGGCATAAAGCACACAAAATGAGATTTGAAATACGTTAGTGAATAAAGTAAGGCACGAAAACATACGCTTTGAGCAAAAAAAAAATTAAGGTAATAGCAAGATATTACCAAAAATTGCATATGACAGAACACTGGAGGAGGAGGAGGAGGAGGAGGAGGAGGAGGAGGAGGAGGAGGGGGGGGGGGGGGGTGGATAGCTCATTCAATGTTGTCATCCTGACTTTGATGCATGTGTCATTTTGGATGGGATGGTTGGAATGAAAACAATGAGAGACTACAGAAGGGTGTCTAAAACTAAACATGACCAGAAGATTTATAAATCAGCATCATGAACTTCTTCTAAAACTGAAATGGAATCAGCATAATCGATTGATGTCATTTTGTAAGTGATATAATGTCACTTATTATGTGTTCATAATCAATTGATGTCATTTTGTAAGTGACATGTTATGATGACAAGAAAATACAGCACATTGAAATGACGATGATGATGATGATGATGATGATGATGATGCCAACAGAGTGATGCCTCCGATAATGACGAGGACAAAGATGCCGACTACGGATGATGCCGTCATAGATACGGGCGAGATCAAGAACCTCCTGGCGGAATCTGGCTGCCCGATGAAAAAGAGCAGCCCCAATCAAAATTCTAGCGGCTGAACCATCTGCCCAGCACACCATCCATCAAAAAAAAAACCGCAATGTTTGTCATTTAACTGTGTACCGCAACAGACACCACACATTCCAAGGATGCATCTCTGAGCCGTCTCGACTTTAAAAACGTCTTTCCTTCAAGTATTGAGTGGTGGCAGAGTTAGTATTCACCACATCATGCCCACTATCTGTGGTAGTACATTGTACGAGGGCAAGTGTCAACCCCTAATGTCATTCTCCTCGATGAATGAGAAGTAAGCCAAATGGTTTTCTTGAATCAGACAAAAACAACCGATCTTGAAACTGATACAGTTTTCTTCTTTTTTTCTCTCGGCCAAATCATGATAAATCACCACTATTAATCTTTAAACAGGCAGCACATCATTGTTAACAATACCAGGAATTCAATCACAGGAGGCATTCAAAGCCAGTGTGTGTGCACGAGGCATAGAATCAAAACAATGGCTCAGGATGCCAAACTCCCCTTGAGTAAGTACCCAGAGGGTGATGAAAAGTTTGATAGAAGCTATCATAAATGTGGATTGCTTTTAAACCCAATGACCAAAGGCCTCTGCCATCCTCACAAGGTAAACGTCCAACCTTTCAATTTTCCTGTTTTGACAAGAATACAGTAGGGCTCCTCCGTTGGCAGAGAAAAGATCAAAAGAGTGGTGTGTGGATGTCCCTGTGGTTACACTCATTATCACTTCTCACCTTGGATAGCCAAATTATCTGCCAGATCTCCATCAAATCTCCAAGGAGCTTCTTCAAGAAGAAAATATCTCACAAGATAATCTAATAATCTAACCTTCAGTTTCTGCATTTGTAGAGTTCTATCTAATCTTCCAGTCTCGTGAGAGATTTTTGTCTATCCTATTTGACATTAAAATGACTGTATTGGTTTCCCCATTTTCATTATATTGACTGTCATCTTCAGTTCTCATTAAAGGCAGGCCAATGACACTCAAGGTCATCTTATCATAACAATCACAGTTACCTTGGTATAATGAATTATGATGAAACCCATGGTTAGTTCCAAATCTGCCAATTATGGTGAAACTTCTTTTCTTCGTCCAAAAGTCATTTGAAGGCAATATGAAGCCCTTGGCTGCTAAGATGCACCGCAATTATTCTCCAAATCAAATGTTTGGGATTTGGCAGTAAAATGCATGCTATCAAATGAGGCTAACATCATTATACATTAAACACGAGCATATTCACGATCATCAGCAAGCCAGGCATTATTAACCCATTTCATACTGAATTTTGGAATCCCCATAGAATTAATACAAAGGTCACCAGGTTCCTGTAGGTAACGGGTGAAATCATACATTTGACATCATTCCAATGTCACAGTCATACAGGCTTACAATCTATGCAACTATCAAGGTCCCCCTCAAAATCTTCCCCCCCCCCCAAAAAAAAAAAATGATAAACCTAATAATTTATTAAGCTTGATTGATCTACTTCTTAATTCTTATCATTAATATCAAGAATCAGCTGATGTAGTCCAGGTGCATGCATCCACTGTCGAAAGTGCCTGGGCCTATCTGAAGCACACAATCCACCCTTCTCTGGCACGTCTCCAGCGAATTTCAAACACGTTGTCGTCACGGCAACTGTCTCCAGTGTGTGCAAACATTTCTATCGTTCGAAATGCAGCGCATCGGCGGTGGGCCTAATAATACCTGTTTATTTCTCCATTCTTCATTGTCTAGACCTGGTTCTCGGAGTATTTATTCATTCACCGTTGTGGTATTCGATACCGAGAAAATAGTATTTGGCCCGGTGAGTGTGTTTGCGCTCAAATCAAACGTGCCTCCCTTTGATGGGGTATCAATATCATCCAAAGGAACCAAGCGTAATTCCTCCCCTCCTCCTTAAACAAGTAAGGAAAAGGGGGAAAAGTGGGGAAAAAGAACCAGAAGAAAGTCAAACATACCGGCATAAAAATATTCTGACATTCACACGAGAGGGTGATAGAATTAAAGCCGTGGATAATGCCGGCATTCAAAGAGGGAAAAGAGAAAAATAACTGTTTCATGTTTCATCTGAATTTCAACGCTCAGCCGTCAAAAGGAGAGCGGCAGACATGAGAGGAGCTAGAGACATTTTTTCCAGAGTCGTCGATGGCAAGTGTTGAACCGGTGGCTTACTTCGGCGACAAATGCAGCTGACAGACATGAGCCGACTGATGAAACGTGTGTGGCTAAAAACGCGAATGTTGTATGAAGAACTGTTGTGCCTGTCTACAGGTAGTACACTGTGAGGATCTACGAACAAATCTTTAGCCGTACAGTCACATGCTTGGAAACAGTAATGACAGCTATAAAGAGGAAAACGATCTAAGCAGCACACCAACATAATGTTGTTATTAAATCATTTAGTTTGTTCTGTGTTCATTTTGGGTTTTTTTCGGGGGGGGGGGGGAGGGAGGGGTGGTGTGGAGACATTATATAATCACAAATTTGACATCTGTATCAATTAGGCCTACCCACTTTCACTGCTGGTACTGTTGAACACTGTGGCACTACTGGTCCAGCAAACTGCTCAAATGGAAGACAAAATTTGAACAGTTATGGAAAAAAAAAAACAAGAAAAAACATTAAAAAAGCACACAAGACAAAATAAAAAGCATTAGAGAATAATGACACTTTTCCAGGGAGTTGACATCTGCCTAGTATGGGGGGAAAAGGTGACAAGTGGTTGGCCTAATAGGCCATTGTCTTGAGGAACAATCCTAGGTTGTTTCTCAATTTGAGCTCCATTTACATTCAATAACGAGAAAGATCATGCCGCTGAAGGCATCATTAGTCATTCTCCTATCAATTCGCATATCTTGGAAAACGATTGAAGACGAGAAGAAAAACTGACATATTGTTGGCATTTCTCAGTTATTCATTTTGACAAACAAAGATACTTAAATACTCCTCTAGGGCATAGTGGGGAACATTCTGTTGTCTCCAACATCAGTCCATGGTAAGTTAACCCTTACAGGGCTACAAATTCATTTTGCTATTGCGATTCTACGCAATACATTCCCTTGGATGGTATTGACGGTGTCAACCAACATCTATACCCACAAAGTAAAAGACAAACACAACAAATACCATGAGTTGATCCACGGGAATTGTTTGTTCTTATTTTCGTCAGCACATTTGATGCCTTGGCATTTCATACATTTGTACCATGGGGGGGGGGGGGGGGTAGGTGGTGGTGATGGTGATGGTGGGATAAGGGGGAGGGGGTCTGGGAGAAGAAAAGCCATCATATGAATTTCCCAAACAAACAAAACATCTGCTAAATCCCTGGCTAGAGCTGGGGGTAAAGCCAAGGAGCCCAACTTCAACAAATGCCCTTTCACTGCCAACCAGCGGGCAAGTTCATACCAATACAGCAGTTAAAGGGATGATATGACATACTTGTGGTTGAGATGGGGGATTCAGATTTTAACTTTTTGCAAGATAATTAGATACCACATATGAAATATATTAAAGAGCATACCATTCTACGAGGAACTCAAAGTTTATTTGATTAAACTTGTTTTTGAAATGGCTGAGATATCCAAAAACAAACTAAAAACAAAGTGGTCTTAATAAAAGGTGGGTCCCATCTTTATAAGGACCTCTTTGTTTTTGGATATCTGAGTCATTTCAAAACCAATTTTCATCTGATAAACTTTGAATACCTCCTAGAAATTTACCGGTATGCTCTTTAATATTAATATTTCATATGAGGTTCTTCATTATCTCACAAAAAAGTTGGAAACCTGAAGCCCCCATCTCACCCAAAACATGCACCATTCCTTTAAGAAATACTTCTCTGAATCAAGCACAGTGCAAGTTTGGTTCTAGGAATTTATTTCCTCGAATCCCTGCTTGCAGTAAACGGTGGCCAAAAAGGAGCAAGCTGCTCTTGATGTTTGGCCACATGAATAGAAAAGAAAGTCAGCAAACACATGAACTAGCCAACAAGCAAACTGAAATTTGTACAGTTTGACGTACATATTTCACATACCATTGCTATGCACATATTATACTTTTATCCCTTGTCAACAGGAGAAAAGTGCCCATTTGTAGTACAGACGAGATCTTTGGCCAAACTACGTTTTGTATCTTTTCTTCTGCAGTTCACTTTGACACATTCTTGTTTTCCTGAAAAGTGCCCCACTTTAATTGAGAGAGTCATGGCTTCATCTTTACTCTGATATAACATGCTACCAACAGCACTTCCCTGTTTTGTATTGAATTGAATTGAAAGAGTGTGATTTATCAACATCATTGCAGCCAAAGGCTGAATTGTGACGTTTTACAGCAAATGATAAAAAACATAATTTGATAATCAAAGATAATGCAAAGATTGACACAAAAACTCAAAACATTACTTCTTTGTGTTTTGTGTATCCAAGGGGCACAGTAGTGCCTGCCAAACAATGAGCTGGTTCATGTATATATGACCTTTTGAATATCCTCTTGGCCAAACACATCCCGATTACCACTATCATTTCACAGATACTACAGTATGACATTCGGGCTTCGTATTTCTACTAATCTCAGCGCTGATTAACTGATTACTCTACAAAGAAGAAAAAAAATCATGTATTGGATATCAAAAAAGTTTTAAAGAATTATCTGAATGCACAATTACAAATTAACCTGTTGAGGATGGATTGATTTTGCTACAAATGTCCCATAGACATCTGCCCAAGTATACTTGAGACTCATCCTCAAGGGTTAATATTAGAATAAAGAATCCTTGTATAAACTCTTTTTATTTATATTTTTACATTTGATCTGAACAATGATATTGTTTTACGTGGATCAAGAAAATCCAAGCTTGGAATTTATATCATGAAGATCAGAAACAAACAAAACCATACACTGTAGTTCAGTTTCGCTATGAAAAAAAAAAATAAATAAGTATAGATAGAACATTTATTTATAGTCAGACAATGTTTGGGGATTGACATAAAGTTTATAAACACACAAAAAGTGAATTGACGATTGGGGAAGATTACTCATCAAACTCTAGGGAGGAAACCCAGAAACATACCATATTTTTGAAAGCTTTGAAGGTCTGGGAACCTCAAGAGTTTTAGATCATATGGTTCTTCAATCTTGGGGCTCCTACAAATATGTCAAAAACAACCGGACTATTTGCATTCACACTGGAAATACTGTAGTATTATATACCACAGTATTTTTTTTACCACTGTTTTCATTGGCAAAATACCATGGTAATAGATACCGTGTTAAGTCACTCAGTACTATTCTCATTCACAAAATACTTGGTATTGCTGGTAAGCACTGCACATGCACATATCTTCAGCTGAAAAAGACATGAAATGTGACAGGTTGCAATAGAAATACACCACTGTATGTGTGGTTTTATTTTGTGACACAATTCATATTCAAATCTTGCATGAATTGCCACCCTAGATACCATGGTACAGTATTTTGTGATGTATTTCACGGTGTATTTGCATTCACATTCACAAAATACTGTCGATATATGGTAGTACTTCACAAAATGTGAACGCACCTTCTGATGATGAAATAACGAACAGCCAGACATCATCTCTATTTTTTCATCTTTTTAAGATGTTGCCTCAACATTTGGTGAGGGTTTTTTTTCCTTCTCTCTCTCTCTCTCTCTCTCTTTCACAATGAGACTTGTCAAACAGATGGTCAAATGCTAAATGCGGACCAACTGGAAAGTTTCAATTTCGGGGCAGGAAATCCACTTTTATCTGGCTTAGCTCATTCCTCAGTACATCGGGCCAAACTTGGGTACAAGTGAAAATAAATAATCGTTGCCCAGAGGGTGAGTATTAAACTGCTATTTGGGTTCAAGACTCATTGCATGGCAGACAGCAACAAATAACAAAGGAAAAAATCAAAACACTGAGGAGCTTCCGAGTCCTCATCCACCTGTTCTCACAGAATACTGTATACACCAAATATTTCGTGAGGTTTTTATTTTCGCGAATTTCTTGAGTCAGGTGATATTGGCGAAATTAAAGATTAAATATTGACTCTGATCCCGATGTGAATGTGACGTACATGTTTACACTTCTCCATTCAGTACAGGACTCCACGATCGCGAATTTAACCACTCGCAAAATCGTCGGGAATTCCCGATTCGCAAAAATTTAGACTCGCAAAATATATGGCGTATAAAGTAACAACATTGCTTTCTATTTTTCTTGGACGCAAACAAAGATATAAATGTGTTAAAATATATAATCCAGTGCTCAATTTAAGCATTGACTGTAACAAGTAGGTGCCTATTAACTGTGGACCACCATTATATTTCTGTATACAAGATCTGCTGTGTTTGTAAAGTCTCATGTAAGAAGAGCAAAAAAGCAAAAGAACATTACATCATATCAATCGTAACAACTGCTGGCCTTCATATTTTGAAAGAAAAGTCATTGACTCCATCTAGACTTCATGCACCACTATTGCCCCTTCTTGGGCAACATTTTCTGATATTCGCCTGAAGGCCAGTCAATATAACATCAGGGTATTAAAGGGGATTGCTGCATATACAATGTATGATTTCTGTTCATGGAATGCATCTGGACAGAGTGCAAGGCAGTGAACCCACCACTTCCCTCATTCCTAGCATCAGTGCGTCAGACTTGACAGATGTCCTACCGTATTCAAACTGCCAAGTGCGTCATGGTTAGAGTTGTTCCGTACAGTAGCATACTGCTGCACAATGTGGAAGGGGTAGTGAGTGAAAGGACAATGTATGATATGATCAACGAAGAGGTTAGAGAAGGGGAAAGGTCACTGACACACTGTGTATGATGGATGCTCATCAAAAGTCTTGAGACATTATAGAGGAAAGAGGTGAGGGTGGAAATATTGGGGGGGGGGGTTATGATGGGAAGACTGTGTTTCAAAACATTTGTACAATGCTTTGGAAAAGCAGAGTACGTAATATATACCCTGTACTTGTAAAATATCAGAATGACAAAAAAAAACAACCTCACATATATATTAATGGCTCAAATTGATCTTCCATAGCCCTCAGTTTCCTATGATCAGGTGCTCACATGGTATAGATGGAACAAGGTCAGATCGAGGTCATCCCTTCACCTTTGATATTGAAGATACCAGGTGAATAGAAAGGTCAGCGGTGCATTTAAAGAGAAGAGATATGAAAAGACCTAAAACACGCTTACCACATTGGAATGTGGTATTAAGATGGGGTAAAGACCACAAAGATAAACACCTCTGTCCCAAATTACCCAAGGTGCCAGAAGCATATCTTTTATTATTGTTGTTTTTTGTTTATTTCGCTTCTTTTGCGGTTGAACAAATTTAGCACTATAAGGTCAGGGCATTACATGATAAAGTAGGGGGGAGGTAAGTAATAACCACACGGTTAAATATTTTCAAAGAAAGAAAAGGTCAGAAGGTCCAGGGAATGATAGGTGTAGATTTGTGTTTCACAAGATTTCATATACTGTGCAAAAACATCATGCTGAATCATGACATATTCTGCTGCAAGATTTAAACTCTTCTTTTTTTTTCTGTTCTGATTGAATTGAGAAAAGTGTGAACCAATCTTTGTTTACATCAAAGCAAGGTACAGGGAAGGGAGGGAGAAAGGAATAAAGTGCTGTGACTGAATTAATTCGTGCTGAACTCGCGTGACCGCTCTGCGCAGAGCATTTTGCAGACAATTAAGTCCTCTGGAGGGGAAAATGTCATGATCAGAAAGGTCCTTAAAATTTCCCTCCTCCCATCCTAGGCCTCAAAACTCAAGGAGGATGGTCTCCTCCTCTGTGATGCCCTTCCCCCGGCAGATACGGACCAGACCCTGGCGTGAAACTGAATACACCCGCACCGCTCCTCTCGCAACATCTGGAAGGACTAAACCGGCAGATCAACTTCTGAAATGTAATCCGGTATCCCATCCATCTGCTACTTTTTGCTAGACCCCCGTATTCCCCCAAAAGAATGCAAAGCCCTGAAAATGATTACCAGAGTACTCGCTATAGACCGCTTGTCCGAGTTAAACACCCTGTTTCTCACAGTCTGAAAACAACAAGGTTCATACTTAAACAAGTATAAAATAATATTAAAAAAGAAAACATTTGAATCTTCTTCAGGGATATCATTCATGAATGGATCAACTCATTAATTTTGTCCATATCCATATCATTATGTGGTCAATCAAATAATGCAGCACCTCTGCCATGCTGTTACAATGTATATAAAAATACAGAAGAACACATCACCGTTCTTTCAACATATGAAGAGTTTGTTCGCAAACACCGATAAGTCCATATTTGCCAAATGGAGATATTTGCGATTAAAGGTCAAGAAAAATAAAGAGAATAATAAGAAAATTTTTGCTTCTTTTGACCATAACTTCAAAAATCTACCTTTATATGAAGTGACCAATATATCATTTAAAAGGTATTATTTTGTACTTTATGACAGAGACCGTACTTCAAAATCTTCAAATATGGACTTATCAGTTTTTGCGAACAAACTCTTCATATCCACCAAACCAGTGCACAATTTTGGCTACAAAAAAAAGAAAAAAAATCCATATGGGAATATCCCCTTTGAAGAGATTTGTAAACTGTTCTATATTTGATAGAGCCAAGGAGACAAGGGTAAACTAATTCACATAATATGTAATTTCCTTTTAATTGTGTAAACACTTCAACGCTTTCACCTTCAACACACCGTCATTACAAGCATGACGCACTGTGATTCACATCGAATTCACTAATACCGATCGGCCCTGGCTGGCAGGGAAATAACATATCCTCGCTAATCTCCATATATGGCTTGGAAATAAGTGAACATGTTTGTGGGGGTGGGGGAGGGGGGGCAGGGGGGAAGGGATTTGATCCAATACAGCATATGCATATGATTGACTCCTTCCCCACGACTGTACTCCACAACAATTCAGGAGGGGGTAAAAGGTGTGTGTGGGGGTGGGGGAGGGGGGGGGGGTTCTACAATTCATATTCCTGATAGGTCACCATGAGAAGCACCCCTGGCTAATACGAGCAACAATGGGGGTATCACACGCTCCAATGATGTTTATGACACTGTCAAGAGCACATAAAAATGTGCTGCCTGAGTGCATTCAAGTGGAGGGGTGGGGGGGGGGGGGGAGGGGTACATTAATTTGATTACAGGGTGTAACCACTTCCCCAATGGTGCCAAGTTCTCATGATACAAGAGCCTATTTCCCCCCTCTCTCTGCCATATGACTGCCACAGTGGTGATCTTTTAACCCCCGGACTATGAGAACTTGGTGGGTCTCCTTCAAGAGCCTATCATTACAATTAAAACAAAACAAATCACAGGAAATGTGTGAAAGTACAAACATTCTAAACCACTTTAAATGTTGGCCTCCATAAAAAGAGTCAAAAATCAGACAAACAGAAATGTTAGAGATTTCATCAAAATTGCACTTACAATATGAGGGTTTAGGGAATTTTCACAGTTTCACACACTGTCACCAAAATGTGATTTGGTCGCAACCACAAACAACATGTACATTAATGCAAATACAGTATTAAAGCTGACATGAAGATGTCATCAACTTACTAAGAAATGGAATGAATCGAATGGTCATAACTAGAAAGTTGTTCGTTGGTTTGTCTGCCTGTTTGTTTTAATGTTATTGTTTTAATTTGCTTGTTTGTTTCTTGTTGTTGTTGTTGTTGTTGCTGGTCTTCGGGGGGGGGGGGATGGGAGGGGAGGAGTAATAAACATATTGTGTAATGGAACTGGGCAGATTCTGAGCAAAGTCTAGCTAAGAGATTTAAGGATCTTATAAGAAATGGGGTTGAAAGAGAATCTTACAGTTACATAGTGATGAATATAAAAAAATCAGGATGTGCACATGGATCATTACAGTAAAGGATCAATCTCAGTTATCTCAATAAAACATGAAGGAAATAATGGAAAGACAGATTAAGAATACAGAGAGAGAAAGAAAGCTTATCGTCACGTATGCACCTACACTTCTGTACAATGTACATTAAACATGAGAGCAGCGGGGAAGGTGAAAAGGAAACTGTTGTGCATTATACGCAACAAGTGTAGCCTGACAGAAACACACCCACTCACTTGCAATGGCTCGTTGACTATATAGACCAAAAGCGAGAAACTTGGAAAGACATGGCAGAAAAACGGTAGAAGGGGAGGGGGGAAAATGGTGAAAAGCTACAGATCCATCCAGACAGATAGGTAAACTGCATTTAGTTCATGACCTGCGAGAGATGGGATAACTCAATAATGAGTAAGCGCCAAGCTTGAATCACTAGCAGATGTCCCGGTCTGCTCGCAGAGACAGACAGACCCGATTTATCTCTCTGGCGCTCTCCCGAAGAAGAAGAGCCAGAGCGTGAGTGATGGCGAGTCTGACCCCAGCCAGTGGAGACTCTCTTCCAAACCTTCCCCTGACCCCACTTCGAGAGTTGTCTCGCTTTCGGGGGCCACAAAACTCTGCTTCCCGGCCACCAGTGTATTACTCACAACTTGTAACTCATCATGCAAACCCCAAAAAACTTCACTCTCGACCATCTTCTTTCATCCCAAATCCCTAACACTGACCTCATCACAAAAATAATATCCTCTGGTCTCATAAACCATCCAGTCAGGGTGATGCAGTCTTTCAGTTCTGGCAGTAAACTGGCAGTAAGGGTTTTTTTCTTCCTTTTTATCACTTCATTACCAATCTCCAATGCTCCGATCTGAAACTTGTACCCACCACTTGTTAGTTTTCACTTAGTTTAAGTCAAACTTTTTCCTGAAAAATCCATCATGTGTGGTATCTTAAGGTCTTGAGAATATGTTCGTTGTAATGCCAACTTTCTAATCACAAATGGAAGTAAAGGGGATTACAACTCTATTGCCCTTTTGGCAGATATAATGCCCTTCTGCCTAAAAACTGATGACAAGTTAAGAGAAAAGAATCCAGAATGCATCCAAAAAAGAATATGTCAATGACATTGTGATGTCACACTGAACAAAAATGACAAACTTGTTGTGTGTTTATATAAAAGAGAAAAATATGACGACTTTCAACAACTCCCTATTTATAAGCAGATCCTCTGTAATGTATCTGGTTGTACCACTGCTAAATAATGTTGTCCTTGTACTGAGCAGCTCTCTTGGTACTGCTGATGAAGGACTGAGATTGGTTTTGAAATGGTGGCATTGTGTGCAGAAGGGGACAAAAACACATCACTAAATGAACTTTGGAAACAATACCATTGAATACCCTGATCAATATGTCGTTTTGAGAACAAAGTTCAGCTTTTGGCATTTTGGTTTATAGCACAAGGAAGGCACGGGGGTGCAAATGATATATGGCCTTTTTTTTTCTGTACACACCTGGTTTGGTGGATGGCAGTGGCATTGTAATGGGATTTTAATGATGATTACAGAATAGCTGTCACAACCCCTGGTTGCAATCAAAACATGAGGAGCACGTACGGACTTCCAAACTCCCACCAGAGTAGCCCACAACACGTTGTGCAAACGTGTCCAATCGTGGCTGTTTGCGCTTGCCATCCTCCCATCCCCAGAAAAGAAGTGCATGAATTTTATGATGACATTTGATCAATTTATCTCCCGCAGTCGTGATCTCAGGCGGTTCTATAAAACCTATCTCGCCAATCGCACGCTGCTCCTACTAACCTCTCCCATCGAATGAAATTCCCCCGAATCTTCATGCTTGGGGCACTCACAATGCTTCCAGAAATTCATGACTCACCTTCTTTACATGCACGCTTAACATTATTATACCCTGCTCGCTCTACACGCTTAATTGCCCCTTAAGTATCTGAAAAGTTACAAACTCTGTGACACATGGCATATATTACCCCAGTGCATACTGGAACCAGGTATATGCCACGTGTTAACTCTGTGGAGACTTGGCAAATCACTGTGGCAGTTGGTTAAGTTGGGCACACCATTCATCAATAACGACATAGTTGTCTAGCTGATTTATGATTTCTGAACACTTCATTTTCAGATTCTCAGCTTGTATCAAATGAATTGCCTTAACTGTCCTCCTACTTCAATCACTCTGAAAAAAAAAAACACAAGTTAAAGGAAAATATCCTCTCAAATATTTTTTATAATTAAATCACTGTGTATACAATTAAATATATTCCTATTTTTTGCAATCAAATTTTCTGATTTCATCTTTTCCATTCCTAGTCCCTTTCCATCGGTCTGTGCATCTACCCATTGTTTCATCTGTCTGTCCGTGTACTTTCCTGCCTCACTTTGTTTTTGTTCTTGACATTGCTGTATCTGCAGCTCTGACTCCATTATCGAAAGTTACTGTGACAGATCTACTTGGGTCGTTGGCTTTCGATGGTGTGTCTCCAGTGGTACTATCCTCTTCTTCTTTGACAATAGTAACTTTTTTTTTTCAGATCGTGACCTTTCAGAGACTTGGTAGATTCTTCCCCCCCCCCTCCCCACCAACACCCCCAAACTTGCCTATTATACCTGGCTGTCACAATAACAGGTCATTAAATACTAACAACCCTCGACGACAGCACCCTGCCATGAGTTGAAGTGAGCCACCCACATCGCCAAACTATATTCCGCCTCGTCCGTTACACTAGCCCTGCCCGAGACGTTTCTCAATGGGTTTCTCAATGGATTCAGACGGCCAAAGTTAGTGGTAGCAGTAACCCCCCTTTTTCCTCAACTCTGCCTCTATCCCTGAGATCTCACCCCAAGACAACCATCACGAGGCACACATCAGCACGGCATTAATTGCGTTCATTTTTGGAACAAACTGCCTCCAGCTTTAGCTAGTGAGGAGTGGCTGTAACATCCTTCATGATTTCATCTAGACATCTCCCATGAGGAATTCATTCTGCAAACAAAGAATTATATTAATAATGATAAATACTGTTTATTTATAGAGTGCCTCATTGGAATTACTGTCTCTTGGAGGATCTACTATTAGCATTGAGTGCTACAACTTTCATATCAGAGCAAAAGTTCGCCTGAACATTTGATCAAGGTTCGTCTGGAATTATGGCTACTGTAACACTTCAAGAATTTTGTTATGTCGTTTATCATGGTGTCCTACACCATTTTCTAAGCAATCCTTTGTTATGCATCATGTAGTCTTTTCATCACTTGAATGAAAATCCTTTCTTATTGCGAAAAAAAAAGACAATTATATGATTTTTGGTCACAAGAATTATAAATGCAGAATACATTGGGGAGAGTACCATTAAGTCTTAATCATATACAAAACTTTTCCAGGTGGAATAGTGAAATCACTCTGTTAAAGCAAAATTGTGTTATATCAGGATTTGGAAAACAGTTATGTACAAAAGATATTTTGAAATTTGGAACAAGTAAAAGTATGTTGCTACAACAAGAGTTTGTTTTATCAGTGTTCTTTATAACAACATTTTAATGCGAATGAAAATACCAAGGCTAAATATCTACTGAAGATCTGGACACAGTGGTATTAAAAACAATCTAATTTTACATGTTTCCTTAAAATGCTGCTTAAAGTGTACATTTTTGTTTCTTGTCCTGTAAGTGAACTCCACTTTAACTTCACTGACACAGTGCAAAAATATCATGTGCAGCAAAAAAAAAAAAAATGCTAAAATTTAAAACACACACACACACACACATAATATTGTACTCTTTATGCCATTTGCCTAGTCAAAACACAGGGTTAAAATAAATTCCAGGAATATGAGTCTGATGGCATTCAATTGATGATTTTAGAATGGCTGATAGCTTCCACTAAAGGATGGTACAGCTTTGCACCGCACTGCTGCAATCATAAGGTGTAAAAAAACACACACACACACACTCTCACCACTTTGAGATACTTCCCTCATGTCTTGTTTAGGGCGAGGGGTGATTGGATCAGGAGTCAAAGAGTCAAACCCTGGCTATTAAATCCCCCAACACATTCTTAGCCCTAATGTTACACAAGGCTACACCAGCAAAGTGGAAAATCCCCTCTTTTGTGTTCGTTGTTCTTTTCACCACATTCACACCCGTGACAGCAAGAGGCTACTCAGGGTAGAAGCCAGTGCACAAACAGAAAATGATTATGCAATATTGCTCATTGGCTGCATAATGAGGTTGTTGAGGTTTACACCTCACAACAGTCCAAGACTATGGATGCATGTGTTCCAATGAAAGAGGATTATGGATTCTTCTTTTTTTTTTTTCTTTTTTTTTTGCCCATTGCAAGCTTATTCACATCCTGCTTGTCAACAAAAGTAAACAGGCAAACAGGCAACACCTACCAAACTAGGTGTAAAACAACAACTTTACAGCAACGGTCTGCTTGACAACTATTTTAGTCAATCTGCAGGCTGATTCACCTGCAGCTCTCAGAAGTGCCTGTCCTCCCATCAAATTTAATGTCACTGCTAAAATACCTTCCACTATGGCACAATACACCAGTGTACACAAAATTCCATAAATTGTGTAAGAATACTGTTAAGATGGTGAATATAAATTGCTAAGCTATATGAAGAGTTTGTTCGCAAAAACCAATAAGTCCATATTTGCCACATGGAGATATTGTGATTAAAGGTCAAGAAAAATAAAGAGAATAATAAGAAAATGTTTGCTTCTTTTGACCATCACTTCAAATATGTACCTTTATATGTAGTGACCAATATATCATTTAAAAGGTATTATTTTGTACTTCATGACAGAGACCGTACTTCAAAATCTTTAAAAATTGACTTATCGGTTTTTGCAAACAAACTCTTCGTATGTTCCCATTTCCCTCCAGTGGTAAGAGTGAGGATTTGCTCACAGTGTGGTCATCTCGTTGACCACGACCACAGTGTGAAACATTTAACAGTGTGGTAATGGACTACCCTCCTCAGTGTCTCACAGTGAAAATGGCTCACTTGTATACTCAGTGATTATATTTTTGTACGATCCATGCATTTTTGGACAGTCTAGCACAGATATACCAGTGTTTAATCCATTGATGATGGGCTAATTTTGCTACAACACACATTTCCCATTGACAACTGCCCAAGTATACTTGGGACTCGTCTTCAACAGGTTAAATGCATTATGTGCGACAGTGTGAATACAGTAATTTCTTTATATTTGCAACAGTATGAGAAGACTGTGGTAACTCTGAGCTTATCCCGGTTGGGCATGGATTGCACTAAAGATGATGGGTGAAGAAGGTACGTCAGATCGCATGCTATCAGTTTATGTGTCGACTATTTCACAGTCATCAGTTGAAACATGCATGTGAGTAAGGATCTTCTTGGCATGGGATGAGCTCCCAGGGGGGGGGGGGGGGGGGGGGATCATGAGTGTGTAGCAAGACAGGATGGGGGGAGGGGGGTGTGGATGGAGGCAAGCAGAGAAACATGAATTTGTGTATGAGGGCAGGTCGGACATTTTTAGCACAGTCCAGGAAATGATTGCATCATCTGCACCAAAAACATAAGCAGCTTCCTTCCTCCTCCTCCTCCTCCTCCTCCTTCTTTTCTTCCTCCCCCTGGAGATATTGCAGAAGCTTTCCTAAATACAGCCCACTGACAAAAATAACTTCAAATTACCGGAGTTATGAATAATCTGTTTTTAATCACACAATCATCATTTTAGAAAGCGTGAGAAAGGGAAAGCTGTACAACGTCAATCATACAATCTCTCTGTCATTCTCATTTTTTTTAGGAAGGGTTAATGTGACGTTTTTACAATTCTCTCATCAAAATGCAGCCATCCTGTCGCAACAAAGTAGTATTTTTACAGACATGCACTTTTTGTTTCATTCCGAATGACTCAAGCTTTTATGTCTTTTCCCCTGGAGGAACTCAGATGGCTACGGCAAACAATATAAGGAGGACACTCATGGTGTGAAGTACACTAGAACCTACAAGTGGCACCCAAGAAGGCTTGTTAAGTACCAGCAAAGCAAACTGTCTTGTTTAAATTCAAAACAGCGCCAATACATCTGAAAGGATTGAAGCGGATGTGAGTCAAACACGAACATGTGTTACTCCATGAGTGTTATTGAAGAAACATATGTGCTAAGTAACTTCTCACCTCTCTTTTGTTATGTTTTGGCTATATTTCATTTTCTGGGTCTTTTTTGTTTTGTTTTGGTTTTTATGGGGGTGGGGAGATGAGAGAATATCTCGAGGAGCTAGTGGCGAGCTCAAGTCCGTCGCCTTGAACCCCAGTTTTGTCTGCCAGCTAAGTTTGGGAGGCGATGACATGACCAGTATCCCAGGGGGGGACTGGGATAGCTGAGTCACTGAGGTAAGCCATGTCATGGGCAGGCAGGACCTGGGGTTGCCCCTCTTTTCTCAATCTCTTTGTTCTTTATTTAGGAGGATTCCCCCCTCCTCACCTCTCCCCCCCCCCCCCCCACCAAACACACACACACACAAGTCACTGTTTCTTCAAAGAGCATCGGGCCAACCACACTGAAAGTCATTTTCAATAACACTTATCAGCAAGAAAGATAATAGATTTTTAAAATCCCAAATAAGACGTGAGACAGATCCATGGAATATCTGAGTGATGGTAAAAAAAAAAGAAAACCAAACGAAAGACAGAACATCATCCTCATTATCTCCACAAATACACTTGACAGAAAGTTGTCTGAAATCATATCCCATGGCCACCTCAAAATTGCCTTTGTCTCATCAATGCAACATAACTTCTGATGACCATCTCACCTACTTTATAGGACATTGAATGCTCAAAGTCCACCATAACCCGTTGCAGAAAGGTTGATTTTGCTCTAACACGCATTTCCCATAGACACCTGCCCGAGTGTACTCAAGATGAGTCTTCAATGGGCTAATAAAGACTCAGAATAATTCTCTCTTTTGTGATAAATTCACCCTTTAAAGACGCGGTAGTGTGGTGATACCACAGAGTGGAAAGGCTGGCCTGGCTCGGATATATTCTAGAATCCCCATAAGGAATTGTATTCAGTTTTATCACTAATCTCTGATAATATTTCATATTTCATTATTATTATTATCATTATTATTATCATTATTATTATCATTATTATTATCATCACTATTATTATTATTATTATTATCATTATTATCATTATTATTATTATTATTATTATCGTTATCATTATTATTATCATTATCATCATTATTATTATCATTATTATTATTATTATTATTATTATTATTATTATTATTATTATTATTATTATTATTATTATTATTATTATTATTATTATCATCTCTATGTAAGTATACACACAGCTGAAAAATCTCAACTGAAGTTCAACATTATGATAAGTGTATGAATTGATACACATTCACTGATGGGGGCTATTTGTGGTTTTCAAGTGTACCTCGATAAGCAGCAAATTGATTCTATCGATTCAATTGGGCCACCCGTGTCTCCCCATGTGGGTCTTTAATTTCATCCAGGGTAGTTAATATCAAACCCCCACAATAGCATTACTTCGAAATGTTGTACACATTACATTAAGTGAGTTACCGCCAGCAGTGGCAGGCTTAAGCTTCCCGATGTGCCCATCTGTTATCACTTTGCCGTGCATTTACTCAAAAACTTCCTGCTGTTGATCATTTTCACACAGATTTTGATGATCCCCTCCCCCTCTTCTCTATCTTATCAATTTCCTCGATTTGTTGTGGACATATCGAATGGATAACACAGCTGATCCAATGACAAAAGTCTACTCATTACAAAAGTGATCCAACACTTTGACTTTCAAGCACACAACATTCATGACATTGATTTTGTAGAATTCTATGAGATTAAGCCTAAATGTGTTTACAAAATTCAGTCCAATGAGACTTATTCAATACAACCACACATTTCAAATCTACTCCGCATCTAGATCAACCAGACTACATTTAAGTTGATGTCCACTGCACTTCATGCGCTTGAAGAGGGATACTCTGAAAACCTTGTGATTTAGTGGATATGTATGACAAAATAAGATTGCTTTGACAGGCTTTTTGCAAGCACATTTCTTTTCAAACACGGAGGGTAGTGCGAATGATTTCTATGGCCAATCCTCAAGGGGACTGCTTGCACGACCTGAGTCAGAGCGCTTTCGACAGTCATGCCAGGCGGTTCACTCGTAGGTCGTGTGACTGGGCAACTCCCAGATGCCCAAGTACGTCCAAAAACTGTGATATTTAAAAGATCGTTGGGGTAATTTCCTTCTTCTCATATTCGTTCTCCCGAGCACGTAGCATCGTGCCCATCTAGTGCCCTGGCGACATTGAAAGTTTGAGAGGTCTGCGCACTTTGGCAAGGCTTCCATACAATGCACACTATACACCTGGTGCCCTGAACACTGTGGTGTGACTTGAAATGCACAAAACAGAACACAGCTACAACCGTAGGTGCATCCTTTAATGACAATACCCAACAACTTTAAATCTCAAGTTCTTGACTCCAGATGTGGACATTGTTCCAGAACCTTGATATCTGGCATATCACAACCAGTATCGCAGGGCCCGCCAAGTTCTGTTATTGCTCCAAGGAAGTTTTGCGGTTATTCTGTCGGCTATCTGCCATACTGTAACCACAAGCAAGCACGACAACTTGGCATAGTGGATAAAGTACCTGGACTTTTGGACGAAGAATATCGTCTTTTCTTCTTCTTCTTTTCTGTTTTAAAGTCTGCCTCCTTCAATAAGCTGACGATTCTTGCTTTTCAAGACCTGCTGTGCTATCTTATCTTAAACCTTTGATTTTATACAAATTTTGCCCTACAGCTAGAGTGCAGTTCAACAAAAGCACACTTCCACCACATACAATTGTACCCTGCAATGCATTTGTGTAAGAAAACTGTACCGGTACACAACTTTGAATATGCAGACACAATATCGATGGTGCTCCTTGGACGTGTGACTGGTTTGATTTTGTACTCAAGTTTGGAAATTGATACGGAAATTAGCAAAACAAAACCTTCATTTTCCTTTCAACATCACTATCTATAATAACAATCATATTTTTGTCACTTTTTTCCCTCATCAATGAGGAAAATCAGAAAGAGTCCCATAACAAGTGGATACATTTCATCGTCAGTAGGCTAAAGTTACCATGTGTAATGATGTTGTTCTTTACGCCAAAATATGGTCAAGAGAAGAGCAAATATTTGATGAGAGGAACTTCTATTTCACTGATTCAAAAACAGATTAGGGACAATATTTCCTGAAGTGGGTATTCATCACCATACCACAGCTTCAAATCATTTTCATCAATGATAGGCTGGGCTTTCCTTGGCTGGTGTGATTGTTCATGTGGTTTTGAGCCGTCTGCAGGGAATGCCTGTGATAGCCAGCAATGTGATTACCCCGTGACAATGTCAAACCGTGAACAAACATTTGCGAAAAAGCCACATCGCGATTGTGACTAAAAGGAGCATGATCTTGATTTTCGTTGACAAGCAAGTCTTGGATTGACACACTTTTAGGGACGCAAACCTGTTGGCATACTTCAACATCTGACATCACTTTTTTTCCCCTCCTCCTCTCTCTCTCTCTCTCCTCCCAATATCAAACCATAATCAGTTTTTATGCACCAGGGGAAATGGCGCAACTAACATAATTTCACACAACTGGGAATCGCAAAACAAACATGTCTCTCTGTTTACAAGAGCCTCTAATCACGTCAGACCAAATTTCTTCCAGCCCATCTGCACGAAGGGAGGGGAGGACGAGGAGAGCACGGTTGCCCGTATCCACGCAATTAAATTCCAAGTTCATGCACGAGTGCCACAAACAAGCTCCAGAGTCTCTACGGACCAGGCACCTGAACCCTGGTTTCATTGGGGGGCATTAAGGAGATCGCAGGTGATGGAATTTGGTGGGTCACTGGAATTTTTTCTTTCTTTTTTTTTTTGGAGGGGGAGAGGAAAAGAGCAGTCTAGACAGTATGAACTCGGTGGACGATCTTTGAAAGTTGGCACTGAGAGATTGGAAGAGGTGGACTTTTTATTGATCAAATCCAGCTATTCCAATTGTCATAAGATATTTGCCGGGCTGTATGTAATATCCCGGCAATCAGCGCATTTTGAGTGGCACCCAAACGCGGAGTGCTGTCTGGCGTATTGCTCATGAAAATCGCTTTTGTAATTTAGCAACCAGCATTTTGCCATCGGCACCTCGTTGTTGTCATAGTGACCACATGAATTTAATGAAAAAACAGAAAACTCCATTTGCAGGCTCATATATTTTCACAATTCTCCTTGCACCACTACGTAGCTACATACTGCACATCATCAAGAAGGTTTTGGATGCACTTTGGATTAAACAATTATCAGGAAACATCTCCTCTCTAGCAAATGTACTCTCACAAACAGCATATAAAAATATGTTGACTCCAACAACAGAATATAATTGTAGTTAACATAGTTAATGCACTGGCCAAAAAAGAATAAATTGGAAGAGCTTTTGAAAGTATGCAATCTTTCTGCACATTCACAGAGCTGAAAGATTACAGACATGCATATTATATAATATTAACATTCCCCTTTTTCATTCTGAATTCCTTCCTTCCTATTCTTCTTTCTCGAACCACACTGCTTCTGGTTGATTCCCCCCCCCCCCATTCCCAGGATATTTCCAACTTTACCCTCAACACGATATTTTCTATTAAATTAAGTATCCTTTAATTGCATTTTGGAGATGACTCCCTTCCAATTAGACTTCCAACTCTCCCGGCAATGATTGGCTTGTCAGTGAGATGCAAGATTGGTTACGCCTTAATTCTCCCCCTTCCTCCCCGCTACCTTTCAAGGGGGTTTCTGGCCCCCCAAAATATACCCCCCCCCCCCATACAGTGGGGGAACAAGGACATTCCCCCCTTGCGGGGGCAACTGAAAGAGGTTCCTCGACTCCACCGACTTGTCCTTTTACTGCAAGGCTTCCCTTTCTCGAAATAGATTTTCTTTTCCTTTTCATGCAGTTCAGCGGAGAACGAAACATCTTTCCGACAAATTGCTACAAGACGATATCGCCTTACCTCACGTATCAGCAGAGCAGTAACAGAGGCGGAGAGAGTATCATAGGAACAACACATAAACTTTGGCAAACTTGCTTGGTTTAGGTGTACATGAAGTCTCTTTTCATTTTGTAAAGCACCCAATGCATTCAGTGCACATTTGGTACTGATTTCCTGCAGTTTATGAACGAGAAGTCTATGAACAAGAACAAGATTTGGCTACCTCCCTTCAAAGTAAGCCAATATCTGGGACTGTGAGAGTTAGTAAAAGACTATTTCAATTGAAGTCTAGACCGACATTCGGCCAGCTCGAAATGATATGAGAGGGAGAGGGAGGAATAGGACATTGCATACATAGATTTTTCAAGTTGAGTCGTTACGAGCCAAGTAGCAGCCAAGAACGTGCACAGGGTCTTGCTGTAGAACGGAGCGCAAGATAAACGTGGTGTGCCTGCTTTAATAGTACAGTGTACATACCCCTTCCCTAAAGCCCTAGTCTGCCCCATGCCCCTTTTCTCTGCCCCTTTGCCCCCCCCCCCCCCCCCTTCTCTCTAGAAGTCAAAGGGAGGAAAAACAAGAGGAAATGGCCCCTCTGTGACTCATCCTGCAATTTTGACAGCAATAATGCCACTCTGGCAAACGGCAGAGCAGATATATCGCTCCCACGCCGGAGTCGAATACTGAACGAACCCAGATTCTTGTGCTTTGCTGAGAAAGTTCCTCTAAGAAGGGCATTGGGGGTAAGCAACTTCAAGTGAAGAAATTGCCAGCAGCGGTTAGTATTAAAATAGTGAGAGATACCATACTGTGGAGCTAAGCACTGTTTTATTTTGCTGTCCACTGAAACATAGCAAAGACGATGAAAACAAACTCTTTCTGTTTGGGGGTGTAATTGAATAATGTATTTGACAACTATTGGAATCAAAGGACCAAATAGACATGATGACATACAGTGTACGGTACTTTTCAGGACAAACATTCAATTGTGCAACTTTGGTACAGTCTACATGGATGTATGCACCTCTGTGACATGTTTAATCCCTATGCACACTTTATGCACACAGGATTTTCACAATATATGTCAAACTTGTTCAAGCTTTCCCCAAGGCTTGCCTGTCACAGCAGCAACCAAGCTGGCCAATCAACATTCTCATGCACCAATTGATGTGAGCTAGCTTACACTGGTATCGGTACCACAATCTCCATATTACCTGATTACCTTGCTGCTGCATTGAGAGAATGTTTAACTTAATGTACAGGAAGATACATCATAGTTTTGTAGCCATGCAATGAATATTAGACCTACATAAACAAAACCTGCTTAAAGACGCTCCACAAGTACTTTACTGGAATCTACTCTGCCTACACTGTAGCAGTGCACAGCTTATCAAACAGATGACAGTATTAAAACAAGTCAATCGATATGAAGTGGTTGAATGCATATCCTTGGGGAAAAACATATCATCAAATATCCTCTATGTCAGAATTGGAAGCCCAAAATACAGTGTACTAACATCCAAGTGAATTGCAGAATAAATTGTAATAGACAATTCATGTTATGATTACAGCACTTTTATTGATCATTTTATTAAAGAATATGTCATCTAAATCATTTGAAAATAAGAGGGACTCATTGCCCCATTGTATTACCGTATCTGCTATATACTGTAAGAGTGGAATTGAAAACGTGAAATTCATCTTACTGTACCTAGCTGAGCGTGAAAAAGTAAATTTCCACTTTTAGAGTGCAACATAAAGGTCTACATTTAAAATAATCTACCCTACACAGGCTGTACAAGGAGGTTTTCTTTTCTTTTATCCTTTTTCCCCATAAATTCAAGTTGAGATGGGATGGGTTAAACATGATAACAACTTTTAATTCTTTTATTCTATTATATGTCTCTCTCGCAAAGGCTTAATCTGCAGACCACCTACAGACCACCCACAAGCAGGGGAAGGAAGAAAAAAAAAACTGTGACCAATTCGCTTATTATAAGAACCATCTTAACAGCTTGCTGTCTATTTACTCATTGTCACGCATTATGCATTGTCCGGAAAGGAAAAAGGCTCTTTCTTTCGCACAGAAATGTGTGTACACAAAGACATTGCACGGGGAAATGGAACACGGCGCTGTGAATTATCATGCATTCACAAAGGGAGGGTGGGGGTGGGGTCGGAGACAAAAAGAGAAGAAGCAGAGGAAGAAGAAAGAAGTTAACCCCAAAATAAGTCACATTTGAACAGCAAACTGATAAAGGGCATCCTACAGAATATGATACGGGAAAGAATAGTAGCTCCCGCCCCCATATTGACCCCGGTACATTCACATACATGTACCACAAAACAACACAAAATCATTCGAGGGGGTAATATCATATATCATCTCCGACAGTGTGGGTATGGTGCTTTCGTGGAAATCTGACAGTGCTAGTGATGCTGGTGAATTACGATATCCAATAAATGTGACAATTTTGGCAACATTAATTTTTTTTTCTAAGTATCACCATTTTTTTACACCAGACACTCAAAGGACAAAAAAGATGGCCTTTATTTGCATCTGCTACGCTCCACTGATCAAGTGATCAAGTGATTGCAAGTAGATTTCAGTTTCACAAAGGATACAACTTGTAGAAATTAAAGGTAAAATGTGCATTTCTTCCATTTCCCATAATTTGCAAAATACCATCACAAGATTAAATCATTTGGCAACTAGACAAAACATGATCAAGATCCCCTGTTTATAAATAAACAGAAACCAACTTTTGTCAAATATAGAGGAAATAAAATAGTACATTAGAATAGTAGAAGTTTAAATGAAATCAAAAGAATGTTCAGGAAAGTAATTGCCTTTCAAAAGTTTTACAGAGTGAACACACAAAAAAGATGACATCAGAAACAGCCACACATGTCATCCAGATGACACAATGATGTCATTTCCTCACACCATTTCGTTTGAATTCACTCTATTCGCCAAAATCAACTGGAACGTGGAGCGGCATTTCGCCTAATTCCTGACTCAACCGACACAAGAAAGAGAGAGTTCCACTTGTATACACTGTCTAGTTTATCCAAATTTGTGACAGGTCAGAAGAACTAAGAGGCTTTCTGCTGGAAACTACAGCCTTTCCTAGTGGCTCAGACACGGATCAAACGTCAATGTCATTGGTTTGGCAACAAGCTCATTTTCCTCCTTCTTCTTCTGATGACAAGAACGTTTGGGCCTAGACTTGGGGGAAGTCCACACGAAATCCAATCCTGCAACTTTGTTCAGCCAGCCATGTAGACTGGGGAAAAAATGAAAGAGTGCTTCAGGAAAAAGGTGAAAGCTCTCTCTTGGATGTCAAACAGAGCATCATCAAACTTTATGCAAGATACATGTAGTTTTATGCTTATGAACATTTTCTTCTGGCATGCACCATAAACAGTTAAGATCAAACAGTTTCCCAGCTATGAAATGACAACAGAACACTTACAATGTATCTTCATTGAGTGTTTGTACTTGCATTTTCTTGCATTTTCAAAAATTTTGCAAGAGAAGGGGGCAAAAGCAAAACCTTTCTTCCTATAATGTGCTTATGAAACGCATGTATCTAATACATACTGAACTTCTCTGTCCCATCCACTTCCGATTCCATTCTTTCATATTCATTTCTATCTGTAGCATAGATTTTGATCTATAAATATGTAATACACTCAATAACAATTATGAGTAAAAAGAACTTTTAAAAAAATACAACAATTTGCAATTCTATTCTGGCCTCTCTTGACCTCTGTCTGCCCAAGTCAGAGATCTAGACACATGCCGGTACCGTTAATGTTATCCCTTCTGAAAGGAACATTGCGAATGAATGAATGAGTGCATGCATGCATGCATGTATGCATGGGTGACATTTAAATGAATTGAATGGATGGACGAATGACTGAATAGACACATTACATGGATAAAGGAATTAATTCTTTAAACAAACACAAATGAATGCACAGTCTACGAATGGTTACAGTTGTTCCTTCTATGTCAAAGATACATCACTAGTTTGACACTTTGGATCTTTACTCAGGAGAAGGGCAGAAACATCGTGACCTCATAAAAAGTGCTGGAAAGTGTGCACAAAAGCTGTCACAGACATCTTCAAAAGGTTTTGTGGTAATGGTCTCCTGAAGTTGTGAGAACCAGTGATAAAGGACAAATGGGTTCATCCTTGATCTGACAACCACAATAATACCGGTATCATTTGGGATAGAGAGGGAAAAAAAAATTAAAAAGGAAGAAAAATGTCTACTTTCTGGTCAAACATACTCACTAATTGATCAATAGAAATACAGGGAGAATCTGAACTTATAGAAGAAAAGCGACACCCAGGGTTTGACGAGGGATGTGGCCTTTAAAAAGGACAAGAAATTATTGAACTTGCTCAAGGAGCGTGCCTGGCTATGTCCACACTGCCATCCAGATGTGACCAGTGATCAAATCTGAATGGGCGCAGAGACCAGCCTCTACAAACAGTGCAATAAACCTGTTCACAGGATTCATTGTTACTTTCTCTTTCTGTATGACTCGCAATGCAAAAGAAAGCTCACTTTTTGCTAATATCATTGCCTTCTAGGCACGCATGACAAATTGACATTTGCATCGTGATAATGATTCTTCAGTAATTTCCCATGACCAGAAAAAAAGAAGAAATAATCAAGGCCTCATAAACTTGGATCGCCTTGACATGATCAGCACTCCAATGCAAAGACGAATGAATTGTGATGCACAATTTGAATCAGCAAGTATTTATCATAATGACAGATCTTCGACAATACATGTAGCTTGTTACAATAAGCTTTAAAGCAACTAAAGTAAAGTTGTTCTATAAGACAAACAAATAAACAACCTATAAATCCAAGCATGCATTTTCCAACAAGTGTAATTTCCCGCAATTTCCTGCTATATCTGGAAATTCTGCTGGAAAAATAGAGAACTGTATCCCATCAAAATAAAAAACAAAGCAAAATAAAATGAGCACTTCCAAGAAATTTCTCCATTCCCACCAGCTGGCAACTGGACCACTGTTCATGCACAGCACCATAGACACACTGAAGTAAAACCGTCATCGACATGCAGGGTACATTAAACTGTCGCTGCTCTCTTCTCCGTGGGTCAAAGGTCAGACAAGTGAGGTGATGACCTCAGAGTGGATTCAGTCTCGGGGGAGTCGGTAATTACATCAAGAGTTCGTCAGCGCTCTTTACTTACTTCCACAGGTACGGAGCAGCCAGTCGGGCATGCTCAATTTCCGGCCATGTTGCTCCCATGAAAAAGAAAAAAAAAACTGTCGCAAGCACAAAACGTCGAGTCCCCATCTACACTGTACTTGTACCTTACGTACCATGAAATGGGGGATTCTACATGCACAGCCTCGAAACCGCAGGGTAAGTGGATAATTATTAAATGTGTGAAGATACTATGTGTAGACCAAAGATGGAAAAAAAATGTTTCAAAATCAGCATTACTCCTGTACAACCTTTGCTCAATAAATGAATGAGTACAAACAAAGGGATTCCTCAAATATATTTTTCTATCATATCACTCAAATAATCATTCCCCGTAATGAACGATTCAGCCCTGGTTAACTCCCAGGGGACAATAAATTCCCTTGCTTTTCATCCAATTAAATCATGAAACTGCCCCACTGCCCAAGATTTTTCTCTTTTGGTTGAAGCTACATATAATCCCAACAAGGAATGATAATCCAAGCTCTACTACCATGCATAATTTGCAATCTACAGCCAACTGTTAGGAGCATCAAAAGGAGATATAATCAGAATAGGAAAATGTGAGACCTCAAAGAGAGCCCCTGCACTTCTATTCCGACTCTACCAACAGGGAGTTTTGTTACACTCTTCTTCTTCGTTTTATTTTGTCATACATTGAGAAGAAAAAATGGGGAGACTGTAAAAGTGATACAAAATGGGAGAAATGCCACAGTTCCGGCTGATAACTACAGCCATATGAGACGCAAGTCACAAGACCATACTCACAAGACACACACACAAAAAAGGGAAAGCAAAATCTGTTACACTTATCATAACAACAATAACAAATACCAAATGGAGCAACAAAAATGATAACAAATGTCATTACTAATTTAACCCCTTGAGGACGGTATGATTTTGCTACAACACACATTTCCCATAGACACTTGCCTGAGTATACTCGGGACTCGTCCTCGATGGGTTAATAGGCCTACGTCTTGACCACAGCTTGAGCCTTCCACCTAAGACCAAGTTCTGCCATGAAAACAGTTTGTGTTCACACAGAGGAAGTGCAAATACATAAATGAATTGGGGCAAAAAGAAAATAATAATCGCAGTAGAGAGAGAGAGAGAGAATTGAGGTGATCCCTAAAATTTTGGTATGGCGTTATCAGAAATTTATCAGTGAGACAGAAATAACTTCAGTGGACTTCTAAAAAGCAAAGGATTGTGGTTTGAGTGCATGATATTGATATTTAAGGGGGGAGGCTATCAAATGGTACAATTGTAGATTCTTATCTCTCAACACACCCATCACCTTTCAATGCTCTATAAACAGTGACCCCGCAAAACTCATCGATGTGTTTCTGTGACCACGGGGCATATACACCTAATGCAACAGCGCAGAAGGAAATTACCAATTACAATACGACCGGGGGTAAAGAGACGGTAATGATTACATCATTCGTGATTTCAATTTGATTTCCAAGGGAACAGAAATGTGGCAATGTTCCACTTTTAACAGCAGGTTTTGTCTGCATTCAATCATATACAGGTATGTACAGTAGCATTTGTAATACTTACTTTAAAATTTACATGGGTCAGATATGGGAGCAGGGTAACTACATGTACTTCAATATTTGATTCTTAGTGATTCTTAATTGGTTTGTAGTTTATGAGCTATGTGTGTGGTGCTGTACCATTTCATACTCGGTTTCCATCTCTGCAATTCAATAGAGGCATGTACACGTACCAATTCACACTCAACAATGTAACAGCTAAATTATGAGAGTAGACATAACAATCTTTAACATTGATGTAAATTCTTCTCATTCATCCAGTGGAAGTACAAGATCAATAATTAGCTGAATCAAAAAACTGGAAAACAAAGTCACTGTTACCACGTTTCGCAAGATTCCAAGCCGTCTTTCGCGCGCTGGACAAGGTCCAGTGCGCTCTGCACAATCTCGCACTATTTAAGGGCCATTCCATCATCGGGAGCGTCATTCGCCCGAAGAAGCCAATTGATAATTGGCGAAACATCGTAACAGTGAGTTTGTTTTCAAGTTTTTTTATTCAACTTATTATCAGTCTTTCACATTCTTCATCAGTTTGTAGAGCATGACGAATGCTTCATGTATAATGCCAAAAGAATTCACATGGTACAGTTGGATCTTCCATAGGATTCTGGCTGCACACAGAGACATGCCACATGGCTTGCAGTCACATTGTTAGTAATATTGATTTTGATTTCACATAGATTGCTAACAATATCTGACAGGAATGATAACTTAGCATCATACACAATACAATCCCACTGAGTAGACAGCATTTTGCAAAGGCTCAATTCATTATGCTTTCTACAGGCATAGTTTTCATTGCATCTATGCCAGTACAAGAGATTTTGGGGTTCCCTGGTTTGCCTGTTTTTCTATTCAGTTTTGTTTATGTCGATAAATTTGTTGGCGTTAAACACTGCTTTTCTGATAAACAGCAAACATTTTTAGTTCACACACAAACTTAGAAGTTGTTATGGCAAAAACTCAAGACTGACATTTTGCCTGAAGATAGCAGGAAAGAGACACAGAATGTGCTATTCCTGGTGACTCAAATGCACCTGATTACTGTGGCAATGAACAACTTGAACTGACGGTGTACATCACGGTCTTAGCAATGCTCTGTGGGGCTACAATCACATTCATGCGTACATGACTGTCATGGCTGTACTGAACATATGCAATGTGCTGTGAAGTTGCTAACATGCTGCTAAGAGCCCTATTGGCCATGTATCACACACTCTCTCTCTTTAGGAGCTCTCTTTATCTAGCACTCAGCTTCTTCCTCCCTTCCCCCTTCCCCTTCTTGATTGTCCCACCAGGATCCTCCCCTCCCCCTCCCCTTTCCGAGTAGATGATACTTGCAGAATTTGAAGATTGCATTGCCCTACACACCTATTTTGCTAAATAGACATTGGCTGCATCATTACACTGTACAGAGCTTTAATACTCAGCTTCCAAATCCACCAAGTGTAACCATCCTACACCCCCCCCCCCTCCTAATTCCACCTGTACTCTAGAATATTCAAAAACTTGCATATGTTTATATCTGCAATATCTAATTGGCATTGAATGAAATCAGAAATAAAAAGTAAGTGGGAAAAAAAGTACAATATTACTCAAATATTGTGCCGTATAGCCCTCTTAGCTATTCCCGAAATCCTAAACCCTCCCCATATCCCTACGTGAACATATTGCTGATGGGACTGAAAGACTTGAAGAGCCTTTTAAACAGTACATGTACCTCATCACTTCTTTCTTGGTTACCAAATTTCTTCCTCCCAACTCTACCCACCCTCCCCTCCCTCTCGCTTCCCTTGCGCCCTCCCTCTTTTGCTCCTACCCTACTAATGTACATGCAGACAGTAATACACGTACACCGCCAGTCCTCACGCAATGTGCGCAGTGCGACCGGCCGGTACTGCAGATGACCTGTGACAGTCGTACGGTGGCCTTGAGAGCTCCGGCACGCTGATTAAAACTTTCCTCCCAGCCGATGATCCGCTTGCGTCAACTGTCAGAGGGTTGGTCAAGAACTTCCGCTGGCCCGGACCTCCCCTCGGGTTTTCCATGCGCGAATAAAACACACACCATTTAACCCAATGATACCCAAGAACCACATTGGTACCTGCGGTTTTGTGCTGCTGCACCTGTTTTTCATATAATGGTTGCTGTTTACTATTAGGGTTTCATGATGGTACAATACAAACTTCATTTCAGTATGAGTATTTTGACGTATTTTGTCATTTGTTTTAAAGATAGCAGAAGTCTCAAACACCTCTTGAGTGCTACTATTGATATTTCAACCTGCAACTCTCAAACTGGCCAATTTTATCTTCTCTCTTTTTTTTTTTGTAAGTTTTTGCAGATTTACTGAATTCAAGTACTTCCATCCTATCTTTCTCAATTAAAATAAGTGCCATCAAATTCCAAGCTTTCCAATTTGATTATGATAACACACTTCCCTGTAACAAAGTGAGAGTGTAAAAGCCATATCAGTTCTAAGTGTTTTTTCAATGTTTGCAAGCCTACAAATTATGTATTATGCTATAGATGAGCAATGTGTAGCATATATATACAAACTACATTTCCAATATGGTAGGATTGGAGTTAATCATTTTTTGTTTTTGTTTTTTTAACTGATTGGTTTTGTCTTCTTTAGCTGCTGTTTTGCCACCTCTGGATTTTCTAGACAGGGTATGTAAACTAAAGGAAAAAATACTCAGCCAAGCATTTTCAATTTTTTTTCCCTTATAAACTGCTCTGATACCCAAATCTTTTGATGGATAACAAAAGACATTCTTTGCCCTCCCACATATCCTTCTATGAGCAGCGCAGCATGTCCATTTTGAATGCACAGGTATAATTCATCTGCCACGTCTGCCCCGTTTGTTTACTATGTGTCCACGGCAACAATATCCGGTGGGAGGCGGAGGAGAAGCATCACTTGGACACTATCCATCATGTGATTGTTTTAGCTCAGGAGCCGTGCTTACCGACCAGACATGCAACAAACAAGAGCGGATATAAATATCAAAATATCGTAAAAAGCAAACAACTGTATCCCATTTAGCTCACTGCCAATAAACAAGGAAGCTATCTCCCACCCACAAACATTTAAAATTACCCAACAGTTGTTCCGCGTTCCTCCAAGAATGTTGTTCTTTTAATATGTCGTATGAAATGTCAACTAAAAAAAGCAGGTAAGAGGATGAAGGAGTATTTGGAACAACAAGCTATACTGCACTAAATATAATGCAAACAGGCTTCAATTTCTTGTATGCTCGTTGCATGTCACTATGGCATGAATCAGAGGGTATCATGGAAATGTACAAGAGGTACAAAAATGAAAGCGGAAGCCAAATTATCTAAACTTAGGAGTACAAAATTTGGTAGAGGCTCAACATTCCAAACTTCGAGAAAGGTGAGAACTAGACTATACACTCAAATTAATGAAATCAGTGATTTATTGAATGGGGCACATGCGCAAAGCAACAATTTTTCATAATGGGGAAATGTAACTGGATTTACAGGGTAGTTTACAAAATATTAGTTTTACATAGACATTTCATAACTTAATAAGTCCACATCCATTCCAGCTTAACTGCTCGAGATGGTGGTCTCCTGCATTCAATTATTTCTCATATTTACTGGAAAAATACGTACTATACATTTATCTTAGGGTATGTACATGATTTGTATATGTGTATATTGCACAATGCTATTGCTTACACTTAACTTTGAGTGCTATGTTTTGTTATCATTTTCAATCATTGCATTTTTTATTCTTGGGGTTTTTTAAATTTGTGTTGAATTTGTATTTGATTGAATGCAGAAATAAACCAAATCAAACCAAAGACTTCCTTGCTTAGAAGCACACAATGATGCAAATAACATCATATTCCCTGCAAAATACAATTGACTTGATTTGAATTTTGTCCTTTTTTCTTTGCATTATTTCCTTCCTGCTTACCTGTGCTTGGCCACTTGGATGTTAGAGAATTCGAGGAAATGGTGTGACATTTACCATTCTCGACTGTTTGTGTGGTGGCCTAAAATGGATCACGACATCGAAAGTACATCGAAATCGTGTAGCAAGTGCCAGGAAAATCAGCCAATGCCGGCACCCACACCGCTTCATCCATGGCAGTGGCCAAATCGTACACCCAGACAAACAAACTAACACAGACTTTCAGTATGTTGCACAACCAATTAGACTCCATCCTGTCGTCCAATCAATGTACACTCCACTGAAATGAAAATAAAGGTTCTGCTTCACATACAATAAAAGAATGATCTACAGACCTGCATACCAGTCAACACCTCCACATGTTTGTTTTATAAACAAATATCAATCCTTTAGAACAGGAATGAAAGAAAGAAAACCATAGAGAACAACAACAAAAAAATGGTCACCATGTAACACCTCTCTGGAAAAAAAAAAATGGCCAATGACTAATCCACACTTCTCGAATATTCTGTCTGCTGCCCTGTGAACAACTAGATTCTGGTCCTTGTAAATGAAGCTTACTATTATCTTTTGTTGTTTATGGTAAATCACCAATACGCTGTTTGATAAAACTCATTGCAAATACACCATTTTCATTGAAACATTTGAGAACTGCTCATGTACACACATTCAGCTTGAAAAAAATTTAAGGCAGCAAATGAGAAACCAGGAAATACAATAGAATGAATCTGGATATTTTCAAAATTTGAAATCAGAAATGGAATTTATGAGCATCACTGAAATATATATTGCCCCTGTAAAGTATTATAATACTGCTCTAGCTGCACGTGATGACATCAACAGACTTTGCTTTCTTGTGCTACACTTACAGAATGTGTCCACAGCTGACTCTTTTGTATCAACCAGTAATCTATAGACACATCTTATCTACTACTACTACTACTACTACTACTACTATTTCTCTATCTATCAGTCTGTCCATCTAGGTAAATCTTGTTTCTTAGTTTCCCTAATACATTTGCATTTACTATCTTTGATAAATATATTTTATCTTTCTTTCTCTGAACTCTCTTTAAATCTGCAACTTAACTTTTTTTTTCTCTCCCTCTATTCTCTCTCAGCAGAAAAGAATAAATCATCCCAGCTGTGAGAATGATGTCAATCACTTAGAACAAAAAAAGGCAACATTTGTATACTAGAACAAGAAGTCATGTTAAAAGTCATCAGGTTTTCTTGGTAGCAGTTTCATTCTTTCCCGCATCCCCCCCCCCCCTTCCTCATCCATAATGCCCCATACCATCTTCAGACCAGAAAAGGTCAAGAGGATACAACTAGGTGGAGGCAAAATATTGATATCATTCATCGCTGGATACAAGGAGTCGAAATTGGACATGGAAAACAGATGTCTTCCAGAGGAGAACTACAACATTTCCTCCCTCCCTTCCCCTTCTGATCCAACATCAATCCTATAAACCCACTAATGCTCCCCATCCCTCCCCCTTTCCACCAATTCCTACCATGTACCCAAAATCCAAAGTGAAATTCTCAAGCTATATTCTGCAAGAGCATGATAAGGGAACAACTTTGTCTTTCTGCCAATGCCCAGATATGTCTGACGTCAAGCAGGGTAACAAAGCAGGACTTGGGGCCATCTCAGGAAGAGTGCACATGCTGGCCTCACAATACCAGGAAGCCTGGTATAAAATATGTATGTAGCATAAATGTCAAGTCTAGCATGTTCAGAACCAAGTACTTTCAGCAAATTATGTTTAAGGTGGTTGTCTGCCATCATTTTGAAAATACATTACACATTGCGGTACTACAGGATTTTCTATTAAATAGTAGTGTGCCGAAAATTTGAGGATCGATGTACATTTTCATTTATCGTATCCACAATTTACACTATCATATCCACATGGGCTTTCTATAATGAAAAAAACACACATATACAAACATACACACAGACACACACAGATACACACACATTCACACAAATACTCACAAATGGAAAATGCTTACCAAAAACTGTAGAGGAGTTAAGTCACGTGAATGTGCTATTCTGACCAATCTGTTTTGATTGGCTGAAGGGAGTGATTTTTTTCCTTTCTTTCTATTTCATCCTTTCTTTTTATTTTCTGCATCTTTTTTCTGTCTGTCTGGGTAAGCTCTCAAGGTCCATCCAGTGAAACGTGCAAAGAATCTGCCAGAGTGAGAGTCGAGTGCAGAGGGGGTCACAAAAGTGCCAAAATAACCAGTCAGAATAGATGAGGTACACAAAGGGGAAGACACCATCCACCAGAGATTCTCCTTTTTTTTTTCTTTTTGTTGTTGATAGGAATGGGGGAGGTGGGTAGCATGAGGGGTGTCCAAAGTGGTCACTTCATGGCACAAACATCACACAAAGGTAATGGCATGGGACCAACAGTTGAGGGTACAAAAAGGGAAAGGGAAGAAAAAGGGGGAGATGGAATTGTCCTCCATCCCCTTTGAATGCCCTTCTCTCCTTCCAAATGAGAGAGGAGGCGCTCAGCCTCATCACAAAAAAGGGGAGATGGGAATTGTCCTCCATCCCCTTCCAATGCCCCTCTCTTCTTCCAAATGAGAGAGGAGGCTCTCAGCCTCATCAGTTCTCTGTCTTCCCCGTTGCCTCCCTCTTCATCTCATGGAGTGTTACCCGAATACAATGCAAGGAGCAGCCACACAACTTCCATGTTCTTAAAACAGAAACTCTGCTCTACATTTGGATATCAAGGGGTGAAGGTTCTTCCTCTACTAAATTACATGTCAAATGTAAATAAGTAAATAACAGTATGAGAGTTCATTCTAGTGTTAGTCACACAGACCAATGCAAAATGCCTGCAGGTGTCACTCTGTTGGCTACCTATAAGGCTCAAAAAAGGGAGAAATGATGAGATTGATTTGAAATGGGTGCTGAACAAGGATGAGGAAAACACTAATACTATGTGATTACTGGGCTATGGTGAAACAGCTTGCAAATTATGCAATACCCAGATTAGTTGAATGTATCTTTTCTTAGACTACAGAACAAGGAATCAGGGGTTTCCAAATACTGATTAACACATAGATTTATATGCACTACCTTCCCCTCTCTCCTTTTCAAACACTAAAGTCCTGGGTCCCCCTTTCAGAACTCTAGAAAAAGACATAACACAACACATTTAGGCCGCTTGATGCTGGGGGCCATTTTTTATCAGGGTGACTGGGGGTACACGCTAGTTTTAGATCACACTGCACAAAGAAAAAGTGAATCCTTCTTAAGTCCCACAGACTATCTTCCTTCCTACTTTTACAAAGCTTCCTTCCACCCCCCCCCCCTTCTCCTCTTCAATCGAACCCCCACTACCCATTCTTCCTGTTGCTAATACTGACCAATCTCTTGATAAACCGCAGGGAGTCGATGGCTGGGACGGATGCACTCCAACTGGACGTGTCATTCTCTCCTTAATGCCTTAATTGAGATGTCTATTGTCCCATTACACAGTCATGTACCTCGCCAGAATCAGCGGTGCATTGAAGGGCACCGAGGTATCCGCTCCAAATTGGCAGCCCTATTCATTCCGTGCCTCAATCTGGACACAGGGCAATTGTCGCCGAGAGCGCAATCAACAAAAGGGGCACATGGGCCGTGCATATCACTCTGGTTACTTTTAAACTGTTAAACACATCACTCATTTGGTCAGCGAGTCATGATATATACACAAGCTCCACAGAGAAGTGTAAGAGAGAAAAGGAAAGAGAATGATAGCTACACACTGTGCCGGAGTCTGCACACAACAGTGTTGTTATATGAATGTTGGTTGACAACACAAGGTGTCAATACATAAATTTCACACAGTCGTCATCAGTAGGGCATGAATCTTCTGCCTTTAAAGAAGTTTTCAAAACCACCCTTTAATATGGCATTCTTTAGAACATACAACATAATCAAGTAATTCACTTGGTTCGGACTATTGATGATTTTGATACCTCCTAGTTACAAATTACAAGCCACTTTCACACACACACACAGGGTACACAAAAAACCAGTGGCACTGCTGAAAGAATCAAGAGTGCAGATAATGTCAAGGTTACCACTGGGTGCTCATGACATTCCGTTTTCTTTCCCATGGATTAAATGCATGTGTAGCTGCAGTGAGTAGGTTCTATACGAAAAGACATAAATATGGTCAAACCACACAAACAAAGAATAGAGACCCATGTTTTACTCCGTCCTTAATTGCCATTAAAGTCAGGGTCTATTCTTTGTGAACTGGGAAAAAGAGGATTAACTCCATGAACAGGTTTGTACAGTATGTAGTTTTGATGGCATTTTGGAAGACAGTGGGGTTAACAATGTTAATTTTCCTGCAATTTGTGAATAATGTATGACATATTGTGGGAGCCAGGAAGCTTTGAATGTTGTACAGATAAATGTGCTACAGTAGGCTTAGGTCTATATAGATGCTGTTATCAATTGTAATGGTAAATCAACACTGGTACTTATAGGATTGTATCAACACTGGTACTCATAGGATTGTAAATGCAGTAAATGTCAAGGGGACCACACTGAGTGAAATGAAAGATTTTATCATTCTAAAGTATCCTTTCAGCCCACTCAAATTCATGTGATACCAAACTCACAAGGCAGCAATCCTATAGAGGAAAACCCCGGCAGGAATCTACAGAGAGAGGGAGAAACCCAACCAAGTCCAGGGTGTCCCGTTTGGAAGAGGCATCACACCGCAAATTTGATTTGCCCCAGAATCTCCTTCGTCGTCAGAGAGTTTGGAAACCCCGAGGTCAAGGGTCAAAGTCATAAATACTACCCTCACTGTGCAGTAGATAGAATGAAGGTCATGCAAATTTAAGTTCACTTCTTTCCTCTACAGGTGCACCTTTACCTTTTCCTCCCCCCATCTCCCATCCCCCCCCCCCAAAAAAAAAAAAAAAAAATACACATGATAACATTAGCAAAGTTGACTCAGAGCCTGTACAAGGCTAAGCAACAAACATGGTAAAGTTATAGCCTATGTGCTGTAGCCACTATCACAACTTGGCCTTCCCATAGGTTTTGACAGGTAGTGTATTATGTCTAGGTGATTCAAATTGACCCGTTGAAGACCCAAGTATACTCAGCAGGTATCTATGGGAAATGTGTGTTATAGCACAATCAGTCCATCCTCAAAGGGTTAAAAAAAATGTACTACATGGTCTTCCATACAACCAAAGGCTCTGATATTGTGTACAATATGAAGCTACTGATAAAACAAGACAGAAAAAATTAACAATAAAATGCTTAAGAATTTGAAAAATATGTGAGACCAGTACGTATGTATGCATACATATACACAAAGTTTGTGTGTTTTTCCACAGTATTTTTACATCTTGTTTACCTGCTGGCAATAAGTCATTCTTTTGAAAAGATGAGGAATAACTGTCGATCACACAGAAATTCTAAGGGGTGGGTTTAAAAGGTGCAGGCTATTTGAATGGTCACTGCTCAGATGCATATTATTGCTTTGGCCTTGTCACAAAATCATGGAAGGTATTTGGTTTTAGTCCTGTTCACTACTCATTTCAGCCTGTCCAGCATGGTGGTCAAACAGCAAACTGACCTTGTGACAGTCAAACTGTCAGGGACAGTGTACCCTGGGGATCTAGGGATGGATGAATTCCTGACATTTACTGTTGTATTTCCAAAATGGAATGCTGACTTAAGCTGCACCAAAAGATGAAGTTTTTTAGAGTCAAGTTCATATTGAAATGTTTCATTCTAACCCTGATTGATAAAATTTATATTAACACCTGTAGTGACATACATACACATCCAAACTACAAACAAGATTCAACTGTTTTCACAATATATCCAACATCAACACTAAGAAGTCATTAATAAGGCAAAAAAAACAAAACAAATAAAAACTGTTACATCATAAACACAAATTCCAGTCAGGCAGAAAATGTTAACTTTATTGTCGTTTCTGTAGGGTTATGATATGTGAGGTGGTAGTGTCAAGAGAACTCACACTGGAAAGTTTCATGAGTAAGTCAGTCTTCAGAAGATGTGGACACAATATCATGCTACTCAAAGTGTCACATAATATATCCTGCACAATTCATCTGTGAGGAAGAACAGTAAAATCTTAATTTTTACATATTTTTTTATAGTCTGTTTGATCTTGAAGAGATACTGGTTTGCTATTCCAAAACCTTGAGTCTGCCATTATTGCAAAGGAATGGTCTTGTGAGACTTGTATTGACTTAGTTGTTTAACAAGCTAGATATAGATTGCCCTGGTAGTGAAAATTACTTCAAACAGGATGAGAGGGCATGATTGCAGGTTTCAAAAAGTAGTAATGAAAAACCTGTGACTTTCTTTCAAAACATTTTTTACTTACATTATAACAATGCTCAATCAGCTTGTAAGGGTATGGTGATGTTCTGAACACCATCACACCATTCATAAAGGAGTAAAAAAAAAAAAAAAAAAAAATTGTCCACAAAACAGCTTTCCTTGGGAAAAAGAGCAGAGATGGAAATAACCTGAAAAGGATGGATTTGGCCCAAAAAGTCTTATCCCAGCCCGAGGAAATAAACCTCTGAAGCCTGACGATTTAGAAATCCAAACAAAGAAAGAAAAGCTGAACGAGAAAGGCTGTTGTTTGGGAATTCTCGTGAAGGAGTTTGAGGCTTCCCCAAAGTAATGGCAAATCCTTGACATTTGATGAACGCTGGAATGAACACAAGCTAACTTTATAGTATCTCCTGATTTGAGAAGATTGCGCATTAAACACAGACAATAACTGTACAAAACAGGGTTCTATTCTCTAACGAAGGGAAATTGCCAATTTCAATACAGTTTGTATCCCTCACAATTTTGACAATCGTCTGTTAAATCAGCTGCAGGAAAAAAATCAACATGTCTATCTTTTACTCACATTCATAACACATGGAATTGATAATTGCATGATGAAAACTTGAGAATTGAAACACACACACACACACACACACACACAAACAAACAAACAGGAACATAGAACATACAACAAAGAAATGGCAAGTCTTAAGAAATGCCTGACTGGTGTTAAGTTTTCACCTGGGCACTGCATGCTCAGAGCAGTTTATTCAGTGGATGGAAATCACAACTTGAGGAAGCACCATGGCCATGACAACAAAGTTCTGCTGCATCTTTGAACAGAAGGTCCCCGAGTCCAAATCGACCCTGGTACTTTTGTCCATGGACAAGATGTCTTGCCCACAATACCCCTTTCGACCAAAGTGTCTGCTCAGGGGGTGCCTGGTAATGCTAGCGTGAGATTAGATAATAACAGCAGTAATCTCGGGCCGGACATCGCCGAGAGTGAAATGGCTATAACCTGGATGACAATAAGGCCTCATGCATATTGCGTGTGGCAATGGAAGTGTTAATCGTCATTTGCACTCACCTGTCACAGAACACGATCCCAAGTCTTCCTCCTCCGCTTGTTTCGGGACAGCCGAGCGCTTGTAGATCACATGTGGGTGTCCCTCTCGCACATAATTCTTATAATGGTCCACCGGTTCCAACATGTATTCTTCCCCATCATGTGACCTGATATATCCATGCTAAAAAGAACAAAACAAACACCAAAACAAAAACTAAGCAAATGATTGAAGCTGTTTATGAGAAATACATCAGTTCAAGAGTTGGTTCAAGTTCAATACAACTGGAAAATACCCACTAACTATGCATATTTTGTTCACCAATACCTGCTAAATCGGTCAAAATTTATAGAATCTAGTGCACTAGAAATACAAGTATGATGTCCAACCATAGCAATAGTTGGGTATGTATTGTGGGGTGATGGGCATTCAAATTTATTTTTAGCATGGTGGGGTATTCTGCAGCTGTTCACAGTTTTTGTAACCTGTGTATTCTGGGAGGAGGGAGGGAAGTGGGATGTTGTGTTTGTTTCTGTTGATGTTTTTGTTTTGGTGGTGGTGATGCTTGTTGCCGTGTACGCTGCTGCTGCTGTTGACATCGGTAGCGAGTGTGTTTGATCTCCTTTGGGTAAATAAAAAAAGTAATGGTTACCTTTGAACATGGCTGTTGCACTTTATGCTTGCACTAACCTACATCTGAAACATTTTGTGTCCAACTCATCAGAATTTTAAAGGTTTTTGACTTCTCAGAGTTTGAATAGGTCTGGGTATAACCCCGGGGCGCTCCTGTACTAGTGTACACAGTTATACTAGCCCGAACGCTTCGCTGGTCGCAATTTGAATAGTCTTGGTAAGAAAGACTGAATAACCAGCTAGAATAGTCTAAATAAAATTCAAAATATCAGTGTCTGGGCGAGTTTTGTTGTAGTTTCTGTTCTTAAAGACTTAGAATGTCAACATATTTGGACCTGATAGGTATAGGTACGTACAAGACACAGATGTGAGTTCAACTGATTTTCGGAAATGTAACGTTAGGCAGTGATTTTGTTCATCCCCGCAATTCACATAGAACCCAGTGTATGGGACTATTGGTCTAAAAATTACCAAACGATGCCGCAGCAAGTAGAAAGTCTCCGAGGGTTAGGACCCCGCGCCTGTTAAATTAGAAACAACAGTATCACTTCAGGCGTATAAGGAACCACTGGCATATGTCTTAAACTATAACTTTCACCCTTAGCCACTAACAGCTTCTTGCATGTAGAATTCTGGAGGACATCTTCAGAACGTGATACGAAATCTCCGATCCGACCTCCACGGCAAAAAGGCATAGGATCGGCTCGCTGCGCTGCTGGGACATACCACTTCATATACCGAGCGAGTACTACTAGTAGTATTGCGATAAATTCTCGCCTGCCTGTCTGTGGTTGCCTGCTGCTGGTTAGCCTTTAAACAAGGCGACTCGCTCTGCGTGCCCCCGTGTAGCGCGTTTACCCCACAAACCTGTTGGCCGGCGAGTGGAGCGAGCCCCACTCGCCGGCCAACAGGTTTGTGGGGTAAACGCGCTATACGGGGGCACGCAGAGCGAGTCGCCTTGTTTAAAGGCTAGCTGCTGGTCGACACAATTAATGAGCTGGTTCGTATAATGCGCATGCGCGCGACCCTCGTCGCTGTGAGATACCAACTTCCAGCCAATCAATGAACAACGTTTTGATTGCACGCACAAATCACAAACCAGCTAATAACAAAATACGTCCTAGTGTAGTAGTAGGTACATGAAAATGAAGTGCCCTCAAAGTGATTAAATTAAGGTTACTGGAAACTACCCAAGTCCAAGTTCATGATGCGCACATGACTGAGATAAATCAGAGTTGATAATATTTTCATTCGGGTTACTACAACAAAACAAAACGAAACAAAAACAAGTAAATAAAGAAAAATAAGGGTGACTGAAATAGGGCGCTGGTTTGACATACGCAGAAAGCGCGTCACACCAAATGGGCCCCATGAGACACTTTGTCGAGAGAGAGAGAGAGAAAGAGAGAGAGAGAGAGAGAGATAAAAAATAGTTCTCGAGGTCGGGGAAAATCCATACATCAATATTTACCCAAGAAAGTAAAGCCCAGAACTTGGCACGTTGGTGAACCAAGATCGCTACCGGGAGGCAGGCCATTCGTCATAAGTATTGCACCAACACATCTATCAATCCTTAGAAATAATTCTCCTTCATGATTGATTCAGTATGATTTTTTTCTCTCTGTTTTGAGTCGGGTTCTTTTCTTTTTTCTTTCTTAACTCTCCTTTAGAAATTTGACGTGAGTCAGCGTACGCTAATCGATATTACCCGTTGTAGATGGACCATTAGCACCACCCGACTTGTCAAGTTTGGGGTGAAACGCCATGAAATTGCGGTCATCCACCCGCGACCTGCGCATCAACGTGAAGTCATGATATCTAACTTTGTCATATATATATATATATATATATATATATATATATATATATATATATATCAATAAGACTTTCTAAGGCAATATTTCAGCAATTAACGGGCGTAACATAAAAGCTGGCCCATTGCAAGGCCTGAGGGATAAACGTCGTACTATCTAGATGACATGATCTTCTTTATTTCGACAGTCACTCTTAGCTAGATGAAATGGGAGAAAACAAAACAACTGCAACGAATGAATCACTAAGCTTTTGTCTGTTTGTATGTTTGCTTTTTCCTTTCACCAACCTCATTCGCGAAGATTTATGCTTCTTCTTTTTATGGATCTCAAACGGTGCTCTAGAACCATTGTTGAGCTTGCATATCGTTCATCACGATGGTTTTTTACTGCCATTCTTCCATTCTCTTCTAACAATCGAAGGAGAAGAGTTGTCCGTCCTTTCTGAGCGCGGCTTTTTATATTTGGAGTTAGACACCATCACACAGGGTTCGCATCTAAATATAAATTTCCCTCCAAAATCATCTGTTGCGGCTCTTTCCCTGTTCTTGATTTCTTTAGCATGAATCACCGCAATCATTCGTCTCTCCTCCGGTACTATTTTTATCACCACAACAAAATTTAAAGCACAACACAACACAACGAAAAAGTTATCTCAGATGAGCCCCTGCCTAACTCTGCAAAACAGAAGAATCATTCGTGAAAAGAGCGAGGAAACAAAGAAAGGACGATTTAATTCCGATATGCGCTCATCCAATCATCATGACAGTGTACTGTGATCGATTATCACCAGAACATGCAGAATGTGACTCGCATTCTCAGGTTTATTCATTAGATTTCAGGGATCAACATGTTATTTTGAACCATCGACTAAGATGCTTCTCAACTCTTAGCGACAATAGCCATAACAGAAATGATTAATTTGCACCATATATTTCATCTTTCTCCCCCCCCCCCCAAAAAAAAAAAAAAAAAATTAAAAAAAAATAAAAAAACAAAAAAATATGTAAGGCCTGCGTTCAAATTCTAGGTTTCCTGTGACGGTGTAGGATGTAAGGTTACTGTCTTTTTTGTTCATAGTAAATTAGCGATCTGCGACGCGAGCGCTAAGACGACGAAGCCTCCCGAGTTGGACCAATGGAAACCGCTGTCTCGCGCATGTGCAGAACACCATTTTTTATTTTATTGTTTTTTTGTAGGTTTTTTTTTTTTTGCCTAATTAGCGTCGTCTTAGCGTTCGCGTCGCAGATCTAAATCTCGCTATTGTATCTTTTGTAAGAAAACAAAAGCAAAAGCGTAAGCTGATGTTGAAGTAAACCCGTTTTTTTTTTTCGGCAGACGGGGGGGGGGGGGGCAAATTGTTAAGGAATTTTCGTCCTGGGTTACATATCTGTCAAGATATTTACATGATCATAGCATCAGCCGTGGATTTGCGTCACAAACTCCCTAACTCTCTCAGCCCAGTTCCGTCTCAGCGACTCGCCTTACGCAGTGGCTTTTACCGCTGCACGTCGACGGAGAAACTATCACAGCTATAGACATGTATGTGTTCTGTGTCTGGAACGTGCGTTGCTATACGGAACTGGGTTCGGCTCTCCGAATTAAACAACGTATTTTGTTGCCTCAGTGGGTATTTTTTAAAGATATGGAAATAAATGTTTCATGGAAAACTGATAAAAACAAGGACAGGAAGCTGACTGTGCAGACTAGAGCCCACGCAGAGGGGGAAAATGAGTTTTAATCCCGCCCAGAATTGAAATTCCTGTAATTTTCTGCAAATCGCATAAAAAAAACAAATAAACAAAAATAAACAAAAGTTGCTTAACTTCTTACACTGAGTTTCATATCTTACATTTGAGCTTTTGTATGGTTGAATGAATAATTCCATGAAGACCCAAGCTCGTCACGCATTGCTTATAAGTTAGAAGAAAAATAGTATGATAAATAATTTTTGTATCAACAGAAATTAAGGAGCCGATCATTCTGTATTACAATACACCAACCATGAAATTCCAGTCACGCTTTAAAATCGCGACAGATGTGGTGTGGTAACGAGATATGTTTCATAGTTATTACTTCAATCAATTATGATTACGCTTTCTTGACACCAACTCCTCACGGATATTCCGTCGAGATGGATGTAAATGCTCTTCCCGTAGGCATGATAGAAACCAAATCGTCCATAAGATTCTTTTAACGTCAGATCGTGTGAGAGGACCGAGTTCTCTCTTCTGCTAAATGTGTTTGTTTGTTTGTTTGTTTGTTGTTGTTTTTTGGTACCGTCACTTTGACTTCATTTATTATTTCCAACGGGACCGACTTATCTTTCAGATGTGACTGGACATAATTTTGGGTGGCGCGAAATGGGAGGTTTCGAAACAACCGCAGAGTGTGTGTGACGGAGTGACTAACCGGAACCCAGGTAGTTCTCGATTACGAGATATGAATTCTACACTCCCATACATCGTCAATTTGATGATAGCAGATAGAGCAAAATCAAACCAGGGAGGTGAGTGACACTTGATAGTAAAACTGTTATTATGAACCAAATATAACGCCACACAGTTTTGATATGCTTTACCTTAATGAGAACGACAAAAATACATTCTCACGGGAGGTAACGAAAAGGATAGGACCTTTTTCTTCATGCGGAAACTGATTACTATATATTATACGCTTGTTTTTTATTGATGACATATTTCCGAATTTCCGAAAATGCGGATTCAAAACGCGGGCAGCAATACTACAGCTCCCCTTGTGCGTAGGACTATACGTTACAAGTCTGCATACAGTTTCATTTTTTTTCAAGAGGGGAGAGTAGAAAACATGAGAACGTTTCCCCAAGACAGAGCTGGGTTTGAGAGTAACGTGAGAGTAACATGGTTTGAGGGTTGCATGATCGAAAATTCAGACTGCTTTTGCATTTCTTATCACGATACAAGTGGAGCTACATTGAGTAGGTAATTGTTTCTCACACAATTCAGTATCTAAAAGAGCAATGAAGGCGACAGTGCTCTCTGGCGTGCATCAGCGTATAGAAGAATTATGCCAAGGTTCAGTGAGGCGAGTTAAAAAGGGTGAAGAGTGTAATCTGTGATTTAAATCTCCATTATGTACTTTGCTTCACTGCACACCTTATTTCAGCCTGCATTTTTGATTTGTGTGTTGGTTTCTTTTTTTTTTTTTCAGTCGAATAAATCCCAGGACTCTTTGCGGACTTGTAACCTTCAGGTCTTTCTCCAGAGAAGTCTGTAAGCTTGCTGAATACATGACGTCGGCAACGAGATTACTGTAAGACTCCGGGATGGACCGGGGCATCTTATATGCACCGCCGTCTCCTGCAAGATCTTGCTCTGTTTTCTGACCTATATTATATCTCGAAGTCTCCCTCCGTCATTGTTCTGTTGACTCGAGGCACACAGAGTACGGTGCTAGTTCTATATGAGAAAGAGCGGCGTGTTTATTCAAGGCTATTTAATTTGCAGACGGGGAGGAGGTCTCTGACCGCCAGTGAATGGCCAAAGACAACGCTGCATTGACACAATTTCGGCCGCTGTGTCACGGAGCCGGGAGGAAAATGGCTTCAATATCAATGCGATTTTAAGGAGCACGATTACATCGGATCACCAGGTATGATTTACACGGGATAATGGAGAATGATTACACTGTATGATGGAGGCAATTACCCCCTTCTCTTGCACCCCCCCCCCCCCCTTCTCTATCTGCATTTTACAATACTGCCATGACTGTTCTTTCTTTCTTTCTTTCTTTTTTCCATGACAATCTCTCCCTCTCAGGATCACAGGGACATGTAAACCCGATGCAACCTTTGTGTCTGTGCTTTGTGTGTGTGCGTGTGTGCGTGCGTGCGTGCGTGTTTTTTTTTTTCATTTTACGAATAGAGTGTTGTGAATTTAGATAATCAAGCGGAGACCAATGCCTAGAAAACATGACCTAATGGATTAATGTGTCGATATCGTGTCATGTTGTTGGGTAACGGTACTTGGGCCTACTTTGGATGTTGATCCAAATTGCATACAGTTCGTGTAAAGGAGACGGTATGTGAAATGTACGCTGTGACTGCCAATGAGGGAAGCTGCTATCAAAGAAGTAGGCCTATATCGTGTGACGTCATCGGTACTTACTAATCCACGGCAATTACTGATGGCGACCTTTGACCTCTCGTGTCCGACGATGCTGCCGTGATAGTGGCAATGGTCCACGTTCTGGTGCCGCCTCTCTACTCCCGTCGCGTTCAAGTACTCCACCACGAAGGTCTTCGACGTCAACCGGTGATTCAACGTCAGGTTCAGATGGAATTCGCTCCCGTATGCGGAGAGTTTGTAGTTAATCCGAGGATGATGCGGACGATGACTACCCCCCTCGAGTTTATGAGACGAGAAAGCGCCCTCTTCGGCCGCGTTACCGTCGTCGTTCGGCGCGTGCCTACGAGTCCTCTTTCTGCTGTTTATGACGTCGAATGACAGAAAATCGCCCCGGTGATCGACCAGGGTTGGTATAATGATTTCGTGATCGCCTACGCGTCGTTGGAGTTCATCTGGATGGCGACACGTTACGCAAAATGGAACATCACGGAACACACCAACAAATCAGATAAAATGCCCAGGTGTTGGAGATCATTGGTCATCGGTCACACACATCAATACATCATGAAGAATACCAACCGTGATGCGTCGTTGTTATAATAAAGTGTAAGCCAACCGTCATGCGCATGCGCCGTTGATTTGATGTCGGATATAAACCGATGATTTCACGAATTGGTGTCAAAACATATGGAGCGAAACGGAAGAAAATTCCACAGGAGAAGTCGATAGTGGAGAGTCGTTGATGTTCGTAGCAATCGTTGTTTCCAGAAGAGTGTGACAGTCACGGAATGCAGAAAAGAAGAAGAAAACGAGAAAGACAAACGCGTTAGTCTATAACCATGGCAAAAAAGTTGGGTTTAACAAAACAGATTCATCGAACGTTCACTGTCTTTATAAAATAAAATTGATATATACGTATAGGGAATAATGCTATCAAATATGTTATACAAAACAATATATACCATTCAATATGTCTATTTTCCTTTTGTTTTTATATTTCCCTCCCTAAATACAAATTGCAATACAAATTTGATTTATTATTATTATAATTATGATAATAATTATTATTTCATTATTATTATCATCACCATCATCTTTAATATCATCATTTCACCATTAATATCAAATAGAGTCTGTGTGGCAGAGGACAACAATATCATTATACAAAGATTAATATGCTCCTGCATTTGACTTCATTGTTAGTTCAGCTGCACTGCTGCGAAATATGTACTGGAAGTGCAGTTGGCTATGTGTGGGCGTTTTATGTTTTGTTTACGTTTTGTTTGTTTTGTTTTAGAAATATTATCTTTTCCTCCGCCTCAGTTGTATTTCATTTTGCATTGATTGTTTGGTTTTTAGCTGAATAACAAGAATTTGTGCCTGGTAGCACTTTATAAGTTTATTACTTTCGTTCGTGACTTCTTCTTCTTCTTCTTCTTCTTTTTTTTGGGGGGGTGTCTTTTTGTTGTTGTAGTTTCTGATCTGACGACGCACGGCAAAAGTGACGAATGGCAGACAGCAGAGTGACTGTACAACACTTAACCTCATCACGTCTTATAGCTTATGCACCTGTCGAAAGTCTCGACCGTGAGTTCACAGCCAATAAAACTGCTTCAAACGGTGCACGTGATTCGACAGCACATGGGCTAACAACTTCTCGCTACGCGTGTTCGTGTATAATTTCACAGGTACCAGTACATTGCATACACTTCCTCCCTCCAAAAGCAGTTAATGACATAGACACACTACTTGTACGTCAGTGATACATTTATCACTCTCAATTTTCTTATGCAAATATTGTGTCATCTATTGTTAACAAGCGTATCTGTAACACAAACTCATTTGCAATGTCTGATCCATCAAATCACGAAGAATTTGTGTTGTTGATTTTGTTGTACAAAACATGTTAAAGTCAAATTGGCATCTCTAAATTTCACTACATTGATCCTGGAGGAATATTAGATAGAACTGGCAGAATTCATCGAATATCGTAATCTATAAAATTCTGCTAACCCCGGAGAGAGAAATAGAGGCTTTAATATTCTACAATGACTTGACAATTTAAGATTCAGGTAGAAATTCGAAAACATGGAGGGTTATTGAGAATTCCACAACTAAAACAATCAGATCGAACATAGGAGGGTTTTGCTATACCTTTATTCTTCGATATTAAACACAAACAATGGATAATAAAAAGCATTAGAAAAGAAAACAGCACCAATCAAAATGAATTGGAGATCTAGGACTTCGCAGTTAAACAGTCTATTACACATTAAATTTCAACATAAAAGCGCGGTTCCAACATCTGTGCGTTGCTTTTGGAAGCAATCGGGGAGGGGCCATTCATTTTCAGTTTAACCGGCGATTGCTATTTCCAAGTAAATATTTCGTGCGAAAGTGACATTTTTCGTACGAGTTCTACATCTTCATAAGACAAAGGGGATCTTTATAGCTTATCAAGATAAGTCAGTGGGGCTTGCGATGTGATACGAGCTCCTTTAATCTCCAGTATTTAATGGTGATGTACGACCAAATGCCGCTCACATTACACCCTTGTATTGGCACCTTTCGCCGCGGAGTACTACTACGAAGAACAGTGATGCAGCAAAGTTTTTGTAGTAGAGGGGAAAAAATTAAAGAATTAGAATTTGCCCCTAGAGCGACCGAGCAAATGAAATTTTCCTCTGAATTATCCCACTCGTACAATAGAAAACTGGAAAACACCTTGGCAAAGACGTCTGTAAGACGACCCGGACTTTGCCTAATCACATACCCCTGCCTCCTACTTCTCCTCCTCTTTATTCTTCTTCATCCTCGTCCTCCACCTCACCCCACCCCCTTCCCTCATCCAATTTTCAGTCTGCACGCAACTCTGGGTTATAATATCTCCTACAAGGGAAAACATTTTCATAATTGCTATAAAATGCCAGTAATAATTCATTGAAATATTTTTTTTTTGGTTATTATGTCTGTAATCACATTAACTAGCAGGAGCTGAAGAGTTGCCTTGAAATAGTCGTAATTAAAGTGCTAGTGTCGATGTAGTAGTAGCAGTGTAGTAAAAGTAGTAGTAGTAGTAGTAGTAGTAGTAGTAGTAGTATATAGCAGTAGTAGTAGTAGTAGTAGTAGTATATAGCAGTAGTAGTAGTAGTAGTAGTAGAAGTAGTAGTAGTAGTAGTAGTAGTAGTAGCACAACTAGTAGTCATGACAAAATTACTATGCTAATGATGATAATGCTTATAAAATACATTTTCATCATGATCATCGCCACAACATGACTGACAACGCTACTTGACAATGACAAAATTACTATGCTACTGCTGATAATAGTGATATACCACAACTCCTTCTTCTATTGCTGGTTATAATTTCTGCCATTGCTTTCATCATTATTATCATCGCCATGTATACCAGTATTATCATCAACATCATCATATAACTATCAGAATCATCATGATTACCATTTTTATCAGCGTCTTCATTAATGTTATATATGACACTAGATATCTCGGCTCGTTGGCATGAATCACATACGGGAAACAATGCGGTCTGCGATACTGCAGAAGACAAAGTTTCGATCGAATGGGAGCGAAGTGAGACAAAAAGTTACTACCATGTACTCGTTCGGAAAATAAAGAAGAAATTCAGTGAATTTCAAGTCCCAAAAAGACCCATCAAAATAGCATCCTCTTTCTATTGTAATGTAAAGTCACGGGAATTTAAACAGATCGTGCAACAATATCTATTTCCAGTGCACACGAAGTTACCGCAGACTGTAAGTTTCATTTCGTCAAATTAGTAATGATGAAAAACAGGATACGATACCACATAGAACTCTCAATTTAGTATAACCGCAAAAAGATTATTTTTTTTTCAGCATGAGCCCTTTACAGTGAAAATCTATAATATGTAGAATTTTGTGAACTCCATCCTTTAATTGGCAGGTACGTATTGTATACATGTATGTAAAAGGTTTTCTGTAGGTGTATTTTTGTTTGTTTGTTTGTTTGTTTGTTTTTGTCTTTGCCCATTTTTTAACTACTGCAGTAGCAAAGGATACGTAGGTCAGTTTGTCTAGTCGAGTCTGGCGAGTCAGTGGCACTGCAAATAGGTAAGAGTACATACATAAATACACCCTTACAATACATACATACACACATACACACATACATACATACACACATACATACATACATACACATTTGCATGTATATCATAATGATCATATCCACGTAAATACATATGTATTTACATAATACACATTCATACATTCATCTGCAAGCACACACAACCATGTACGCACATTATTATACACACATAGACCCTACTATTACATACACACACACTTAAATTTGACGGTGCAGCGGGCGGGTGCAGCAGTACTTTCTTTCCTTTTAACCTATCTTCGCATTGAATTAGATACAAAAGTCATACTTTGTCGGTCTGGTAGGCAGTAGCAAGTGTAACGCCAGCTATAGCATCGTCTCATTTTAAAGCGACACTGTAATAATACCCCCAGACAAGTTGAGGAGAAGAGTACTAGAAATCGCGATATGGAGCTTGAGTTTCCCCCCATCATAAATCAGAGGGTATTTTGCCACGCATGGGGCCCCGACAATACCCTATTCATTCGGAATTTTACGCCGTCACAACTCGGTACAATAACAGAAGCGAAGACATAATGCCCATTTTCCACATTTTGTTCACCTTTCCCTCAACAACCCCCCCCCCCCCTCCACACAATGAACCAAAATGATGACTAGATAGTCTACTATATCCGTATGCATCGCAAACGGGATGAAAAAAAAAGAAAAAGAAAAATAGGGTTTGCTTTTTATTCCATTTCGTCTCTTCCATTTGTGTGGAGTACAAACAGCCAGAGATAAAAAGATGCTTTAGGGGATACGTTTCGAACGATAGATCTATGCTGTCATCCGCCTGCTTTATTTATGGTACATCATTCAAAGCCTTTTTGATTTGTTTGCTGGGTTTTTTTTTTTTCAAAACGTAAGAAGTAGCTCATTGTAAGTCTGCGAATGATACATTAAAGTATACGTTAAACAAACATACAAAATGAATGTGTCTGCTCATATGCCCTTTTATCAGGTGTGTGTGCTGGTTTTTTTATTCTTCCTGGGTTTTTTTTTGTGTGTGTGTTTTTTTTTTTGGGGGGGGGGTAGGGTGTGCTTACGATAAAATACTGTCACTAACACCTGTCAGACTTTCTGTAATTGAACACGATGGGACTTAAAAATATATTCTGTAGTATATATTCTTAAATGGTTTTATATTTCATATTTGTATAGAATATCAGTGAATAATTAGTGAATTTGGAAACAACCCTAAAGTATCAATATTTGAGTGAAATACCTGGCTTAAAGTCACAATAATAATGATAATAATAATAATAAGCAGAAGAAGAATAGTTGATATCACAAGATTCAAATTTTTGTTCACTTACTCACTTTTTGAATGGATAGCCTAAACTTTTACCTATAATCATTGCTATCAGAAAGGTCTCTTTACATTGTTCTAATGAAAGAGCATTCATGTTTCTGACTCCTGAATGCACATTTCTTGTAGCGAAAGGGTATGGGGGGGGGGCTTGGGTGTAATGAATCTCTGCCTAGATTAGTCTATCATTTTGGGCGTCTCGCCGCTAATTCGAGGTCAGTAAATGCGTAACACGCTTTACAATCTGTCTATAACAAGAGAGAGTGATTATGGGCAATTTTCGCCGCGTATGCCTCTGCAACAATGCATCCATCGCTATAATCATATCAGCATTACTCCCGAACTCTTTTCACTTTTCACTTTTCACTGCGGTGACCCAATTTCCTTCTACCCAAGATGCACGTGGGGCTGAACTTTTGGGCTGTTTTTTTTTTTTTTTCCATAACAGTTTAGGTTCCGTTGCCAACGCTGAAAACAACTACCGAGGGTACCAACAAAAACTGTTATTTGAATCATGGACCCATAGGTCCATGCTTGAATCAAGCACGTTGAGGAGTCCCGCATTGCATATCAAACTCCCACAGGTGTCTAAAATGGGAGGTCTGTGTTATATAGGCCTATTATAGTAATATCAGCTAGTCCTCAATGGGTTAACTATAGACATTTATGGGTACTTTGCACTTTATTGACCTCTGAACAAACAACAGTAAAACAGCATGATAACAGGGGAAATACGTTAGAGAAATGAGATCTTGGGGGGAAAAAAGAAAGAATGCCAGCGTGATATATATTGATGAAAGGGCCATGGCACATTTTGCGTCATGCATTGTTGCCGGTAATCTGCTATATACTTGATCTGCCTTTTAACCTCACTTCTTTTGCTTTGCTCAATGAGGTATCGTGACACCTCATTGCTTTGTTGTACATTTAAAGCTGTCTTCATAATCACATACATCTATATTTCATTAAATTTCAATGGGAGGCCTCTGTCAAAAGTGGATGGCCACAAAAGGATTAAAGCTACCGGAGAGTCACGGCGTAACTCTCTTTCTCGAATAGCCTTTCCTTCTCAAAGCAAGAGCGGGAATTACACCCTTCAAGTTCACACCCGACGAGTATCGTATTTTACCCTTCGACCCCTCGGGTTGACCCCCCGTTTATGCAGCCCCACACTGCCGACCGAAACGCAACACCCGCCGCAGAAATAACGGCCTATCACTTCCCGAAATACTTTCTCCGGATCATATTTTGTCTGCTCAAGTGCGTGCGGGGGCGTGCTAATACACGTGCGACACCGGTTCTCCTCCTCCTCCTCTTCCTCCTCCTTCTTCTTCTCCTTCTTGTTCGTTCTCTTCCTCCACTTTTTTAAACTTCTTGTCTCCTTCTTTCTCCCATTTCTTTTTCATTTCATCTTCACTTCAGTTCCTTTGTTTTTTGTCACATTCTTTTTCTTCATCTTATCAGAACTTTCATCTTCAGTTCTTCAACATCAGCCTTTTTTCCTGTCTTCGGCTACTTTTATTTTTTTCCACCAGGTTCATCTTTTAATTACTGCAGGATCCGGCTTGTGATCGAAACAAATAAAGGAACAGTTACAGCAAGGAGCTTAACTAAATTTCCTTGGTTACAGCGTTTAGTTGCTAAGAAGAAGGGGGAGCTTCAATGGGCGTGGTCATGATCACCTGACACTGACACTGACACTGATCACCTGACACTTTCAAACTCAACTATACCATGTTTGCAATTAACAACAACAACAACAACAACAACAACAACAACAACAACAACAACAACAACAAAAACCATGCAGAGCACTAAAAACATCCTAATTTTAGCCTAAAATGACAATCCATGCAGCGTGAATAGCCGTATCTTAAAGGTCATTGCGTAACCTTTCCACAATATACATCCCTATGACAGGACAGGATGGATGTATCCCTTCATGAAGCTCATGGGGGGGGGGGGGGAGGAACTCCAGAAGTCGCTTTGTAATCGAGCTATATTCCGATCAAGTTAATCGTGGCGCCAAATGCCATATGAATTCAACTGAGATCAAGGGACGACAGAGAAAGACATGAATTGTCGTTCAAAGGGTACAATAAGCCCATTACAAATGAGATTCGCGTGATTTTTGGAAGGGATTCTGAATAAGGGTGTAGGGAACTCCAGAACCAATCTGCAAAGCTTGGGGTAGAGGGGGCTTACGGAGGGGCAAACAAGGATGGCTCAACAGATTTACAATTGCTTCAGTACTCTGCATGAACTTTCCACATCGGCCACTTCCAACAAACGCACACACCCACACGCACAATTACACACAAATTTGCGTTTTTAATTATATAATGCAGAAGTGGAGATGGGGTTTAAGTTTCATTTTCCCTCCCCTCCATCTCTCTCCGACATTCTACCTTAACCACCCCCCCCCCCCCCACTGGCTAGCATGACTGAATGCCCTTCCACTTTGCCACCTTTCTCAAAACCACCTACCTCCCTAAAAAAAAAAAAAAAAAAAAAAATATATATATATATATATATATATATATATACATAAAAATGAAACAAATACAAAGCCAAAAACAAAACTAACAGTTTCCAACGACATCATTTTGTACAGTCAGTCACATTCTTCATCCCATCAAACTTTGGCTCTTAATTTAGTTTTCTTATACGTGTCCTTGCCTTGGTGGCATGGTTGTGTGCCTCGTCTTCACCTATTCATACCAGTGATATGGTTCTTTCTCTTGTTTGTTTGTTTGTTTGTTTTTTTGTTGTTGTTTTTTTTTTGAAGGCACTGTCGCACGAGGTAATGACCGCAATTGCACAGCTCGAAGAACAATCCGAGCAACACAATAACTCGTTGGGAGTTTGCAGGGATTATACCAAGGAGGTGTAGATCTACTAACCAATAGTACCTGCTTGTTTATACCAGTCCTGATCACTGTAAACAATATAGACCGTTCACTGCTGTATTTTTGTTTGAAAGAACCTTTCGAAAACGTTAGAGAGTCCTTATCAGTGTGACCAGTTAAAGGCAAAAGACAATAAGATTCCATGTGCGTTAGTCTTGCTGTCTGGGTATGTATTTGCCATCGTATACTGAGTACAAGATGAGGCGCGATTAACTAATTCAGACTCACAGACTAGGTTACGGGTTGTGGTAATAAGACGTGTTCACACTTACCGTGATAACGCGGCGGTGGGATTATCCTGCCACTCAGGCACTGCGTCAAGATCCCGAGAAGGCACAGCAGTATGAACGCAATATCTTCTATATCCATGGCGACTTAACTGCAACAGTTCCTATTCATTAGGACACAAGCAAACGACAGCCCGAGCTTATATCCTCTCGTGGAAGCTGGATATGGAAAGTAATCACACATAGATGTTCCAAAAATAACAAGCGTCGCTACATTAATCCTTAGAAGGGTAAGCGAGAAACTGAGTGGGGTCTATCACAACGACTTCTCCCGACCCTTATTTGGTGGCATTTGAAGGGCTTGAGGAACAATCGCGACACAATTGGCGCTCCGGTATTCTTTTCCCACAGATACTCGCGAATAGCATCCAATGGCTTATCAAAGGTAACAGCTCAAATCCCTCTCTTTTCTACCAATCTCTTCTCCTTTCTCTCTCCCTCTTTCTCTCTCCTTCTCTCCTCCTTTTGCTCTCTTTCTCGTAACTATTCTCTCGCGATTCCCGAGAAATCAAGACAAGAAATGATATGCCCGATGAAAACTTTCAGAAACTTTGAAGGCTCTTTCGTACATCCGCCGGGATTTTCCCTTCCTCTTATAACAAAAGGATCACTTTAAACACATCCTATCAATATGATTCCAATGAAAACTGGAGTATTATGTATTATGTTTCCGAGATGAGGGGTATAGCTAAGAGCGTACACCCCCTCAGAGGTCATTGCTTGTCCCTCCACAGAACAGCAGGGATGCAGAGGGTCGTGTTATCCCCCTCTTTTCCGACACACACCTGGAGACGTGTGACAAGTCATCCAAGACACCCCAGGGGTCACCTTCTCTGCGCCATGCCGATATTCTGGCTGCCCTCTCGACTCAATCGCTACGGACGAGAACTTGACCCAGAAACACACTCCTCTGTACAGTCACGACGGAGGAAAAAGAGGAACAGAAGTAGAAGATGATGTCTAATGATCCAGGGTCTTTCTGGGTTCAGAAATCTCCCGCACGTTCTGTTATGCACGACACCACCACAACCACACTACGGGGTCAGTGATACTCCAGAAGTCAATCGCGCGCGTTGCAGGGTATTATGCGAATCTTGTGGTTCAACGTGCTGGTCCCACCCTGGTCGAGCCTCCAACCCCCGACTAATGGCAGAGCAGAGGAAACACCGTGTTCCGTCCGATTTCTCTCTCTGAACTGTGTTGCCACACAAAACTCTGCCCTCCGATAAAATGTCAGTGGATTCAGTTCAAGCGCGCGTGGGTTATCTGTAACCCTGCAGTAACGTATAGCACAAATGCTCCTCACGTGCAATATATCCCGCCGACAGCGAGACAGATTTATACCATCTACTATTCAACTTGGTATATAATGATTCCGATCGAGTGAAATTATGATCCATATGACCCCGACTACCCCTGCAAGACGACCGGCTTCAGTCCCGGCAGGGTGAGGTCACGATCTGATAGGGCCTACGATTCACAATCCACCAGGTATGATTCTTGTCGCACTAGTAGTAATGATATTCCCAAAGTTGCCTGCATCTATCCAGCCGTCCTCGTGCCCGAAATTTCCTGCAGAGAACAACCGAGAGAACACGAGAGAAAAAAATAAAAAAGAAAGAAACGAAAACGAAAACGAAAACGTTAGAGGGATCGACATTTCGAAATGTAAACATTGAAGAAAGAGACTCGGAGAAGGCTAGATTAACCAGTGTTTACTCACCAATCTTAATATGTTTGATATATCCTTTCCTTCTCTTTCTATCCCCCACCCTCGACCCTCTCTGTCTCACCCTTTATCAAATTCCCTTCTTCCTCTCTCACAATCTTCCCTGCTCACCGGACAACCAGCTCATGATCTACTTCGATAGTTCACGGGGTAATCAGCCCTTATAGTGGCGGAAAAAAATGACAAATCATAATGTATACTTTTCTCCCCAGTATTATTATTATTACAGGTCGCACCCTTTGATCGCTGGAGTGTCGAATTGGATACAATGACCGGACCGTTTGCCATGTGTGATCTCAGACACTTTTTTTAATAGTTATGTATGCATGTCTGTAACAATACCAAGACCTGCCAGCGGTTAGCGTTAACAGACATACACACACACATGCACACTCACAAATACATACACAATTATCCCTAAGATTTGCTGTTCATTTGTTCGCGGTTCTCTCATCGACAACCGACCAAAAAAAAAAAAAAAATTAAAAAAAATGACCCACGGTTTGGGCTCCCCTTCGGCTGCGCCGGACCTTGAGGGCAGAAAAAAAAATGCACTAATTATTTACAGAAATTGGGATATTAATTTTATCGTAGTAACCCTATAATATACTGCACGTCATCGTCAGGAGACTCGACTCGGCGTGTATATATAATCGAGCGGCAAACGGGGTAAGCCCTACACCCGGGTTGACAGGCGAGAGAGATCTCGAGTATACAAACAGGAAGCCCGGATCCTGATAACTTCCCGAAGAACACCGCGGAAAATCTCATCATGAGGGGGATCATTAACGCGTGTAAAATCTCTCGCACTCCCTCACTCTCGGGAAGAACGCCTCATGTACATGCCACCTCCACATAAACACACATACATGCAGAGCCTATTAAATACACAGATCAAGATAGAGAGAGGTTGGTAAGTCGTAGGGCTAACAGACTTTTATCGTTTACAGGCCAACAAAATCCCATCCACGATTCCCTCGGATCCATAACACATCACACTCCCACAACGTTCGACGAATGTTTTTTGTAAGAAGTGGGAAGAAAAGAGATATAATAACTCTCTTCTTGTGTGTAGAAATAACCAGCAGGCCTGGATTGGATACGAAAAATACTCCCAAGATAAAGTAGTCTCCAGCTAAAACATCTCTTGCTCAATTTCCAGCACAAGGTAGGATCAGAAGAACTTACACACACTATTCCAGGAGCAGAGACGTTGCTCACCACCAGTACTGTGGTCCGCTATCCACTCACTCGACACGCGACGACACGGTGCCACCGACCACCTGTGATTGCAGCAGGTGTACCGGCTTGATACTACACTTGGCGGTGAGACCGCCGCCGCGTACGAACGTGCTATTCCCTGTATTTGCCAGTGCTAATGCATAAACTACACAGCTGTCATTCCTTCGCAGCGAGTGAGCGCTTTCCGCTGCCACGTAGGTTCATATTCCTCGACACACTCTGCACTCAATGACAGACTTCCCCTGAGTTGAACAGACAGTCCCCAACATATTTCACTCCCGTGCGAGGCGCATAAACGACCCATAGAGATCCTATACACGAACGGCCGCAACAGCCTCCACTTTATTGGATGTGTGCGGAGCAACACCCACACTTTGTGCGTTTTACAACGCACGCGCGAGGAAGTGAGAACCGTCGTGTGTGCGTGTGCGATGTATGTGTGTACGATATATAATCGCTGTTGATTGGTTGATTGTCGTGTGACGTCACAAAAGTTCTTTTAGTGGGGATGAGAATATCTACTACCTTTCCATGCCTTTCTGAACGGAGTACTCAATCATTGGCATTATAACACGTGAAAAGCCACTGAATCGCGATGTGGAGTAAATCGGCTCGTTTGATACTGATTCTGTCAGTGGTATAGTGCAGACGCTGCTAGACAAACGCCCAAACATTCTGAGCATATGACGATAAACATACAAGAGGACTTGTAGGCAAACAGACACCCACACACAAACGAGTACATGCGCATCGGCACCATCTCGGCCTTCTTTTCCAAGTTTGATGGTTGGGTAGAACACTGAAGATTTCACTTCTGTCTGTCCATAGATATTTTTCTGTCATGTTTTTTTTTTCTTCCGTAGAAAAGAAGGAAATAATGTTCTTGAAATTGAATGGCAAAATAGAGGAGAAAACAAAAGTATTGTCATTTTAGTGCGTTTGCTTTTTCTTGGGGATATTTTATTTTGTAAATTGCTCAAATTGTATTTGCCTTAAACTTCATTGTACGTATTATCACATTGTATAAAGTTGTCTTCGAAATGGTTATGATGGGGGGGGGGGGGGTGAAACAACTGATAAATGTCCGTTGGTTTCCCTAAAAGGGAAATCAACTACATCTTCAAGTCGACTGTCGCTGTTTAATAAAAACAAGTGAAAGGGCTCAAAGAAAAACCAAACCAAACAAAGTTACCAATAGGACATGGAATTCATGGAGTTAGTGAGTGCATGAATGTCCAGAAGAGACCTTTTATGTAGTTTTTATTTAATTTCTCTACTTTCGTGAGATTAAAGTCAGGTATATATGCCTGTAGAATATTGGCATAAAATGTGTGGGCGAAGTGATCTTCTTCACATAAAATTTTACCTACCATACAGCATTATATTTTCCCGTATATGTATAGACCTCTGCCGTGACTTGACATGAATTTCTTGGAAGACTGAAAAAGAAAGAAAGAAAGAAAGAAAGAAAGAAAGAAAGAAAGAAAGAAAGGAAAAAAAAGAAAGGGGCCGTTTATGTCACGAAAGTGCGTGTTCAAGCAACCGTGATCACGACAAACGCTTTTTTCTTAATGCTTGAATACCTGAACGTTGGATCTTTTTCATTCTGATGTCTTTGTTACCATTTTTATTCATTAATATATACAATAAAAACAAGGTAATGCTCTAACTGATATGTGAAGAGCAATGGGGGGGGGGGGGTGGGCAGAAACGCGTGGCATTGGATAGCTTATCGGGACATCATCGTGGTTATTTGCGGTGCCTTATTTGTAGCCTGAGCGATATCTTTAATAGGACTTCGAACAAATGTGGTTTGGTCGTGTCTAATGATGTGTAGCCAGCATTCGCTGGTTCTCTTCTACACAAATCAACACAGCTCGCGATGTAAACAAAGCAAGCCACAACTTAAGCACATCAGACACGGTTAGTATGTATAGTATGGTTTGTTGTTTTTGCGAACATGTTACTATTATCATGACTGAGCGAAATGATGAGTCATGCATATATCCTGCATACCTTCCTAAAGAGTTGATCAATGTTTTATGACATTTAAGTACTCGCGGAGGACGAGAAACCCTAGAACTCATTTTCAAATCCGCGATGGGATTTTTATTAAGGAGGGGGTTCACTTCTTCTACTCGGGGTGCCTTTAATTTGTAATTCCTAGCGATGAGAGTCCCCAAACGCAGCCATGCCATTTTAATCCTAAACAAACTATGTTTGGCGCGAATGATCAAAACACGTCCCAAACACGGACGAGAAGGGTTGCGTTTGGTCTTGTTGTCATGGTGACAACGATGATGAATCACAAGATAATCATGATGATGATAATGATAAGGATGATGGTGGTGGTGATGATGATGATGATATCACTGAGAATACTACAGTAATGATAGCAGTACTGATCATTAAAGATATAAATACTATGAGAAACCTAAAACCCAATTGTTCGTTGCAAACAAGATGTGTTTTTCTGTGTATGCACAAATACGACTCACTTTACTTTCCGAGGATTTGCTGTATTTTGTTCAGTGGCTATACATATATCAGACCATAAACAAACGAATTTCTCCCCTTGTCGATACAGACCTACTGACAATCTATCATAAAGTAATGTAGGCCTTGCATAAGTCATGTGCTTGTTTGTCGCTTGCTTTGGTAGTTTGTCCGTGTGTTAACATTAGATTATTTACACATGTATCTGGAAAGAGGAATGACCTTTGACACATCAATGGCATTCTGTCTTCTCTCACGCCCATGACTGGTTTATACTCTTATGTTTTTCTTCTGTTTATTCAGTATCCCATATAGTATCCCAAAAGACTTTGCAACATTGTGGGTATGATGTCTTTTTTTACCTGCTTTTCAGCCTGTGCGTATGACATTTCAAGTTTTGGTCTGTTCTAGGATGTGGAATAAATGAACTGAATTGAACTGAATGATATTGATTAGGATGATAATGAGAATAATACTTATACTACTGCATGTACTACTACTACTAGTACTGATGATGACAATAATGATGTTAATGATGATAATAATAATAATAATAACGATGATAATAGCCACAATTTAAAAAAAAATGAAATTGAAACTTGAAAATTTTGAATGCAAAAACACCTTTAACGTCATTCTTTGAAGTCTTCTTAAAGTAAAGTCATCTTCATCAAATATAGAAAAAATTAAACATTTTCAGTGGTGCCACACTCGTTACGTTTTTTTTTTAAAGCAATTAATGTGATTATCACATTTTATTTGCTTTCTTTTCAGGAGATTTAATCTTGAATACTTAAAAACAAATGAAATGGATATACATTTATATGTTATATATATATATATATATATATATATATATATATATATATATGCATTTAAACTCGTCATTTATTACTACTAAATACTGAAATAATAATGAAATCTTGCGGATAAAAAAAGATATCTGCAACAATGAGCTCACAAAAAATCGAACAGTTAAAGACAACAAGTGCACGAGTTGTATAGATGGCTTTTCTATCTTTAAAAAGCGAAATGATACACAAAATGAATTGAAATGCAAAGCAGAAACGACAAGCAGCAGATTTACAGTGTTTAATGTCTATTCTAAATACAGTGGAGAAAATCAAATAGGATGAAGACGGAAAATGAGGATGACACAGTACAAGGGAGAAAAGAGGAAAGAATGAAAAAGGAATTATTTTGGAGTACCATTGAAATGACAAAGTATTGAAGGTTATTGCGAAAACGATGGCAAACAGCGTGTGTACGAATACTTTTTATATGTACATTGATTATCATAAGAATTGTTAATAAATTCGAAAGATGTTGATGCTGATGAGTCTATTTTCACGTGGATCTCAAGTAGATCTAACATCACATCTCATATTACCTGTAATATTATAGTTTAATGTTCAATGAGTAAATTCATTTAAAACACTATAGACTTAAAACATTTGCATTTTATGATAAGATTTCCATAATTTCCGCTATCACTTTTCAAAGTAATTGACCTTTTTTCCCGAAAACCTAACCATAAAGTGTCATTCAGGATGCACTGAACACGCTAGATGTTTCCGCAATCAAATTCACCTCCTTGTTTATAGTGAACATTGCCAAGGCAAAAATAGTTATGATTTTGACGGAAGCACTTTAATCATCCAATTGGGGGAACGTGCTTGTAACCAGGGAGTTATCGCACCAAACTTGCCTCTCATTGTGTTCCATTATTAATCCCCAAATTTGTTTTTACATTTTCGGTGCTATTTTAGGTTCGATAAGGTCAGGAAAGGTCTGTCTATTTATAGGCGTGATTACGTTTCCCAAAATGTGACAGACTTAGTGATTAACACTCCACTCTTATCTCAACAAATTTGGTGACTGTCTTGGCTCTTGTATAAAATAGGTGCTGTTAATTCGTGGGATTGGTCTCCATCTAACACTTAATAATACTTTCTCAAATTAAGAACCCTACTTGTTGAATTTGTTGCGGAATATTCACTCTACATGTACCCTTCTCCCATCCACACCCATCTTCTTGATAAAGGGGGATCTTCGCTAACCTTTCCCCTTATAGTAGAGAGAAAAAAAGGTCTAATGAACCCATGGAGCCGCTTCCGTGTCAAATCATCAATGGCGGCCATGCCTTGCGTCTCTGTTTAGCAAAGCCGCATCCATAAAGTCTCACACGTGTAAATAATGTGTTATAACCAGCTTAGTAACAAAGATACTAAAATAAAACGGGATAATATATTATGAGAAATAAGCTTTTCAAGCCCGTTCAAAACTAATAAGGTGTGGTTGATGAGGGTGTAAGCCCTCTTAAAAAAATACAGCTCGTATGGACACACTTTCTTTACATTTCAAGGGCAATACAGTTGATTCGGCGTGGGTTAAGAAAACACGTGAACTTTTTTTTTTTTTTTCATTGGTAAAATCTCCTTTCTTCAAGAAACTAGCTCTGAGCTTAGAGCAGAATTCTAACCCCTACCCCCTCCTCCTCCTTGCAAATTTTCGGGACTGAGATGTAATAAGTTGGTCCGCTGAAGATATGTAAAACGAAACAGTCAAAATCCTTCGTATATAATTTTGATACGTACACTATAATTTTTTTAAAGACGTGCGTCTCTGCAGAATTATTTACAAGTGTAAGACATTTATTGTCAGGTGCTTGGTGAGGGTATGATACATACATGTATTGGGTAAGTATCTTGTCAAGGCATGTGAGCGCCGGACAGGGCTCGAACCCACGATCTTGTGTTTGTGAGTCTGGATGCTGAACCATCGTACCACATTGCTATCATCTGGCGCGGTTCAGCTGCAACTGAAAGAACAATTTTGAACCAGAAATGAACTTGATTAAAGGAAAAGTCAAAGAAATTTATAAGGACAACTATGAAAATGCTTATCAAATTCGGATAACAAATACGGAAATTATCAAATCTGAACATTCTCTAATTTTTGCAAAACACAACACTTCTCAAACATTTTGATAAATGAATGTACATCATCTCACAATTTTCCCTTGATCGTTTGAAAAAAAAAATGACAAAAATTCGATCTTCTCCTATAAATGGGTATACGCATAAAGTTATTCATGGCTAAACAACCTCAAAATCATAATCAGTCAGATATGTTGGCCAAAGTATCTAAGATTAGGGAATGATTGCATTTGAAGTGGAAAAATTGTATATGTCAAGACTTTATATACAACCACTATGAAAATTTTGAGGCGATGACATCAATTACCAACTCATTCTTTTGCATATTCATATTGACTGTTCAGAAACTGTCTTGTGAAAATAATCAACACTTCAAAATTTCCTAACTACAAACCTAAATTTTATCTGGTTTTCATCAAATCTCGATTGTCGTGTTTGTAAATTTCACCCAATCTGTCCGGACTGTTTCCTGGTCCGGTATTGTCATTTTGCTACGGCTAATAGGTGATATAGGGATTGTCGAATGGCCGTCTTGAATCAAGGCTAGACCATTTAAAGCGACGTAAAAATCGGGAATACTTTTAGTGCGACCACGCTCATATAACGTGTGTGCTTTAAATCGGTTCTGAGTGATAAAAAAAAAAACGAGTGAAGGTCGGGGAGCGTGTGCCTTTAATTAACCGGTAATAACCCATTTTTAAAGCGGAAATAAACTGTGAGTATGCTGGTTGCCCTGTGCATCCATGTTCAGTGCGGTATTAAAAACATTCAAGTATCTCCTGATTTTCATAATTAAGGAGGGGTAAAGTTTTCATTTAATTTTCTCTCTTTCCCTTCACCTCCCTTTCTTCTTTCTTATCTCTTTATTCGTCTAAATGTCTATATTCTATGTGTTGATCAATTTTTCTCCTTATTTCTCTCTCATTTTTAAAGATATTTATCCAGCTATGTTTTACATATAGAGATGGTGGCCTGTATTTCAATTAACCTATCAATATTTCGATTTCAAAACATAAAACTAATCAAAATTTTGCTTCCTTACTTTAACAGATCTCTGCTATACTTGCATCTATTTATTTGTTAAAAAAAGAGAAGGTTATGCATATATTCATATATCTATCTCTTTCTCTGAACAGATTTGTATCTTTATCCAGGTAATGTGTACTTCCACATCGATATGTATTCCATTTGCTGTTGATGTCGCTGTTTACCTTGATTTAATTTTATTTTACTCATTTTGAATCATTATTTGTGAACTCATCACTCACATACAGAATTGTTACGTTGCATTTCTCGAGAAGGCAAAGGGCTGTAACGTTAACAGGTGGTAAACACACATACGCGCTCACGCACACACGCACGCACTCACACATGCAGACCCAATATTATATGCACACACACATCATTTTAATACTCACAATGACTTCTTGTTCGGATCGAAACCGCGTAGTAAATTCTGCTCGAGCGTGATTCTTCGTGAGAATAAAATATGACTGTCTGTCTTTATGTTGTTCCACAAACTTTGCTCGGTGTGCAAATGGGGGGAAAATAATGTTGACCCAGGTCAAGTGTCGACGACAAGGGTCGCCCACGCGCACGAACCAATCAGCAGCTCTGTCGATCAACTGCTCCCATTCTAAGGGCAATTAAACATCTGTTAGTCATAAAAAGGGTGAAAAGCGATAGCAATTATCACCCCAAAGTCACGCGTTTCTCCGTGTAATTGCCCTACTCGTGTTTCAGAGACGGGACTGAATGCACTTAAACTTCACATTTTCTTCACCCCTCATATAGATTTTTTTTCCATAATGTTTCTGGTATGATTGATCTGAGTTAAACGGACTTGGTTCTATGCTAATTCTATTTTTATTATTATGTTTAAATGAAAACATAAAAATGAATACCAAACGTTTAAAATGATCATGCGCTTTTCAAAATGGAACGTTTAAAAAAATCTGGAAAACAGAACCCGACGCAATGTTACACGGCGTCTTTCTCTATAGGACTGGTATTAGCACTACCTATAGTGTTTTTAATTGGCAGTGCTCTGTGCTCTGAATTGGTGGTATAGAATTCAATGTTATTAAAGACATTTCATTTAATCTTATTCCATGTGTTTGGGTGAAAGTTGTCTGGGACGATCAGCTTGTAAAAACCGTCACATCGGTCAGTCGTTCTTTATCTTTTACTATGTCTCGAGTGTTTTTTAGGGACCACGTGGAACGCAATGAATATCCAGTGTGTATATACAAAGAGCTTTTAAGAAGTCCGCAATACTCCGGTACCATATGATATATACTTAACTATTGTATGATTTGTCATGTGAACTTCGTAGAGTGGCCCTATTTCACAAGATACCGCACACTCTTACATACACACACCGTCTAACAAACACACATAAGAAAGCATGAACAAAATATGCACATTATAGTTGTATAGTACATGCTAGTATACCTGTGTCAATGATTCTACAAAATATATATCTACTCATTATTATACCAGAGCTTACTGTCTTGAAACATGCAATTCAAACATTGCAGTTATTACCCACGCAGAACAGTATTGTAATGGAGTAGGTACTCGTTTGATTCAAAACTCGATTAGCGCAAGCGCAGTAAGCCTGAAGAAATCATGTTGCTTCTAGTCGGCTTTTTGCAACTGTGGAAGTTCTGTCGACCGCACATCACAGGCCTTACACCTTACACAAGAACATGACTAACTGTTCATCGGTACTTTATTACATAATATAGCACAATACTTTCAGCACTTCATTACCTAACATAAATATATACTGAGTATAGATAGAGATGAGGGACCAATCCAAAATTAGATTGAAAATCTCAATCTAATAGATTTAGAAGTCTTTTTTTTTTTCATAATCTAATTTTGGGTTGGTCCCTTACCACAGTCTTATAGATTGACTTCCATTCTAAGGAAGTTAGAGTGTTTCAAATGGGTAACGAAATTGTAATTTCATATTTGAACTATTGGCAATAGATATCTTTGCACAATCCCGTATTGTGTGATGCTGTGGAAAGATAGCATGCTGTGGGTTTTTGGTATTCTATGCGATGAGCAAGAAGTGATGTATAGGCCTATATACATAACTAACGTTTGACCTCCTGTTTGTAATTACAATCCCAGCAGCTTATAGCCTGAATGACAGGCCACCAGGAAAACTTGGCAAAGTTGCCGAACATTGATTTTCTGGTTTTGGGTAGTTTTGCATTCATCAGACACTTATTCGCTTTCCAGTGAAGTATATATTTTGTTTCACCTTATTTCCCGATCCTATATATACCATAGAAGTGGAAAGAAAGCCGGCAGCCAAATGCTGCCGGTAGACACATTTCGAGAAAATCTGCTTTGAGATTTAAAAAGCAAATTTAAAAACAAATAATAAAGAAAAAAAAATCTACCCTACCATTTTATAATTTTTATAAGAAAGAGAAAGAAAATCCCTGCAGACCAGTAAAAAAATGATCAAAATCGGCTAAGCAATTTATAGGTGAGTTATGATATTCTGAAATGTTACAGTATTTCGGAAGACTATACTTGACCAGTCGCTATGAATGTTCAAATCAGCAAGTGGACGATGCCATACTCTCACAATTTCTTATTCATTTTCTATACAAAAAAAAATAAAGAAAAATGTGAGGGTATGACATCATCAACTCGCTCGTTTGAATATTCCTAAAGATGTTCAAGAAATTTTTCCGAAAAAAAAAAACAATTTATTAATTGTTTAGGATATGATAGATAGAGATGTATTTCGGCTGAGAGGGGGGGGGGCTGATAGGGCCTTGATAAATTATTTCATTCTTAAGTTGTGTATATTAATGTACTTTTTTGTATATCATATAATTATCTTCTTACAAGTGGAAAAGGACTTATATGATTACATATTCAAGTGGAAGTTGGTTTAATACGTCAATACATTCAACATCAAGTGGAATATAATTATTGCATTATACTCAAATGGAGTATAATGCATATTTTAAAAATTATTGCTTCGATGGTACTGTTTAGTTAGTTTGACTAATTGATTTATTATTACTGTCGCTATCAAAGTGAGAGACCATTGCAGTAAATACTGCAAAATTATGTTAATTTTTCCTAAATTGTATTTGCATTTTTTTAAACTTTGTACTCGGAACAGACTGTTTGTAGGTATGACTTGGATAAAATCAACAAAAATCACGACAAAAAAAAAATAAAAAGATATGTGCGGGCGTTTTGCATGAATGGATGTATGAGTTGCCGATTGTTCCACTGTTAAATTCAAACCATTTTTTTTTAGGCGGATACATCGGGCACTTGCATAATTGCAATAAATGTGAATATTGATCCCTTCCTCCAAATCGGCCAATGTTTACGGGAATTACCATTCTCGCCACAAAAGAAAGAGCGAAAAGTGTCATACACCGACGCGTCGTCACGATCGTTACCGCAACCAAAGCCGCCACGACAAGGGTCTGCACCCACGCGATCGCGCCCCCAAGTCTGAGAGGCGCGGCGCGAAAGGCGGAACACTGCAGTCATCCGCGGTGTGTACATACTTTGCTCTGATGATACCGCAACGCACTCCTCGAAAGTTGTGTCCTCCTCCTAAATTATATATTTATGTAATAAATATTTGTCCTTTCGGATACGCGGTCCTGCTCAAAAGGGGTGAAGCGAAGGGTAAAGGGTAAAAACCTCATTAATCATCATTCTGTCATTATTGTTATCTCAGAAGAGCACGTGTATTCGTCTCTTGATTTTGCTACTTCCTCAGAAGTCTAAAGAGTATATCATTATGTGAAATATTCTGTGGCCTTTATCACAATGTACCACAATAGTCAGCAAGTACATTGGATGAATTAACGTTGTCTTGACGATGATCTATACGCATTGCAGAAAGATGATACTTTGCAAACAAAATGAAAAAAAAAATGTTATATGGAGTACATGTCCTAGACGTTAGATATAAACACCCAGTTGACGACATTCAGTTATTTGCCCGCTGGCTGATGTTAAGATGTTAATATGAGAAAAGTAATGGCTTGTTCAACTAGATCAGTACCTTCATTGTCAGCACTTTCCTCCCAGACGGCCCTGATAATCACCATATACCCCATCAGGACCATTAATTGATACCCGTTTAAACTTGTTGATCAATCGTCTGGGTAAAATGTCTTGTGCTGCAAAGCATGTCCTTCAAAAGATACACACACACGCACACACACACACACACACACACACCTATATCTATATATATTATATATATTTATATGTATATAGATAGATATAATAGTAATAATAATTGTTATCATTATTATGAATATTATGATCATCAGCATCGTCTTCATCATTATATATAAACATATATTTATGATCATAAAATTTATTTTATACAGTGTATTCGAACCACGGCTTACGGCTATACAGAAGTGAAGACTTGGGAAGAGAGTTTCACAAGTTTCTAATCCGTCCCCTTTCTTCTTCCATCCATCAATGGTGGAGCTAAACATTTCTTCCTAGGTAAGAAACTTTTACGAATGGCCTAATTTATAAATATTTTCTGCATAGATATATAGGCCTAACCTGAATCGCATCATGACGGGCAGATCATTGTAACCGTTTAAAACAATTGACTAGACAATTAGCCTTGTTGCATACTTATTGCGTATTTCCGTTAAAAAAAAATATAATGTTTCAGTGATGATTCCGACCTTGACTAAACCAACGGAAACTTCTATATACATGCGAAGGAAATTCCGGCTTAAGAGCTATAAAAAGCCGGTTCAGTAATATCCACATTATGTGTATGAATACATTTCGTGTTTGTAACAAGCTACTATTAGCCTATAGGCCTACTTACTAGATACATTTCAACGCTCGCGATTCACTTCGCTGGCAATAGTTGCTGCTATTTCAGGCAAACTTTCTGAAATGAGAAACTTTCTGCTTGTTAGAAAAACGTTGTGTGAATCCAAATTTTGCATGAAGTTTTGCTATGAGCTTCTTTTCCTTACACCAAATACTCAGTTTGATACTACTGCCAGGGAATCCATTTTGCAGAAACGGGAAGTTGTTATGTTAAGCAGACAGCGAGATGCAAAATGTATTTGTTTTTCAAGAACAGTCGTTGTAAACCGCAGTCATGTCACCGGAACCATAGTGCATATTGTGTTCGAAAATCTCATTAACAGGGAAGATTATAATATACCAGTTGAAAAAAAAAAAATTGCTTCTACAATTGAAATATGAAACAATAGAATTGATAATTTTATTGAAATAACTGTCTTTAAAACGTTCAAGTCTTATCCTCAATTCTACTTGTTGTTGTTTGACTTTTTAGGGAATAGCAATATTTGCCCGCTCACTGACTTTCCAGTAAAAAAAAAAAAAAAAAAAAAAAAAAAAAAAAAAAAAAAAAAAAAAAAAATTAGCCAAATCGGAGCTGAGCTTAAAAGGATCGCATGGTAAAATACATTGGGAAGTCCACGTCATACATCAGATGCATGAATTGCCATATCATTAATTCATGTGGAATCCAACCAGTGACAATCACTGACTGTATATCGTATATCTGCCAAATCAGTGGATATTTTGAGAGTTTCAACCACTGGCGTCTACTAGTCATGGGCGTAAATCCCGGGGGGATGGGGGGGATATATCCCCCCTGAAATGGAGGAGGGGGGGATGGCCTGTACAAATATCCCCCCCTGAATTTTGAAGAAAAAAAAATGGAGGAAGCAGAAATGTGATTGTATCAATTTTGGCATATTGCATGACGTTTGTACGCCGGCCTTCAGACAGGTAACAGAGCTGAACAGTATTCTATCTTGTAGGAAATCGAATGCATAATTTTCTCAAGCGCTCGCTCGCTTCGCTCGCTCGCGGACATGGACATACACTGTAAGGTATGGCTCAGACGTTGACAACGTCAAATAGTGTAGGCCTACATGTAAACATGCTAAGACGAGAGTAACTTGGGACCATCTGCAAAATATGTACGAAAACAAACAAACAAACAATAACAAAACTATATTGCCATATCAAACCCCCTCCATTTCCTGAATCATTCATGAGGAACAACAGTGACTGATAATTCAGTCATGATACATCTATGGGTATACCCATAGGGAAGATCAGGGGCGTCGAAAATATCTCGGGGGGGGGGGGGGCAAAGGGCATTTGCCCCGCCCCTACGAAAGTGTTTAGGCAGGCAAATCATTTATCCCCCAAGCAATTTCCGAGATGAGGACAAATTTCGAACTTTCTTAATGGAATTATTGTCCAAATACCGCCAGAACTATGCACCAAATCGTTGAATTGCAATCATCAACATGCAAAAGCTCCGCTATACTGGATCCCTTTCGATAAGTATACACTGTTGAGATTGACGTATATTTCCCTAATTTGTCAAAGAGTGTGCAGCATTATCTTTCACTTAACAAAAGCTCCCTCATATGCAGAGGCGTCAATGGGGGGGGGGGGGATGGTTCCCCCATAAAAGTATGGGACAAACCAAATCGCAAAAATATAGCTAAAAACGGCAGTTTTTGGGGTGTAAAATGTCAAAATTTTAAAGCTCGCTCGCTCCGCTCGCTCGCATTTAAGCGCTAAGCCATTCCCCTGATGTTGCTACCAGTGATTGACAGCAGTTGCGCCCGATGCGCCCCCCCCCCTAATCTCCAAAGCAAAAAATATAGCTACAAATGGCAGTTTTGGGGACTGTAACAAGCTCGCTCGCTTCGCACACTCGCATTTAATCATTATGCCATTCTCATGATGTTGCTGCCATAAATTGCCAGCAGTTTTCGCCCGGTGCTCCCCCTTAATTTCCAAAGCTAAAAATAAAGCTACAAACGGCAGTTTTGGGACTGTAATAAGTCGAAATTTTGAAGCTCGCTCGCTCCGCTCGCTCGGATTTAATCATTATGCCATTCTTCTGATGTTGCTGCCAGTAATTGCCAGCAGTTTTCGCCCGGTGTGCCTCCCCTTAATTTCCAAAGCGAAAAAATACAGCTACAAACGACATTTTCTGGGATTGCAAATTTTTTAATGTCAAAATTTTAAGGCTCGCTTGCTCCGCTCGCTCGCATTTAATCGCTATGGCATTCTCCTGATGTTGCTGCCAGTGATTGACAGCAGTTGTGCCCGGTGCGTCCCCTTTAATTTCCAAAGCGAAAAATATAGCTACAAATTGCAGTTTTGGGGACTGTAAGATGTCAAAATTTTCAAGCTCTCTCGCTTCGCACACTCGCATTTAATCATTATGCCATTCTCATGATGTTGCTGCCAGTAAATTGCCAGCAGTTTTCGCCCGGTGCTCCCCCCTTAATCTCCACAGCGAAAAACATAGCTACAAACGGCAGTTTTGGGACTGTAAGATGTCAAAATTTTGAAGCTCGCTTCACTCACTCGCATTTAATCATTATGCCATTCTCCTGATGTTGCTGCCAGTTATTGCCAGCAGTTTTCGCCCGGTGCTCCCCCCCCCCCCCCACCTTAATTTCCAAAGCGAAAAATATAGCTACAAACGGCAGTTTTGGGACTGTAATAAGTCAAAATTTTGAAGCTTGCTCGCTTCGCTCGCTCGCATTTAATCATTATGCCATTCTCCTGATGTTGCTGCCAGTAATTGCCAGCAGTTTTCGCCCGGTGCTCCCCCCTTAATTTCCAAAGCGACAAAATACAGCCACAAACGACAGTTTGGGGGACTGTAAAATGTAAAAATTTTCAAGCTCACTCGCTTCGCTCGCTCGCATTTCATCGTTATGCCATTCTCCTGATGTTGCTGCCAGTACGAATTGCCAGCAGTTGCGCCCTGTGCGCCCCCTTAATTTCCAAAGCGAAAAAATACAGCCCAAAACGGCAGTTTTTTTTTTCTGTAAAATGCCAAAATTTTCAAGCTCGCTCGCTTCGCTCGCTCGCATTTTATTGTTATGCCATTCTTTTGATGTTGCTGCTAGTAAATTGCCAGCAGTTTTCGCCCGGTGCTCCCCCTTAATCTCCACAGCGAAAAACAAAGCTACAAACGGCAGTTTTGGGACTGTAAGATGTCAAAATATTGAAGCTCGCTTCACTCACTCGCATTTAATCATTATGCCATTCTCCTGATGTTGCTGCCAGTTATTGCCAGCAGTTTTCGCCCGGTGCTCCCCCCCCCCTTAATTTCCAAAGCGAAAAATATAGCTACAAACGGCAGTTTTGGGACTGTAATAAGTCAAAATTTTGAAGCTCGCTCGCTTCGCTCGCTCGCATTTAATCATTATGCCATTCTCCTGATGTTGCTGCCAGTTATTGCCAGCAGTTTTCACCAGGTGCTCCCCACTTAATTTCCAAAGCGAAAAATATAGCTACAAACGGCAGTTTTGGGACTGTAATAAGTCAAAATTTTGAAGCTCGCTCGCTTCGCTCGCTCGCATTTAATCAGTATGCCATTCTCCTGATGTTGCTGCCAGCATTGCCAGCAGTTTTCGCCCGGTGCTTCCCCTTAATTTCCAAAGCGAAAAAATACAGCCACAAACGACAGTTTGGGGGACTGTAAAATGTCAAAATTTTCAAGCTCACTCGCTTCGCTCGCTCGCATTTAATCGTTATGCCATTCTCCTGATGTTGCTGCCAGTACGAACTGCCAGCAGTTGCGCCCTGTGCGCCCCCTTAATTTCCAAAGAGAAAAAATACAGCCCAAAACGGCATGTTTTTTAAATGTAAAATGCCAAAATTTTCAAGCTCGCTCGCTTCGCTCGCTCGCATTTTATTGTTATGCCATTCTCTTGATGTTGCTGTCAGTAATTGCCAGCAGTTTCACCCGGTGCCCCCCTTAATTTCCAAAGCTAAAAATAAAGCTACAAACGGCAGTTTTGGGACTGTAATAAGTCAAAATTTTGAAGCTCGCTCGCTCCGCTCACTCGCTCAATCATTATGCCATTCTCCTGATGTTGCTGCCAGTAATTGCCAGCAGTTTTCGCCCGGTGCTCCCCCTTAATTTCCAAAGCTAAAAATAAAGCTACAGACGGCAGTTTTGGGACTGTAAAATGTCAAAATTTTCAAGCTCACTCGCTTTGCTCGCTCGCATTTAATCGTTATGCCATTCTCCTGATGTTGCTGCCAGTACGAACTGCCAGCAGTTGCGCCCTGTGCGCCCCCCTTAATTTCCAAAGCGAAAAAATACAGCCCAAAACGGGAGGTTTTTTTTACTGTAAAATGTCAAAATTTTCAAGCTCGCTCGCTTCGCTCGCTCGCATTTAATTTGTTGTGCCATTGTCTTGATGTTGCTGTCAGTAATTGCCGGCAGTTTCACCCGGTGCCCCCCCCCCCCCCTTAATTTCCAAAGCGGACAAAATACAGTCACAAACTGCAGTTTTGGGACTGTAAAATGTCAAAATTTTCAAGCTCGCTTGTAACAGTTTGTCAGAAATATATCACTCTCCTCCCACTTTATATTTCATGCAAAAGAGTGAGACATCCGATCCCTGTAAAGTGTGTGTGTGTGTGTGTGTGTGTGTGGGGAGGGGGGGGGGGGTTACCAAGCTTCTCTCACCCCCCGTCCCCCTCAAGGCTTCGCCGGTTCGGTTATGGGCTTGTAATCGTGGTGATGGTGACTATCGCCGATCATCCCCCCCACTCCTCAGTATGGATTTACGCCGTTGCTACTAGTAGAGGTCAGTGGTTCCAACCCATCTTATGTTTATTATTGCACAAGGAGAGGTGAACAACCGAAACTTTGTTTTGTATAAAGAGGGGGAAAGAGCCCCCCCCCCTTTTTTTTTTTCTTCTTTTTCTTACGAAGGAGGAGCTTAACTATCAACGAATGATTGACAACTTATTGTCTTTACGCGGCACATTTCACACACACAATGTACATACCGGTACACATCAGCAACTATAGACACGCATAACCTTGTTTCATTTCCACGTAACGCTGCATTTTCGGGAAAGTATTCAGGGACTGTAACGTCACGTAAATTTACAATACTGTGATTAGTTGATAGCCAAGGTATACTTTGATTTATTTCATTCATACCGTGCCGATCGACCGTAACTGCTTTTCAGCGAAGACGCACCTTGAATGAATATTTGCAAAATTTTCTATGCTTCTTTTCACTTGTTACCTCGATTTTCTTCGGGAAATGTTGAATAATTGTCCATCACCCCACGTCCCTATATCTTTTGTTGAAAGAGTTTGTTTGTTTTGTTTCGTTTGATTCCAATCCTGGCTATGAATCGTTATTCTTCGATAACACGTTTATTTATTCTTTCTTCAAGGATGCCTTGCATAGCGGTTTCGTCACTGAAGGCACAGAGTTTTGTCGCCTCGATCATTAATTTTTCTCTGAATCAACGAAAGAATGTCATTGAACTGCGTCCCATTATCGGGCAGGTTGGCATGACAACAGCACGAGATTCTTGTCTGTAAAATCTCTTTCCATTTACGACTTTGGTTGAATCCACTGACTATAACCGCGAAATTCCACAAAAGTAGTTGCAAATGTATTGCCAAAAAGGTTTATATATAGAAGAGAAGTATATTTTCTTTGTGTGTGTGTGTGTGTGTGTAAAAGGTTTCTTCGACATAAATATTGTCGAATATGAATGACATCATTACTATTTTGTAACTCTCACTCACAGCGACGTAAATAAATAACAAGGCATACACATATAACTTGATGTGCATGAAATTCTTGCTGAGTAGTCATTTTTCCCCTCTAACATAACTTTCATTCATCTCTCGGTGAACTCTGCTGTCTTGTGTTTTTTTTTCTTCTTCTTTTTGTCATTACATATTCATCCGACAAGTAGATAGCAGGGAATGGATGATATGCCTCTATGAACATAATCATATTCCTCTTATAATTTGTTTCCTTTTGAACACAACAAGTATAATAAACGTCGATTTAACTGTGAAACAAATTTCGAAAATGACGATTACTAGACATAGCAGAGTGAATGTGAAACAAACATGATGAAACACAAACATGCACACACATACACACGCACATACACACATACAATTAACTAAGAAAGCGAAAATTAATTGAAAGGTAACTTTTATAACTCCTGACGTACATGTTGTATTCATGCATGACTAAATTTTATCTACATCGTCAATGTTCATGCTGGTATTGTAAGTAGTAACGCTACACTATCTTAAGCATGACTGACATACTTTTTGGACTGAGTTACTTACTATAAGAAATCAATACATCATAATCCAATGAACATTTATTATGCTTTAATGATACGGATGGCAATGGTAATATACATGTACAATATTTTTGTTCTTATTTCTCAAAATTCTAAACCTCTATATCTTCCCCAAAGTGCAATTTGCAATTCAATCTGAGTTTCATTTAAGTAAAGCTGGAATCATCTTAGTTGTCATGAAACGATATTGCCAAAGTCACCGGCACGCCGTCTGTATAGGGGAGGAGAAATTGTTGCCTTTTGTTTACCAGCCATACAAAGCGTTGTAAGCGCAATCTTATATGACAGTCATTAGAGTTAGACAGCTTGTGTGTGTTGCTTGTGTGTGAGCGCGTGCGTGCTGTGTGTGTGTGCGTGTTTGTGTGTGAGAGAGAGTACTCGTCTTTGTAATGAGAGGGATTTGCTGTGCGGCGCCGTTGGGCAGTAGTTAACCCTCTCAGTACCACGATCGTAACCTTGGCATCCTGTGCATGACAGTTTGGCGTTGCCGCTGGTAGTGACTGAGTTGAATGGGGTTCAGACAGACGACAGGTCTGGCAAGCATTGGCGCCAAAATTGTACTTGAAGGATGCCCCGGGCGCGTTCTGGAGAACCAGTAAATAATTCACTCGTACATGTGCGCGCCAATCTGTCGTCTGCGCTGCCCCTACACTCTCCGTCCAAGGGAATACGAAGATTAGTAGCGTTGTCATCTTGACAGATAATCCTGGATTACATCCGGATAATTACAGTTAGTCCGAATCCCTCATTGACTTCTTCTTCTTCGTAGTAGTAGTAGTAGTTGCGATTGGTATTGAAGGGTCTCCTTTGCCGTTTGACTTCAAACCCCCCCCCCCTTGCTGCTAAGTCCATTGGCTTCTTTTAGTAGTCAACAGGATTTCTCTTAAGTGCGTCGTAATGATGGTGCGTCTTTCTTAATCTTTATTTCTTACTTCTGAACTCATCGGGTTCAATGAAACTGTGCATTAACTTCAGACTTCTAGGGTGAAGCAACTTTGGAGGAACAAAGACAGCGATTTCGCATTTGTTCTTTAAAAAAGAACGCAGGAAAGTGACGATCACGCGTATACTTTGCAAGTTATCTCCTCTTCAGACTCGGAGTTGATGTGTTTTCTGTGCATATGTTTGGTGTATCATTATGTTATGCATAGATTAATGTACCCTGTGTGTATAGTGTCATCGCTTGTGTGTTGGGGGTATGACCTTTTTGATATACGGCGTAACTGTGAGTGTGTATTGGTTGTATGACCACGAATACATAATCCTGCATAAAATGTGTGTTTGGTGTTAGATCTCAATAACATGTTGTATTACAGTGTGACTGTGTGCGTGTTGGGTGCATGATCTTGTCATGCTTGTAACATTCAATGTAGCATACTGCGTGACTGTATGTGTGTTAAATTTGTGTATTACCTCTATCATACAATTTGTGCTGGTGATCTTGCACCCATCCTACCGGGTACCCCGTCTTTCTCGCCTAGAGTCACCTGCATCTGCATATTAATACGCTAACACCACCAACGGAGCGCGGAGACCTCATAGTAAGTTACAATCTTGTTAAGACGTAA
>CM067072.1:28531058-28668558 GCA_033980235.1 Diadema setosum | reverse complement strand
ACAGCAATAAAATATGTTTTGTGTATTTTGGTCTTAAAGATTGTTTTGAATTGTAATTAATAATAATAAAAAAAACTTTTGTCATATAAGTTAGATGTGTGACTATGTTCTTAAACACTTGTAGAAATGTTAAGAAAGTACATGCACATGCCTATCTCTGGCTGATGTATGTATTATTGTTTGGTAGGAATTTTAATGACGGCGTGCTGCTAAAAACAACAACAACAACACACACGTTGAATTCATGAAAATCGGCCCATTTTCAGAAAGAGGAGAAAATGTCTTATCGACTCCAATCGCTTTCAGGGCAAGAACATGTCTCACATCACTTGAGTGGCAGAGATGCAACAGACTAAAATGAGTTCAGGGAAGTTCTGCAAGTTCATTGAGACGGAGAACTTCGGCCTTATCACCATTTTCGCGACGTGCATGTCTATTATTAGGGGAAAAGAAACCCCACTACAACAACAAAACATCAGTCACCGGTAATCTCCAACTTCGTTATCTAACTTCCCTCTGCCTTGACATGTCTCAAGATGCCAATGTCCTGAATACCGGAACTCTTCCAGGAAACAATTGGATTTTAAGATGACCTCAAATGTCATCGCCAGCATACTTTGAGAACGTTTTTTTTTTAATCTCGTATTACACTCTACTGGGTCTGTGGTATCCTAACTTCCTTCACTCGAGAGTGTACCGGTGAACTTTGGAACGTATAACGTGCGCTGCTTCATCCGTCACGACTTCAGAACATAACCTATTGGGCACGGCGTCAACCGCGGAAATAAGGTGCCTTCTCTAACTGGAGGGGAGTATAATTGATTTACCTTTCAGCAAACAAACAACAAACAAACAAACAAACAAACAAACAAACAAACAAATAACAGAAAAGATCCCATCGTCCCCTCCCCCTCCCCCTCCCCCCCCCCCCCCCAAAAAAAAAAGAAACGACTTTCTCATTGTGTGTATTAAGAAATAAGGTTAGCAGAATTATATCTAAATGATAGACATTCTCACTGGTCATGATTATGCGTGCCTGCGCTTTTCAGTATAACTATGTACACAATTTAACACGTACTCACATATACTGTAAATATACAGTATAGGGCCTACATACAGTCAAGCATGCCTTAGCGGCCACCTATCTATAACGGCCACCTGCCGTTTGATTGTATTATTACGTACACATGATACAGACAGGCAGATTAAATGTCCTGTATTACTTTTGGGACCGGTGATTTAATTTTTTTTTTCAAGATATCACATTTTGATGCACATAATATATAATTATATGTCTGTTGTGTCACAAAACTTCCTACCACATAACATTTTCGCAATAGATCCTAAAATATAAGGAGATATCAATATTTTTCTCAAGAAACCATAACTGTAGACGGTTTAGTCCGGGAACATTTTTATTATAACTATTGTTCACATTTTGTGTATTTAAAAATGATTAAAGTCGATTATATGGATTCAAATTTTTACAGTGGTTGTTTCTATCCCTAACTCACATCTTAGAACTATTTTAAAGCACTAATGCTGGGTTTTTGTTTCATCTGCAAATGGTAAATTATGCCTTTAATTGATTGATAGACATAAATGCATATACCGGTATGTTATGTATTAAGTAAATTTGAAATTGCATGTCTTGCAGCCGTGTCAATCAGTCAAAGAGGGCACGGGGTGACTGACACGGTTCCTGATAGTTTGCTGACCCAGAACTCCGGGCGGGAATCAGGCTACACTTTCTTCCCCTTGATTTATGAATGTTTCCCAAGATTTCCGTTTCGACGTCTCCTTTATACGCTTCTTTGATTTTTCTTCTTTGATAAGATAACTTTCCTCTATTTTTTTTTTCTTATAATCATTACTTCCTACGCGGAAATGCGTTTATCATTGATAGGCGCAGATTTTTGTGTTATCACGTTTTTTCAAGGATCTGCTCATAGTCCTTCATCTGAGATCTTTTTTCGTTTTGTTAGAGCGGTTGTTGTTGTGGTTCTTTGTTTTTATAGACCTCACCTGTCATCCGGAGAAGCAGGTAAGGTCCATGAATTATCTCTTATCTTCTTGTACTTGAGAGCATTTGCCCACTTCCAGAAGCAGCGCTTTCCGCCTTCCTTGAAGCCGGTGCACGGACCTTAAGAGCACAAAGATCAAACCAGCGATCCTTTTCACCCTATCCATATTTGCTTGCTCTTCTAGTTCTTCATCATCTACTTCCTCCTTCTCGTCGTCCTCTGTACATTCTCCTCTTCTTTTTCTCCTTCTTCTTTTTCTCCTTTTTCTTCTTCTATTTCTTCTTCTTTTCATTACATTTCTTTGGCCTTTCCTGTGTACTCTCTTTTATTTTTCTGATACCCCCTCCCCCCCCCCAAGAGAGAGAGAGACAGATGTATAAATTAACTATATTAAATATCTCTCAGTGTTACAGCAAGAGATGGAATAAAATGCGAAATCATTGATATAAGGGAATTCTGAGGAAAAAAAAACAAACAAATTATTAGCAAATGTTGGTTTGAACGAAAATAAAATGAAGGCATATTGAAATAAAATTGCTTTTAGAACCAGAACCGTCAAATGCATAAAGACTCGACAAAACTCAATTCAAACATAATTTTCCTTTATGTATTGCGAAATGGAAATCCAGTTGCAGCTTCTGATCATATTTTGTTTCCTTGTTTTGTTTTTGTTTATGTTGTTCCTGAAAGTTTATCAAGTTCACTACCAAACATTTTTTTTTTTTAACGATCAGATCATTTTCTGCTGCTCTCCTCCACAATTTAGGTGATTTGTAAGTATTACCTCGACCCCGTGAATTGAACATACTGATATGTTTACCACATGATATATATATGAAGAGTTTGTTCGCAAAAACCGATAAGTCCATTTTTGAAGATTTTGAAGTACGGTCTCTGTCATTAAAGGGAAGATAAACCCCAAGAGCAATGTGGATTGAGTGAAAGCAGCAACATTAGTAAAACACATCAGTGAAAGTTTGAAGAAAATCGGACAATCGATGCAAAAGTTATGAATTTTTAAAGTTTTGGTGTTGGAACCGCTGGACGAGGAGACTACTAGAGGTTATGACGTATGAGTGGACAACAATACCAAGAAAATATAAAGAAAATTCTACAAAAATCCATTTTTCATGAAAATTACAAATTCCATCAACTTGATATTGACATATGTTAGGGGTAGCAATTATTCCCCCTGCTTTCTGAAAGAGGTTGGTCCATTGCTCTTTCATAATTCTAGAAAAGTTAATTTTTGTTGAATTTCCTTTATATTTTCTTTGTATTGTTGTCCACTCATAAGTCATGTCCTCTAGTAGTCTCCTCATCCAGCAGTTTCAACACCAAAACTTTAAAAATTCATAACTTTTGCATCGATTGTCCGATTTTCCTCAAACTTTCACTGATGTGTTCTACTAATGTTGCTGCTTTCACTCAATCCACATTGCTTTTTGGGTTTACCTCCCCTTTAAGTACAAAATAATACCTTTTAAGTGATATATTGGTCACTACATATAAAGGTACATTTTTGAAGTTATGGTCAAAAGAAGCAAAAATTTTCTTATTATTCTCTCTATTTTTCTTGACCTTTAATCGCAAATATCTCCATTTGGCAAATTTATGGACTTATCGGTTTTTGCGAACAAAACTCTTTTTTTTTTTTTTTCCCCTTCCACAGGGTTCCTTTATTGAATAATATCATACACACAAATATATACAAAAAGAGATATGTATGTACATGCAGATTTAACACATGATATTCTTGGCCATTCTAAATACAGTAAGAACAGCAAACAGTTACAAAAATCAATTATAAATTGCAAATTCTTTTCAAAGTGTCAGAAAATTACCTGACAAATCATTTCATAAGCAAACACAATCAGAAATACTTAGTAAAATGTAACCACTTTTTCATAAATTTCTTTTCTTTCAGATTTGTTTTACATATATACTTTTCCATATCATAATAACTTTTTATTGCTGACATGATTTGTTCAAAAACTGGCAAACAATTTTTGCATTTGGCTGTAAAAATTTCTTTCCTTACTATAATCATGATGCAATTGAGGGCACTGTTATTACGTCCATAAAAACCAAATAATTTATTTTGATTTGTAAGCTTAATATGAATAGCATTACGGGACAGCCAAAGCTCAAGTTTTGACCATATCTCGTTTGAATATATACAAGAACAAAATATATGCATAATTGTTTCTTCGCTGTTATTACAAAAGGTACATAAGTTATCTGTTACTAATTTAAATCTCAATAAAGTGTCTTTCATATAAAGAATTCTATTTAGCATCTTGAACTGAAACCATCTCATGTTTACATCGACAGTTGAATAAAAGGGAATTTGGTAATAAAAACTCCAAATGATATTGTCAAAATCAAACTCCTGTTTCCATTTTATAAGACTTTTACATTCCTTTGTCTTATGTTTCAAGAAAGCCTGGTAGATATGTGCACAACCTTTTTTCACTTTCATTATTAAAAGCAATGTTTCAGGGATAATACATGTAGGTTCCATAATCTTAGGTATGACATTTTTATTATAACCAAATCGAATAGCATTACACAAACCATGATATTGAAGAAAGTTTACTTGTACATTGTATTTACGTTGAAAATCAAAATATGAAAGAAATTTTCCATCTGTTTCTAGAACATCGTTAACAAAACGTACCCCCTTAGCACACCATGACTTATAATAAATTACATTATTATTAACTTGTATTCTAGGATTGTTCCAAAGGGGTTGACATGCGATATTATCTACAATGGACTGAGTTAAATCTGAAAAGGCTAATAATACCTCTTTCCAAAATGGGTTGCGCATTGAAATGGCTAATTCTTTGTAATGTTCAGCCCCCATGAATAAGTGGAGAGATGTGTATGATGGAGGCAAGAATGATTGGAACATATGTAAAGTGAAATTTTCGTTACTTGGATAACAAAAGAATCTTCTTATCCATGATATTCTGAGTGATTTAGAATGTATAAAAATATCTGTCATTTTAACCCCACCATCACTGTATAATTGGCACATTTGTTTCCTACTTATTTTATCAGGTTTATCGTGCCATATGAATTTATAAAAAGATCGGTTAACATCATTCATAATTTCTAATTTTGGTTCTGGAAGAGATAAAAGCAAATAATTCAGTTTGGGTATCAATAAAGATTTTACTATCGTTACTCTCCCTAAGGGAGTCAATGTTCTTTTCAACCATATCGCTATCTGACGTTTTATCTCTTTAACCTTTTCTTGATAATTGTGATTAACCATTTCAGATAATTTAACTGAAAAATCAATGCCCAGGTACCTGAAATATCCTTCAGATATCCAGTTTAATTTGTACTCGTGTAAAATCTCTTTTTTGAAAGTTCTGTTCTTCCCAATCCATATTACTTGAGTTTTAGTTACGTTAATTTTGAGGTTGGACATATTTGCAAATTCATTAAGTATTGTAAGAGCACTTTGTAAATCCTGGGTTGAACCGTTGAGTGTCAAAAGGGTATCATCTGCATATTGCAAAAGTTTAAGCGATTTCCCATTCATATGCAATCCAACTAAAGAATCCGAGTGTCGTATTAGGATACCAAGTATTTCACTGACTAACAAAAAGAGGTAGGGGGACAAAGGATCTCCCTGGCGACACCCTCGTCCTATTTCAAATCTATCTGTACAGAATCCGTTAACTAATACACAAGAGGATGCATTTGCATAAAATAACTTGATCCATTTCTTTACAGATGGACCGAAGTGAAAAAAATCCAGGACCTTGAATAGAAAAGTATGCGATACGGAGTCGAAAGCTTTTTCGAAATCGACAACAAGAAGCATGCCTGCTATATCATTTAATTCAGTATAAAGTAGCGTGTCATATAATAGACGTATATTTTCGCCAATGAAGCGACCACTCAAAAATCCTGTTTGATTTTCATGTATTAAAAAAGACAAAACGCCCTTGAGTCTATTTGCAATACAACCGGATGCCAATTTGTAAACTACATTCAGTAAAGTGATCGGGCGCCAATTTTTTAACAAATGTCTAGGTTTATTTCCTTTAGGAATCAAGGTTATTATTCCCATTTTTTGTGAGTTTGACAATTGTCCTGAGAAATACGCATAATTCAGTGATCTTACCAGAAAGTATTTAATATCTTCCCAAAAGTAACGATAAAATTCTACAGTAAAACCATCCTGTCCGGGAGATTTATTATTTTTCATGAGTTTTAAAGTGGAATAAACCTCATCAACACTAAGTGGACCTTCCAATAAAGAGGACAATTGTGAAGACAACTTAGGAATGTCAGGATGATTTAATAACATTTCCAAATTAATTTCATCAGTTTCTTTTTCTGCATAAAGATTAGAGTAAAAATCAAACACTTCCTTAAGTATGTCATTTTGTTTATCTAAAATATCACCATTTTCAGTCAATAACTGACGTATTTCTTTATTGACATTATTTTGCTTTTCCAAATTTAAAAAAAATTTAGAAGGTTTTTCTCCAAACTCCATCCACTTTATCCGAGATCTAATCACACTTCCTTCATTTAATTTTAAACGGAAAGCTTCCAGTTCTAATTTCAATTTATCAATTTCCTCTAATATGGAATTCTTATCATTTAAAATTATCAATTTTCTTTCTAACTCTTCAATTTTCTTTTCTAAATCCTTTTCACTATTCACACTTTGTTTTTTAGCGAAAGAAGCATATGATATTGCTTCTCCCCGTATTATCATCATTAAAGTTTCAAAAAATAACTGATCATTTACAATGAATTCACAGTCACCCACTATGCAATCATTTTGATCGAACTGTACTCCGTCTTTTGCATAAAACAGAATAGTATCTTTTATTTTTTTCTTAATGTGTGAAACAAAACCTTCGTTTTTTAACAAAGAATTATTAAATTTCCAAAAGCCAGGGCCTCGTTGTAACTGATTCAAACTGAGACTTAAAAGAATTAAAGAATGATCTGTTCGATAACCTGGAAGAATATCAACCTTATGCACTAATGAAAGAAGTTCTGAGGATATCAAAAAGAAATCTAATCTACTCTGTTTAAAAGGGGTAGGTTGTCGCCATGTATAATATTTTTTATCTGGAAATCTAATTCTCCAAGGATCACATAAATCTAATTCATCTTTCATGTTATTTACTTGTTGTTTTGCTCGCGGGTTATTAACATGCAAGTAGTTATATGTATCAAGGTTTGAATCTTGTACTAAATTCCAGTCTCCACAAACAATAGCATGTGGATTCTCAAAATCTAGAGAACAAAACTCTTCATATATCTTTGCAAATGTGACATGTATCTCGTTTGAATTATGTCTAGGTGAATTAAGATGATGAATAAAGAGTTAATTGCTTTGCGTCTACTCCAACTCGCCCCCCCCCCAAAAAAAAAACAAACAAACAAACAAACAAACAAACAAACAAACAACAACAACAACAACCCAAACACACCAACAACAACATAGTATCTTTTATTTTTTTCTTAATGTGTGAAACAAAACCTTCGTTTTTTAACAAAGAATTATTAAATTTCCAAAAGCCAGGGCCTCGTTGTAACTGATTCAAACTGAGACTTAAAAGAATTAAAGAATGATCTGTTCGATAACCTGGAAGAATATCAACCTTATGCACTAATGAAAGAAGTTCTGAGGATATCAAAAAGAAATCTAATCTACTCTGTTTAAAAGGGGTAGGTTGTCGCCATGTATAATATTTTTTATCTGGAAATCTAATTCTCCAAGGATCACATAAATCTAATTCATCTTTCATGTTATTTACTTGTTGTTTTGCTCGCGGGTTATTAACATGCAAGTAGTTATATGTATCAAGGTTTGAATCTTGTACTAAATTCCAGTCTCCACAAACAATAGCATGTGGATTCTCAAAATCTAGAGAACAAAACTCTTCATATATCTTTGCAAATGTGACATGTATCTCGTTTGAATTATGTCTAGGTGAATTAAGATGATGAATAAAGAGTTAATTGCTTTGCGTCTACTCCAACTCGCCCCCCCCCCAAAAAAAAAAAAACAAACAAACAAACAAACAAACAACAACAACAACAACCCAAACACACCAACAACAACAAACAAGCACATCAACTAACAAACCCACATTTTGCAAGTCCTATACCCTAAACACTTTTCATTCATTCATTCATTCATTCATTCATTCATTCATTCATTCATTCATTCATTCATTTATTCATTCATTCATTCATTCATTCATTCAAACATTCATTCATTCATTGTTGCCATTTCCTACAGAAACACATGAATGTTTTACAGAGATTGAATACATACGAATATTACATCACAATAATAATAAAAGATGAGTATATAGCATATTTTCAGTATACGGAAATGTTGGAAATGGGGAGTAATGCTAAAAAGCATGTGCTTGTAGGGTGCACCCCCCCCCCCCACACACACACACACATACACACACACACGCAATACAGTAAATCATAATGATTGAGCCTAGCGACGGGGCTGTAGCGACGGGAATTAGAGAAACAATGATTGGCATTACTGGTATATTGTCATCTTTAAAAAAAGAAGAAGAAATAAGCAAAACTACACCAAACAGGCAAGAAAGCAACATCAACAAACAAACAATAACAAATAAATGTTTATGCCAGTAAGTTCTCAGTCATTATGACCATGAAACAAGCAAACCTTACAGTTTGTTCACAAAGTGTGCCTTTGTCGGCCCGTTTGTCATCTTGGATAGTTAGGATTGACAACAAGTGAGGTTAAGATGGTCTGATGTTTTCGTGACTGCTTTTTTCCTTCTATTTCGTCTTTTTTTTTCTAATTCCAAAGCGTGTGTGCATGTGCGTATGTCTATGAATTTTGTGTGTGTATGTGTGTGACGTCAAAGAATAACGTTGGAGACCAACGGTTCGAATCCCTTATCGGGCTTCTTGCACTGGGCTGCTTTGTCGTTTCTAATCCGAACCGAAGGCTATTATGATGCGCGGCAAACCTGTATACTAGGTATGCATTAGAGTTACCCCCACACACCACTTGCCTTCCGAGACCCTTCTCCCCCTTCCCAATGCGATCGTCTTGCCCCCATGCACCGCTCTCTGTCCCCCTCGATCTGTAAGGATCTGGCCTGAGGGGAAAGGGGGTAAGGGTTATTGTTGGTCACTCATTCTAAACAGATTTCTTTCTCCTATAGTGCTCTAAGAATCACTACTTATACCCCGGTCGTTTTATCTATTTAACAGAAGAAGACGACGAGGATGGGATTACAGACGTCGCCTTAAGTCAAGCAGTATTTTGCCATCTCCTTATTCCAACTACGTTGAGTCATCAATAAACACGCTAAGATGTCATTTACTGTATCTAAAGAAAAACTATATGTTGTGTGTGTATCTCTGTGTGTGTTTGATCTCGCCGGAGGCAAACTTTAAGTTTGTGGCGCCGTGAAGTGTCGTCTGATTTTATTGCAACCCCTTGCCCGAAAGGGATGCCCAGCTTGTGGTACCGCGGTCTTTAGTCTGCCTATACTTTACCGTCACAATTATTTTGCTTCCGTTTTAGTACAATCCCATCCAGGGCTGTCTAAAGCAAAAAGCCTGGTTGTAATCAAACAAGAGAATGTTCCCGGTTTTTTTTTTTCCGTTGATATGTCCGAGCCGATCGAGTGTATTCTATTCTATTTTCCTCCTATATACCTTCTCTTTCCTTTCCTTTTGTTGATGTTGCACGTTCTTCTTCTTAGCCTTGCTTTCACTCATACACAATGTTGGCGCTGACACAAAATGGAGGTAATTTTGACAGACGATATCTACTCAAGGCGCTCAAGTAATAAGCTATTTGTGCTCGCTCCCCGTCCGTTATTCGTGCTCCATCTTGTATCGGTGGCTTGCGTCGTTCGAAAACTGTGCACATTTTCGTCTTTCGCGAAAGCGCATGGTCCGAATACGAACCAAACTGGTTATAATCGGAGTCATTCCTACAGGGTTATAGAGAATTATGTATTCCCAAATATTCATGGTGCAGTTGGTCGCCATGGGGACATCTGAACTTACGACAAAATTAATTGATCCCTCTGTCCAGTCAGAAGAGGTAAATTGCATTGGATGTACAATGTAGATGCCCTTTATAGAAGAGGAGTAATATATTACAACTGATTGACAAATTGCCCTACATCGACGTAAATAAGCATTGGATTGATCAGTTTTTAAATAGTAGCCATGATAAAAATCATGGGCGTACATACTCGAGCAGGCTTCGAACCTACGACCTCCTGATCTCCGGACAGGCGTCATCTCCACTAGACCACCGAGCTTCCGCCCGACAGCGAGTGTTGGTTCTAATCCTTATAGCATGCAGCGGGTACTGCGTAATCATTCAAATTCGTGAAGAATTTCATGAATTTGGAGTAATATATTACTTTAAATTACTATGAGGGCCCTAAAATTGAATGCAGAAATAAATCAAATCAAATCAAATCAAATCAAATCAAATCAAATCAAATCAAATCAAATCAAATCAAATCAAATCAAATCAAATCAAATTAAATTAAATTAAATTAAATTAAATTAAATTAAATTAAATTAAATTAAATTAAATTAAATCAAATCAAATCAAATCAAATCAAATCAAATCAAATCAAAATTGCTGTTAGTCACAATGTTCCAGTAAAGAGCACCACAGGGCAGTTGCATCCAGGTTTGATATACCATCTTGATGCCCAGGTGAGTGACAAGACACCCCTTTCTGAGCCTCCGGTCTTCCTCTGGTTAAGAATTGACGTGCCCATGTCAGAGAATGTCATCTTGAATCATTTTTCCTTTTTTTTTATGAGTAGCTCTTAGCCTGTAATGCTTAATGCTCTTGCTTTGCATTTGATGTATGATTATATACTAGTAGATGGAAAGCGAACGTTATATTTGTCCATCTACATACTTATTTCCATAAAATATACATTAATGTATGATACATAGTTATATCTGTGTGTATATGCCTGTGAGTGTGAGAGTGTGTAGGTGTGCAAGTCTTTCAGTATTAAAGACAGATTTTCAGATAATCAGAGGAATACAGATTTTAAGACTATGTTATAGATTTTTGCCATCATCCTATTATATGCAAAATACGTTAGATAATTACATCGGCCTCCATGCTATGTGCACGATGTGACAATCTGTTAAAAATGTATAGAAGGCCATTAGCATTTCATCGTTTGTATGGTTTTTCGCGCGAGAAAGATGGTTGGTCATTTCAAAAATTAAGTCATTCAACGGGAATTTTAGTTTCTCTTCGGGTTTTTTTTTTTTTTTGTGTGTGTGTGTGTGTGTGGGCGGGGTGGTGGATTTATGACTTTTTGCTCCTATGGTTATAGATAAATCCACGTGTCGCCAGAGACAGGAAACAGGTCAAACAGCATCTTTAAACCCAGCTCTTAAGAAGAAAAAGGTCTCAACGACTGAAATGGATATGCATATTCCACTAAGACCATTTGTGGCTAAACGTTTAAAGAGAAGTAATTCGAAAGAGGTAACTTGAAAATCCGCTTCGAAAGTATGCGGCAACGGCTCCAGAGACGACTGCGGCATCTCGATGGTCAATATAATAAATTATTACCTATACGAGGGAGTTTTGCGAGGCAATTCCGGTTGATATTTTGCAGGGTTAAAAGGTCAGCAGTTGATATTTTGCAGGGTTAAAAGGTCAGCAAGCAATATTCGTTCGCCTCTGCCGGGTTCGCGACGTTGCTGCGTGTCGGTTACACACACCGTACACAAAACAATGTGTGCAAACAGTGGAATCTCTCTCCCCACCTCCCTGCTCTAAACGTAAACATTCCGATCGACCACGAAAAGAAAACATTCCACATGATTCCAGGACGTCCAGGGTGTCAGTTACACGCACCGCAGAAGAACGCTGATAAATCAACTCATACAAGGTCGACCACATACAGCAGCACTAGGCAATGTGATCAGTAATTGCACAGTGACCATCAGTTTTACAACTCTCAAACTTTTAAAAGAGAAGTAAAAATAAAGTGTAAGAACGTTCAGAAGTTTGAAGTTTGCCTGTTACAACTACATGTATCTTTGAAGTTGGAGTTGAATGATATACACTGATGAACAATTTTGCAATTATTCAACATGTTGATGGTCTACAGGTAGTCAAATGTGGCTTGATCTGTATCATATATACTGTAGTGTATAGCCGTATTTACATGTTTTCTTAATTTACCTAGGGGGATAGGTAATAATTATGATATTGACTGGCCTTTCTTTCGGGAGGTACCAGATAAATATTGCCCGCACTGAAAACATATTGCCCTCGTCTTCGACTCGGGCAATATGCTTTCAGTTTGGGCAATATTTTCTGGTACCTCCCTCAGGGCCAGTCAATATTATATAATTATTGGCATGGTTTATGCGAGCGCATCAAGTTTGAGTGCAATATGAATGTAATAGTTAAGGTTAATGACCGGGTAGGGGCGGTCGTGTGGTGGTGGTGGTGGTGGTGGGGGAAGGGGGGGGGGGGGAGGAGGGGAAGCGTTGGTTGCGTTGAAAGTGAAAGATACAACATTACTAATACTCCTCTGTGGTAAACATAGAGTGAGGATGGGTGTTTTGATTAGAAATATTTCTATCCGGCGATTAATGATAGGAATCTCGATCTGCAAAAACGGTATGTGAGTTGGTTTTCGAAGAAACACAGACTCAATATCGACTGAAATGACGTCTTTCCTCAATACACATTTAAACTAATTCAAAGTAATTACTTCAATAATTGAATTACTCTTTTCTGCTTAAGACGATTGCACTTCATCTCTAATCGACCAAACACATTACAACAAAGTGCACTTACCACGTCAAAAGTCGCACTCAGCAAAATCCAAGATTTAACGAGACATCGTTCTCATATTATTTTTTTTTTTCGGCTGTCTAATATTAACGCATCACAGATATCGTAGCTTCTCCTAGAATGCCCATGTTTTTTACCTTTGAAATTGTTATTAGCAGTTCGAAACAAAATAAAAAACAAACAAACTGCGTTAATGTTAGTCATATATAGATTCGTCAATTATGACTATAAACTAACCAACGAATCTATTTCTATCGTTATAAAATGTATCAAGAGATTTATTACAAGCCAATAAGAAGCAATCATTACCGCTATGTGGTGAACAATGTTCCAGACTGACTTCTTATTGACTCAACATAGATATTAATCATTGTCCTTTATTTTCTAATCATACGTAGTCATAATTTATTCATGTTAAAAGGTGAATAATGCTTAGATATCCTCCAATCTCTTGTATTTGTCTAAATCAAACAACTATACAGGGATTTAGATACATTATATCATACACTTTTATATGCATTGATTTATGTGTTCATTCATTTAATTTTCATATTGCAGTTAGCCGTGACAGTGTCCCACCTCGTTCATTGCCCGAAAAACCACACTGCTGAGAATAGCCTCTCAAATATCGAGTATTAAAAAAATGCCTGGCAGAATTCTTAGAAACGTTAATATCCTATTTACAAGCCAGGAGATATCTTGATTTATGCTTTTCCAAAACCCTCTCTCTCTCTTTCTTTCTTTTTCCACGCTTCATCCCCTCCCTTTCTCCCCTCCCCCTCCACCTCCCAAATTCTTTCCCTATTTTCCTCTCCCCTCTCCTCCTCTTTCACTTTCTCCTTTGCTGCGATTACTGAACTTATTTTTTTTATCGGCCTGCCATTCATGCAAGTTTCGTTGGACGGCGTATATTCCCCACTGCCTCGTAAAAACGCGGTAAAATATGGCAACCGCATCTTTGATCCTGACCACGGACAGTCAGGAACCAGCTCGTACTCCAGATAAGCCTCTGTCCTCATCCTCTGCTTGACTGCTGGACACAAATCAGACCACAAAACGATGAAGAGAAGAAAATATGCGGAAAACCAGGAGAAATCGTGACGTGCATGGTTGTTGGTTTACATAATATAGAAATAAGTACAATATGTATTACTTCAGTTTACGTGTATTACATGTCTAAGAAACATTTGTATTCGTATCTTGTGGTCATTCATATATATGAAGATTCGTTTACTTGAATGAAGGTAAAGATAAATGAATAGTCATATTCCTTCCTACTGCTGTCGTTTGTAGGGATCGGGGATTTTCTCCTTTTTTTTGGGGGGGGGGGTGCCGCCCATTCAATTTTGGTAAATTAATGATGATGATGATGATTATGATAATGCTAATAATAATAATAATGCTAATAATAATAATGCTAATAATAATGATGATGATAATAATAATAATGATAATAATAATGATAATAATAATAATAATAATAATAATAATAATAATAATAATAATAATAATAAAATCTTCTTTATCCAGGATAACCTCTTCAGTGTTGCCACTGCTCTACCAGAGGGCCCTGCTATTATCATTACCCTAGCGTTGCCAGGTACCCATTTACCCTTTTATTAGCCGCATTTACACAGTCAAATTAGCGGGATAACGATCGTGATGTAAACTTCGAGATTTGTATCCCGCTAATTCTCCTACGGTATGAATCCCACTATCGTTACTTTAATGCCTGATGTTTCTCAGGAGAGAACTTTGTCTTCTATATCTATAGCGTAACTAAACGAATTCTCTTTAATGGGAACCTAATTGAGTAACAAACTGTTTTCAATATCAGATTCCCTCGTACTTTCTCAAATTCATCAATATTTTCTTGTTTGTTCAATGCATGATATCATTAAGCCTATATACTTTTCTCCTTTTTCCTCCTCAAGCATCATTAAATTTGTTTGCTACCGTGCTGGACACAGTAATGGTAAATGTATTTTTGAACAAGACACTAAGTATGCATGTACATGTTTTGTTAATATTGTTTTTGAAGAAATTTCATTGTATGTTTATGGTTTGTCAAAGTGAAATATATACAAACATGGTTTGTGCGTTCGATTGCAGTGGAAGCAGACAATTGCTTCGAAGCCTTTTTTTTTTCTTTTTTCTTTTTGCTTGTTTGTCAGCCAATAATATTGTTTTATTGCGCTCCCCCCTTTACGGAATACCTAGATCGGTCCCTGTATGGGCCTACCGACAAAAGGGAAAAGAACAAAAGCCCAGCATGCTCAAACTGTGCAAATGGTGCTTTTGTACCATTGCTATCATGATTATCCTTCAAGAAATATTGTTACATTACTTTGAATAGAGTATTAATTGAAATGTCAGTGAGTAAACTTTTAAGAGTTCATTCTTAGACTTAGCAGGCCCTGGACTTACCTCACATAATAAGATATGCGATACATGCATGTTGAAACGATAGGGAGAGAGAAATGTCATAGCATATTTATTAATATTTTAGACGCATTAATTAAACATACAGTTCGAGATTTTCAATTATCGTATAAATGTTCTTTTCTTTTAAAAGGAAAGTATCACTTAGACATTAATCTTGAAAATGTGAAATTTCGTGTTTTTTTTTGTTTTTTTTTTTTGTTCGTTTGCATAAATTTTGTGGGCGTGAAACGCTACTGCTAAACTGCACGTAGGCAAGAGAAATGCGGCATTGAAAAACAGAGGAATCATAAGAAAATAGTTAAAAAACGAACTCCACAATCAACGAAAATACCCCTCCGGCTGCAAGTTTGAATAGCTTTAACTTTAATCCTCTCCAGGTTCTCGAAATAGCGCGTATGTTTCTGAAGATTTAAATAAAAGAACACTATCAATCACACTACATGAAATCATTACAATGGATAATTCGCCCGTACCAGTATATCGTATAAAACTTTGCCATAAAAGAATTGTAGAATTAAAAAAAAGAATGAACGATCGTTCTCTAAATTTAGCACTTTACGCTGTGGCTCGGGTTTGCGAACAAAATATCACAACACTACACAATGGCTGGGCGCGGCATTTTGTAAAAAAGCATCAAAAGGATTTCGTGAACAGTGATGGATTCCCTAGAAAAGATATGAAGAATTATGATATCACGGGGCGTTGCCTCTCTTGATATTGTGTGTGTGTGTGTGTGTGTGTGTGTGTGTGTGTGTGTGTGTGTGTGAAGAAATAAATGACACATTGGAAGGAGATCTATTTGGAAGTCTTGGCCACGTTCTTTCACTTTTAATTTCATCTCCATCCTCATAAAGATTGAATCACGCTCATTTTTCTCGAAACCACACATTCATCTTAAAATGTTGCTTACGTGTGACATTCACTTTTATGTTTATCTACATCAGGTTTCATTTTTAATCCAATAAGGATGTTCAGGCTCTTTTTAGCACCCTTTTTTTAGGGGGAGGTAGCCATTCTTTTTGGGGAAAAAATGATAGCTGCGCATCTCTGAGCATTATTCTCCGTTATTAGGCACGATGCCAATCTACTCTTCTATTTCATGATTCCTTGAGCATAGGCCTATACAAAAAGTTTTTTTTTTTTTTTTTTTTTTAAACGAATTATTTGTTACTTTACGAGATCTTGGAACTATTGGTGAATACTAAGTTATACTAAAGTTGATGTTTATGTGTGTGCCGGACTGGCCTATATCCTCGCTTGTGTCACATTAATAGATGAGTGAATTGTCGTGTTATGTGAACGAAATGAAGTCAAAGAGGCATTGTGGTACAATTTTGTATATAACGTATAAAAAGAAGAAGGTTGCGGGATGTTAGCATTTCCCAAGTTTTCCAAAATGACCGCGATATCTAACCATGTGGGCCCTATATGGAAATTAGAGTGGTGATCACACTTAAAGCGCTCGACCGCCAGGTTGTACTTGGAAATGTAATCATGTTGTTGTTGTTTTCCTTTGAATTAGATTTATGATCGATGATTGAGAAATACAACCCATCCCACACTAAATAGTTCTCTTTACCATACAATATCGTATGATAATTGATGGGAAGGATGCAACTTTATTCTTTTGCTTCATTTCATATAAAAAGATATGCACTATATAAAAATAAGTATACCCGGAGAAGCTATGAGGTGGTGACATTTTTACTTATATAGTCATTTGCGCTAGTTATTGTGCCCAATATTGTAAAATCACAAGAAACTTTAGGAATCAATAACACTCTTATATATATAAACATATATATATATATATATATATATATATATATATATATATATATATATATATATATATATATCTCAGATGTATATGTTATCTAGGCCTGATATATGATTCCCTGTATATTATGGTATATTATCCCGTGTATATTTATCAACACTTCTCTCCTCTGTTCCGCTAGACTATTATTTGAATACGGAGTGTCATTTCACTGTATGGCATCTATCTTTTCTTTTCTCCGAGATCTATTTTCATGGAAAAAAAATCGAATGATCGACACCAAACGGCATCTTTTTTAAAAAATATGTCGTAGAAAGTATCAACTTCAAATAGCAATTAGGCTACTTGGCGTTGGAAGAGTTGAGAAAGAGGGAGATTTGAGGGGAGATAGAAACGAAGAAGAGAGGGAGTGAGAGAGAGAAAGGGAAAGGGAGACGGAAGGAGAAAGAAAACAACCCGACGTTGTCGCCAATGTTATGATTTGATATCCTGGTTCATGTAATTGATTGATAGGTGACGTCAGCGAACAGGCGTACATTAACATTAACACGTGCTCTTCTAGCCAGCGGTCCTTTGCCAACGGCGACAAAGTATCATAGTGGACCCCTGTTCGTTGTATTTAAAGCACGCTGCATATGCTCCCTCTTTACGTGCATGATTATGATCACGGGACTGCATGTCCTTTCATGTATGCCTACTCGATAGCGAAAAAAAGGTGAGGTTATCCCACGAGCTCAACACCCACGAGTCATACAACCCATGACGAGTAAGACATCAACTAAAACAGACCCAATAGCTGGACACTAAGTAAAGCAGACCCATGAGCCAGCAAGACGCTATAGGCAAATAGGGCCCATGAGCTCGACAATGTAGACAAAGTAAGGCCCACGAGCACGACACTATAGGCCATATCTATATTTACGTGATGTAATGTCGAGCTCGTGGGCCTCTTTTGCCTAGTTACGAGCTCATGGGCCTTATGTATATTTGCCTAGTCCCATAAACAACCATTTTTATGCTGTATTGTTTAGTCACAATTTTGATCATGCATTGCTGATACTGCGTGAACAAATGAAATATATATTATCTTACATTACTTTGAGCCTGGTTTGGTCACTTATTCTTAATATGTCAGTTACAGAATAATTATCAAGAGTTTATAAATAGTTAAATTCATAGCTGAGCCTTAAAGTAGCAACACGTTTGAGAATATTTAAAGTTAATGTTCCTATAGTTCAGGTTGGCAAATTTTCTTACTTTGTTTTTCATTATGAGCAGATTTTGATAAAGACTTTCTCAGTTCTATGTTTGATATTCCTCCGATACAGGAAATGCATGCAGTAAAATTTGGAGTTGCAAATCTTCTGAAGACGAGATGATCAATTCGGCAACAGATTATAATCCCCACCCCCTCCTGCTCTCCCTTCCTTCCCCTCTGGCTTCCCCGCTCCCCTTCATCCAAAACCTTGCTGAGCGAACCCGGAATGAACATGCCGAAAATCGGACGGACAATAAATGCCTCCGCCTGCCGCTACTAGTTGCTATTGTCTGCGCTTATTATCAAACTGCCATAAGTGATTTTGAATGAAAAAAAAAAGAACATAAACACTCTACATTGTTTCTCCTTGTCTGGGTGTGTGCGCGTCGCTGAAGACCTCTGTGAAATAATACGTGCCCATAAGCGCGACAACACACTCATGTCATTATATTATTGAAAGAGATATTCGATGTTTGGAACAAAACTGAGGTAAAGAGATCGGTCGCTGACAAAAAGGGGGCTGGATCCAATTGTTCACGAACAATCTGGAAATGCCTCGCAATGATTTAATGCAGCTGAAATCGAATACCGTTCCATGGAATATCATCTATCAAATAAGATATGACGTCAGAGTTATAATCGTACAGAGCGGCAAACATATGAAACTATTTTTTTTTTTTCAGCAAAAGTCCAGAAAATATCGCCTTTCATCCATCATTCTGGAACCCGGAATCGTTGTCCCAAAGAATGACTGGGGTCCGGTTTCTTTTTATCACGTTGCATGCAATTGCGGGTAATCATACCTGTTTTACCTGGGCGAATTGCTGACAAAGTTGTACTTTGTCTTTGTCTGACGTCAGACAATCACTCTGCCATTCTTCAATATGACTTGTTCACTCTGTCTCAACCACCTCGCTCATTTTACACCCGAGTGACGACAGGTCTGCGTTTCATGCATCCAAGAGGCATTCCTGCTATTCACGAACGTGTCACGAAGATAATAAAACGACCCGCCCAGTAATCTGATTCTTATTCCGCAATCAAAGACATCAAAGGTTTTAGCCGACAGTACGACGTCAGACGTCGCTTTACTGACAGTTTTTAAAACTCCTGAGCTGCTCTTTTTGTTTTCCTGCCTTTTGATGTCAAACATGCCGTCAACATATTGACGCAGAATAACTGTACTCGTTTCAGACGTATATACAGAAGAAAAAAAAATGTCGCCCAAGACGCAATTGTTCTAAAAGCTCGTCATGTATACACGCGCGTGTACACACAAAATATCTTTTTATCTCTCGTTCTTTCGAGATTTCACAATATTACGTCACGACAACTTCGTTCGACGTGCTTGGCAGATGAGATAACTAAACGTGATGTGACTATCAACGTCTTCTGCCACTTTTTTTTTTCAAAGTGCAAATGTCACACTGTCGAAAGTACAAACGATGAGCAGTGGCGGATCCAGGCAGGGTGCATCGGGAGCGCCCCCTTTATTTCTCGTTAAAACAAAAGAAATAAAAAGAAAAAAATGGAGGTGGGGTGCGTGCCCCCCCCCCATTTAATTTTGTAAAGGCGCCCCCTCTTTACGTAACTCCTGGATCCGCCCCTGACGAGGGAATTAACGTTTAGATAATTAGAACAGACAGGTGACAGAGCATTTTTGAATATTCAATGTAAAATAAGTAGCGTGAAAATATGCCCTTTTCTGTAAGCATCTCATGTGCATTCAACGATAGGGAACCACACGTGATTCTATGAAGTTTCTTGTATTCGCTTTTACCCTTACGTGACTGTTTCACATAAAATATCCAATCAAGTCTCCACAAGTTCTATTCGGAGTTATGTAAAACTAGCTACTTTTCCATATTAGCTCATGAAGGTTTAGAATCTCTGTATGAAGTGTACCTGACTTTTGCTTCTTCAAGTAAAAAAAAAAATCCGTGTACAAACCAAATTTTGAAGTTTCGACCGCTGACATTACAGACTATAACTCTTGGATAACAATATCGATATAAAACGGTTGTTCCCGAGGTAAGTACCTCCAGTTATTTGATATCAGTTTTCATTTGAGTATTATAGACGATGTTAGAACTAGAATGTCTTATCATAAAGAGAACAAAACATTACGCCTTGATGAATCGAGTGATTGAAATTCAGTAAACGTCTTTTGATGGAATATGATGACCCAGGAGTAACAAGAGAACGATTGCGATATATCTCCGTCTTATGCCGATCCCGCACGATAACAAAACAATGTCTTCCCTTGATTTCGTTTTTTCTTTTTTTTTTCTTCTTCTTCTTCTGCTGCTGTTGTTAAAGGGATGATATAGTTCTTGTTGAGATGGGACTTAAGGTTTCCAACTTTTTGTGAGATGATGAGAAACCTCTTTTGAAATATGAAAGAGCATACAATTCTAAGAGGAATTCAACATTTTTATTCAATTTGCTGAAAGGTGGGACCCACCTATTATTAAGGATTGATTTGTTTTCCTTTGTTTTTAGACACTCAGCCATTTCAAGACCGATTTTCATCAAAAATAAACTTTGAATACCTTTTAGAATTGCGCGCTCTGTGATATTTCATAAGTGGTTTCTAATTATCTCTCAAAAAAAGTTAGAAGGTGAATCCCCGTCTGAAGCAAATCTATCATCCCTTTAACCCTGTGTGTGCGGCGTTTATATCCTAGACTGTCTGTATAGGTGCACGTGTGTGAAATGTGTGGTCATTTGACTCATTACACAGATATCTAGGGTTAATGGTGCTTTCCTTTCAATTTCCCCTTCCCCTAAGTTCTTTGAAGTTTGTGAGAAATGTGACAAAGACACGGAATGCCCCTATAAACAATCGGCATGAGAATTGTATGACACTGTGAGATTATGTACGTTGTTAGGGTTCAAGAACTCGTGCGTGGGATACACTCAACCGCGAATGAAAACGGAATGGGAAAGAGAGGAATTATCATTATCTGCGTACTCGAGTTACAGTGAATGTTTTATCTCCGCCCTTTCTTTCGCATTCTATGTTCTACGTCATTATTTGTGAAAAATGTAGAGCGGAGGGCAGGAGGCGGCAAGCAGGGTTACAAACAATGTCAAGCATCACGGATGTAAACCTGTCGAATTGTATTACCGTTATTTAGATGACTGAAGAGGGTGCAAGATCACTATTGTGTGTGTGTGTGTGTGCGCGCGCGCGCGCGCGCGCGCGCGTGTTTTAGAAAAAGGGACAAAATCTTTCGTTCTTCAGTCGTTTCCAGGAAAAAAAAAAGAAAAAAAAAAGACTGTCAATAGAATCTTAAATGAAATTTTTTTTTTTCTCGTTACCATGACCTATATATAAACACAAAATGATGTCATGGACACGGTTTATTCAAGGAATTTTCACACACATTTAATATGTTTAAGGAAAAAAAGGAAAATGGAAAAAAAAAACCGCGTCGGTGTATGATAACACAATGCTGAGATTATAAATAGCAATGAGGTAATATTGTATATAGCCGAAAGAAACGTTTTTATTCAAATGAAAGAAAGATACTCAACTTCAATGAAATCATCAAACTAAATTGAACCGGGTTCAAAAGATTGTGCGTCGTTGGATAATGAAAGATTGAACATGACTTCCTGCTACGGTCTGAAAGATCACTATTATACGGTGTGCTACCTTAAGCAAGCTGCCCCCTTCAAATTCCCTTGCTTTGTTGATTTTTTTTCTTTGTAACAGGAGTATTCTTGATTTGTTTAAGTATTAACCTCGATTTTCCCCAAGCATGTCAAGCTATATCAAAGAAAAATGCTCTTGCACCTCTAATTCAGTAAAATTTTAGAGACGGTCATCAATCCTTCATAATTATATAATGAGGTGGAGGGAGCAAATTCCATTTTTTTAAAATCAATTTTCATTTCAATGATAAGCACAGAAATATCAACTTGACGATCTTTTTGGTTGTACGTGTATTGAAACGTATTGACCTCCGAAATGTCGGCGGTTTTGTCTATTATTAAGACACTTGTAACATAATATGAGTGTCTATTATTAAGACACTTGTAACATAATATGAGTATACAAGCTTATAATGATTAAAATGCGATTGATGTTCTTGTTTCGTATAAACATGTGAAACTTTTCGATTCTTTCATATCTTTCGTGTAAATGTTATTCATAATTATTAACTTTCGTGTAAATTTGTAATTTACACTATTATGTTAATCAATCTGAATATACATGGGCTTTGACTTTCGCTATGACTCAGCCTTTTGCCGCCTTTGGAATAGAGCTAACTATTTGTGCACTATAATAGGCCCTATACATCAGTTTATTATAATAATGTAGAAGGGGCCGGACAATCTTGGGTTTTGGTGAATTTGCATTTCAGACCATTTTTTGTTGTCAAGCTAAACGTGAGTGTGCGTTCTTGTTTTTGTTTTGTTGTTGTTGTTGTTTTTTTTTTTGGGGGGGGGGGGGAGGGCGGGGGTATTATCCCTCCTCCCTTCCGCAATCCCTGTGTATAGAGTTCCCTCGCTGTGATTTATTTCTGGCTATTCTGTGTATTTCGGTGCTTTGCAAGTTGCATACGGAACAATGCTTGACACTGAATTGGCCTGACGCATATTATTGGTGCCCTGGTGTCATTGATGCATGTTACGCTATGGAATTGATGTGATTCGTTCACTTCTATTACGTCAGTACGCCAATCATTAAGCACGGCAATTTTCACAATTTACGCAGATTAGTGTCCATAAATCGTTAGTGTCTTTCATCTTCTACCTGCTTTGTTATATAACGACCCGTTGTTGTTTAACCAACCTGCAGCATACCGTAGACCTTATAGTGCAATATAAGCTTCCCTTTTTGGCCTTGTTTGGATGCATTTTAAAAATCTTTTTGGCAATGAACATCACGTGTTGTCGTCATACCTTGTTATATAGAATGTCCGTTGGTATATAACAGCAGTTTGAGACGCTTTTTCAAAGGTGGGAGGGGGGGGGGGGCGATTGCGACTTTTTATAGGCCTAATACTGCTGGAAATTAATTGTTGTTTCAAAAACAATCTAATTGGATATAAATTGCATGTGTGTTAGCTGATCCGAAATCATGACGTAGATTGACAAAACCCAGATTACTTTAAAGATGTATTTGCGTCTTCCAGGAAGCCAATGAAGGAAAATTTTCACCTCATGAGGCATTAATCTGGGGGACATTTCATGAAGCATTTTGGTCGGATATTTTTCTGACAAACTGTTACAAGCTACTGAAATCATTGCATCTGATTGGCTGAGAGCAAATTTGTCCGACAACTATGTCGGACAAAATGCTTCATGAAATGCCCCCTGATTTCAATGTCGGACGTAAGTGACGGAAAACTGATACATTACCTGGTGCTGTCAAGTGATAAGAACAACATATTTACTCTCATTTACACTTCAAAATATATCGAGGTTTGATGGCATTTGTTGGTGTTTTTTTTTGTTAGTTTGTTTGTTTGTTTGTTTTTGCTCTTTTTTGCCCTCAGGGAAGCCGTTGCATTGTTGGAATAAAATATTCTGTTATGGTGATTAGATGACACATCAAAACTGGGCGAGTCGACCAAAAGTGTGGATGTAATTTAATCTTATGACATGTACAATGTCAACATTGGCAATTTTAAACCGATGTCATCTGATCTGTGCGGGTGTTGTAGTCAATAGGATGCACTTCACGAGTCCGCGCATTTAGGGTAGGGAGCAAATGTTGGTAACGCGCTGTTCCACCCTTCCTGGCGGGGGGGGGGGGGGGGGGGGGCGGGGGACAACAAAACAATGCAAACACAAAAGCAAAGTCAAAAACAAAAACTAAATCAAACAAAAGCAACAACAACAGTGCAGAAAAAGAAAAGAAAAAGAAACGCCCAACCAGACAAAACTGAGCAAATACTTGAGCACAGTATCATACCAAAGTTATACCGAACATTAAACCAGCCAGATGAATACAACATGCATGTACACTGTAGTTCGTTTTTGGAGGCTGAAACAGGATTATGCATGTAGTGATTTTCTTCTTCTTCCTCCTCCTCCTCCTCCTCCTCTTCTCCTTCTTCTTCTTCTTTCTTCCCATGGTCACTATTAAGCAAGCAAACAAACAAAACCAAGCACTATTTATGGTACAAAACACCCATTTCATAAGATGGAGACTTGTAACAGCGGAAACCGTCATGTCCGGTTGATCCCTGGGCCAGCCCTAAAATAAAATGCAGGGAAAGTCCCAGCATGCAATCAGTATCTGGACACACTTTCAAACTCCTCACGACGTAACTTGTTAGTGAGAAGAAGTTAGGGCAGCACATGTGTCAGTAAATGATTTGAAACTGCAAGACACTTTTAGTCCATCTCTCAAGTTTAATTTTATTGCCTTTCTTTTCGAAAATTTCTAATTGTCGTCTGCTAAGTTTTACAACGTACGAGCAGGTTATACACGAATGAAGTTTGTAAACTCATGCGCATGCGCATATCTGCACCGTAGTGAAAAATGGCAGACCGAAAATCACAGAAGGCGAGCCTGGTAGATAGGCCTTTGAGCAAAGGAAAGGGCGAGGTTTGTAGCAAAATATACTCTTGTTTTACTTCACGGTGTAGAGGAGATAAGTAACTGTTGTTAAGATTAAATTTCTGCCTCCTACAAAGACATGCTGTTGTGCTTTGGTTCCGTGTGATATCGCTACGAAAGTGAATTTGTGTAGTCCCATATATCGATATTACTGTAAGTGTGATACTCGGCTAGCACAGCACAGTCAATACCACGGTATTACAGTAGTAGTAGTACACTAGTAGTATTATGTGCATAGGGAATGTGACTGTGAGCTGATGAGTGTGTGATAGCAGTGCAGTGACAGTCTAATTTGTCTCAGAATAAATCTATAGACCTTTGGCTTTACGGTTGTTTTATTGGAATAGTGCAATGCTGTCTTTAGTCGTTACTGAAAATGTGCAACCATATGCAGGTTGATATGTAAACTCTAGTTAGGTTCTACAACTTCGTGAGTCGTCTCACTGCATGCTGCCGCTGGGAAGTACCGTAGCGTAGGGCGTATAATGGTAGTACCGTACGCGTACGCGCACGAAGTGGTCTTGGGTGGGTTTGTGTTCTCTCTCATCCCTCTCGTAGCGTAGGCTCCGGGTAGCCCTTCATTGTTGTAAAAGTTGTATTTTCAGTGCAAGTAATAGGCCTACTATTCTTTCATCAAAAGCTATGTCTCCACTCTCAAACAACAACTACAAAAATCAGCTTAGTACTAGTAGTAGTAGTACGGGTAGCGTACAATCATTGGAGTCAAATTGACAAGTTGATATGGTAGGCAGCTCATAGAACTCTACCATTTCATACCACAGTGCCCTGTTAGGAGTAAGACAGCTAGAGCAAGTTAAGAATAGTTTCATGTAGATATCCATTAGAATTTTTGTGAAATTTAATTATGTTCCCCCTCTGTGATTTACTCTTTCTTTAATTAAACTGCCAGCAATAGTGGTATTTAATTTCCAATGTTTCCAGCATTTCTGTTTAAGCATAAAGTGTACATAGTATTGTGAGGTAAATAAAAGCTTTGCGTAGCACCTGGTCAGGCTAAGTAGCATTGTGCCCATATGCATTGGCTTTGTAGCCTGCTTATACTTTCCATCCAAAGTCTGTTGCCTCTGTTTTACATGCACATATTTGGTTGTCACGAGTGCATGTCTATGTTTAAAAACAGAAAAACAACAAGATGGACCAGACAGAAGGCTAAAAAAAGAATTATGAATCACATTTGAAAAGAAACTACAGAGTGGTTGTCACATGGGCGGACTCAAATAATGCTCAATCACACTCGTGCCATTCACTTCAATGTACAATTTAATATAAGCATTTGTGGAATATTTACAGGACTGAAATCAAGGAGTTGTGACCAACATAAAATGCAAAATCAAAATTCTTAGTGAGATAAATTTAATTACAATACTCTTATATTCGACAACCATGTGAACGGGACCCTGTCTTGGTCCGGTTCCACCTGTAATTTTGGCTTGACACTTGTTCAGAATAATTATACCAGCTTCACTATCAATTCGTTATCCCTGACAATACACTATCTGCTATCAAGCGCAACACTATTTGGTTCACACCACCGTAGTGCCGATCCGGAGATGACCAGCCTGCACGCACGACGGTTTACCGCGGTTAAAACACTTGTCTTCAATTACACTGCTTCCGTTTACATCCGGGTTCTGTGCTAACCCGCAATTATCATGAAGTATATAAATACCAATCTTCGAATTATGTGCACATTATTTTCATCTTTTTACCAATTTAACATGACCTTCATCTCTCTACTTCAGCGACACTTCCACGTCATAACCAATCATATCTACAGGGTGTCATGCACCCGCCAGGTTCATCGCTCACCTGCGTTGTCCCCAGAGTCACATTAATTGTCAAACTGTTCGCTTCCAGAACATGAACTGATTCGTGGGTGGAGCGTCCTTATATGCGAGGTTGCTGTTCCAGCTCCAAAGTGTCGCGAGGGACCCGCGTTCCGTATTCTTTGGCGTCCAAAGTCCTCCCTAGCGAGGGGCGGACCCAGTCGCTCTGCTGCGAATGCGTCGGCCTGGGAGTAGGCTCGTCCTCGGTCTCGGCGCCATCTACAAAATCATTTAAATGCAACATATACCAGTGGGGTGTGTTCTAATCACACACACACAAAGATTATCAGCTTAAAATCCTGACATCACAGTGACAATTTACGAACTGCATTATTATCCAATTAACATACAAAAATTCACATAATGAAATGTTTCAAACATTGGAAATATAACCGTGCATAGCTTATCAAACATCACCGCATCGTTTATAATATACTTTATCACTTATTCACGGGGTTCTCCGGGGCTATATGTGGTGCCCTGAAACACATTCACATCCTTTTACACGACAAAGCAGAAATCAAATCGCAATTTAACTTACCAATGACCGGTGTAATATAACCAAAATGCCTCTTCTTCTTGGCTACTGGAAGGCTGCAAAGGCTGTTGGAATACGCCTTCTGGCAGCAAACAAAATCTGAACTCTAATCAGCCAGTACACAGGCTGACGGTAAGGTGGACGGACGGCTCCTGGCCGCAAACGAAATTGGGCTTAGACACAAAATTATCTTGCCAACTGGCGCCTGAGTGTGGCAGGTTGGTTTCCTGCCATCACGGAGCTAACTCAATGTTCTCTCGGTGAAATCAAAATGGTGTCTGCCCCGAAAAGATCCAACTCTACTGTTAAATTGCTACTCGACTACGACACTCCTTTTCGAGGCATTTGGAATATTTGATACAACTAAAAGGACTTGAACGAAAACACCTATGCAGCACTCTCCCGGAACTGGAGCTATTTCCTGTCTTTTCTTTCTACATTAATTGACATGCAAAAATAAATGAACTCCTCTCGGTCATCGATGGCGCTACTTGTAAAACATTTACACCTGTCTTATCACTTTCTCTCTCTCGCTCTCGCTTTCTCTCTCGCTCCCTCACTCGCACCCTTTGTCTCGTTATCCCTACCCGTAAACATGTTTGTCTAGTTGAATGACCGATAGGTGATGTACATGAAACAACCTGGAAATGCATTTTCAATGTGACATTTCACTCCCCCTTTCGAAAAATGCATTTCATAATTAAAAGAAATTACTTATAACACTATCTTTCTCTCTACAGCCGGCTTAGTAGGTCTGCGCCAACATTCTCGCTGCCGCGGATAGCTTCCACACGGAATCTGTAGGGTTGCAAAGCCAGAATCCAACGCATTAGCCTCCCATTTGCAGGGCTAGCCTTGTTCATGTACACTAGTGGGTGGTGGTCTGTTTCTAGCACAAATTGTCTGCCGTACAAGTATGGTTCGAACTTCTTTACTGCCCAAACTACAGCTAAGCACTCACGTTCTATGGTTGAGTATGCTTGTTCTCGTCGAAGCAGTTTTCGGCTCGCGTAGGAGACTGGAAATCGTTCGTCTTGGTGTGTTTGGAGGAGGACTGCTCCTAGTCCAACGTTGGAGGCGTCTGTCCTGAGGATGAAGTCCTGTGACAAATCTGGCAAATGAAGGATAGGGGGGTTAGAGAGTTTTTCCTTCAGTGTTGTGAAGGCCTGCTCTTGGCTCGTTTCCCATTTTACCTTGTTTGGTTCAGCATTTCTGGTCCTGTCTGTGAGTGGTGCGGCGACGGCGGCGTAGTTCGGAATGAACTTCCGGTAGTAGTTCGCCATACCTAGAAGGGATCTGAGCTCTCGTTTGGTCTGAGGCTGACTTACCTCTTGGATGGCTTTGAGTTTTTCAGGGCGGGGTCTTACCTGTCCGTGATCGATCACGTGTCCTAGGAATTCGACGCTTGTCTGTCCGATGAAGCACTTACTTGGTCTAGCAGTGAGCTTTGCGGCTCGTAGTCGTCTGAAGAGTTCTGTGAGTGTACGTAGGTGTTCTTCCCACGTGGTCGAATAGATGAGGATGTCGTCGATGTAGTTCACCGTTCCTCCGAGTCGGTCTAGCAGTCTCCTCATCAGTCGACTGAAGGAGGCGGGAGCGTTCACTAAGCCGAAGGGCATCATTGTGAACTGAAAGAGACCATCGGGGGTAAGAAAAGCGGTTAGTGGTTTGGATTCGGCTGCCATGGGTACCTGCCAGTATCCTTTGCTGAGATCTATTTTGGTGAAGAACTTTGCATGGGCGACTTTTGTGAAGAGTTCATCTTGATCTGGTATGGGTTCAGCATCAAATACAGTCACTTTATTGAGTTTTCTGAAGTCTACACAAAACCGGTTGCTGCCATCGGGCTTTTTAACCAGTACTATGGGGGAGGCAATGGGGCTTTCTGATGGCTCAATTACTCCGAGCGATAGCATGGTTTTTACCTCTTCTCTGACTGTGTCTCTAAGAGAGTGGGGAATGGGATATGGTTTACTCTTCAGGTGTTCATTTCCTTTGAGTTTGATGTGGTGTTCGCCTAACGTGGTTCGACCGGGAAGATCAGACAGGACGTCTTTGTACTCGTTGAGGAGTTCGTTGACCTGTTCTTTCTGTGGGGAGGAAAGGGCTGAGTTAATTGAGACATCGTCAAGTGACTCTTTCGCCTGAAATGGGAAAGGCTGTAGGAGAGATGTGTTAGTTAGTGGTTGCTGCGTTTCTTCCTCGTCATCATTTTGCTCTTCGCATTCGATCACGGCGGTACAAGCAGCTTCGGCATCTGAAATAGAGGGAATATCATTTCTAGCATGATACTTTTTCAGAAGATTGATGTGGAACACCTTTGGTTTCCCGTTGAGGTCGATCCTGTAGTCCATGGAGCTGATTTTGGAGATCACGTCAAAGGGGCCCTTCCATTGTAGAAGGAGCTTATTCCTGTCAGTTGGTAGGAGTAGGAGTACCTTGTCTCCGACTTGTAGCTCCCTGTGTTTTGCCTTCTGATTGTAGTATTTTGCATACCTGTTTGCTGATTTCTGAAGTTGAGTGTGGGCGTTGCGGCATGTTTCGTCGATCCTGTTTCGGAGATCAAGTACATAGTGGTAAGTAGACTTGGTCTCACCTGTTTCGGCTTCTCCTGTCCAGAGTTCTCTCAGGATGTCGAGGGGTCCGCGTACCTTCCGGCCGTAAAGAAGCTCGAACGGGGAGAACCCCATGCTCTCTTGTGGTGCTTCTCTCACTGCAAATAGAAGGGGAGTAATGTACCTGTCCCAGTCTTTTGGGTTTTCAGCGCACATACGTTTCAACACTTGTTTTAGAGTGCCATTGAAGCGCTCAACTAGTCCATTCGCGGCAGGGTGATATGGGGATGTAGTGAAGTGTTTGATGGAGAGTAATTTGCTTACCTCTTTCATGAGATCAGATGTGAACTGAGTCCCTTGATCGGTCAGCATTTCCTTGGGGATTCCGACTCTGGTGAAGATGCTCACTAGGGCTTCTGCAACTCTTTCTGTCTCGATGCTTGGGAGTGGGATTGCCTCGGGGTACCTAGTAGCAACATCAATAACGGTAAGTATGTACCTATTTTTCTGGTCAGTCATTGGGTGTATTGGTCCAACTATGTCTACAGCAATGCGTTCGAAGGGGACTTCGATGAGCGGCATCTTTCCGAGGGGGACCTTGGTTACACGACCTTTTGATAGTGTACGTTGGCAGACGTCACACGATCTACAGTACCTGGTAATGTCAGAGTTCATACCGGGCCAAAAGAAATTGGTAAGTATCTTTTCAGTTGTCTTTTTGGTACCTTGATGCCCTCCGAGTATGTTTTCATGGGCTGTTTGCATAACCTGTTTGCGGTATTGTTTTGGTACTACCACTTGTGTGATTGTTGTGTCAGGGTCCATTTGGGGAGAGTGGAATGAGCGATACAGCATTCCGTCTTTGTAAAAGAAGGAAGAGAGACCGTTATTGCGACTTACCTTCTCTGAACGAGTATCGGCGAGTTCTCGCAGGCGGTGTAATGTTTCATCCTTCTGTTGTGCCTCTTTGAGAGCTGTTGGAGTCACGATGTCTTCCATTGGGTGTGGGGTTTTGAGGGGACGAAATGGCTTACCGTCTCGTTGAGCCTGGGCTCTCGTCTGTACGGCGCCGACAGGCATTGGTGTAGCCGTCCAGTCGGGATCTGGGTTGTCTGGTTCTCTTACTCCGGGTAGGTTACCTAAAATCAGGTCATAGAGTGGAGTTTTCATGCACAATGCGTTAACTTTCCCTACGTAGAAGGGAGTGTCAACATCTATTCTAGCGACGGGGAGAGTTTTCACTGTGCCATCAATCAGCACGCAAGTACTTCCTTCACCTGTCATTTGGTTTGGCGGGACAAGATCTTGTTTAATGACAGCTCCGCTGCAGCCGCTGTCTCTGAGAACAGAAATTTGGTTGTTATTGACTAGTCCGTTAGTAACTGGCATTTGTCTGACCACATGTTCTTTGGTGCATGCTGCACTCATCAACGGCAAGGAGTGTCCACACTTGAATTGGATATGATCTGTGGTGGATTCTAGTTTGGGGGCATTGAGTGGCATTCGAACCATCATACAAGAAGCCTCAATTTTGACCTTTGTGTTAGTGCAAGCTGGACATTGACAGGGAGTATGTGGATTTGGTTCTACCTTATCGGGTTCCGATGAAGCCAGGCTGTGTTCCGAGGTAGGGGGGTTTCCTTGCTCTGGATCCTGGGCGAGGACTAGACCTGCCGATTTCATGGGGGAGAAAGGACAATAGTTAGCAATGTGACCTGGTTTGTGGCATATGAAACACGTTCTGCCTCTGGTTCCCTGTTTTGTACAATCACGGGCAAGGTGACCGTGTTGGTGGCAGTTGTAACATTTGGGTTGAGACGGGGGCCTATTTCCTGAAATGTTATTTGGAGGGATTTTACCTTCAGGTCTGGTGTTGCCCCGTGGCATCTGTCCCACGTGTGTCTGGATGTTCCTTTGTGCCGGTGGGGGTGGTTTGAAGGTGCCTCCTCTGGCGTCTAAGTACTGCTCAGCTAGTTTCACCACGTCCTTCGAAGTCTCGGGCTGCCGTTCTTTTAGGAAGATGGCCAGCTCTCGATGACACCCACTGATGAGCTGCTCCCGGAGGAGTAGATCTGCCAGCTCCTCGAAAGTGTGCTCTATACCAGAGAGGCTTACCCACCTGTTCAAGTAGTTCTCTAGTCGGTTTGCATACTGGGATGCCGTTTCTCCTGTTGTCGGTTTGCCTGAAAAAAACTTGGAGCGAAATCCTTCTGCAGTGAGCTGAAAGGATTTCAAGAGTGCATGTTTCAAAGTGTCATAATCATTGGATTCCGCACTTGACAATCTAGAGTGGACATCAAGAGCCTTACCTGTAAGCAGCGTGCTTAAGTTGAGTGCCCAGTCTGTAGTTGGCCAGTTTTGATTTTTGGCATATCGTTCGAACCGCTGTAGATAGGCATCTATGTTATCTTTGTCTTCGTGAAATAGAGGCAATTTTGGAGATCGAGCTTTGCACCCATTAGAACTTGATTCGCTTTTGGTTTGCTTTTCTCGCGCTATCGCCAATTGTAGCTCGGCTGTTTCTCTTTCCTGTCGCCTTAACTCTAACATGTCCGCTCTTTCCTCTCTGAGTCTCTTTTGCTCGTCTGTAACAAACTGCCTAAGCTCCTCTCCACTGAATCCGAACTTTTCTCCAATTTCAGTTAACTTAGCTAGCTCCATTCCGAATTACCTGAGCACTTATAATACCAGAATGTATTCAGATCAGTTCAGATCATGTACACAATGAATATACAACGGTGCACCTATGGATAGTACATACATACAAATGTAGAGGAAACAAAAAAATCACAAGTTTTCCTCAACCTTTTTCTTTACACTTTTTTCTCCGTTTATATACCCATGTGACTTCGAATGGCACGAGTTATACTCCCGGACAAGCCCCCAGAAAATGTCACATGGGCGGACTCAAATAATGCTCAATCACACTCGTGCCATTCACTTCAATGTACAATTTAATATAAGCATTTGTGGAATATTTACAGGACTGAAATCAAGGAGTTGTGACCAACATAAAATGCAAAATCAAAATTCTTAGTGAGATAAATTTAATTACAATACTCTTATATTCGACAACCATGTGAACGGGACCCTGTCTTGGTCCGGTTCCACCTGTAATTTTGGCTTGACACTTGTTCAGAATAATTATACCAGCTTCACTATCAATTCGTTATCCCTGACAATACACTATCTGCTATCAAGCGCAACACTATTTGGTTCACACCACCGTAGTGCCGATCCGGAGATGACCAGCCTGCACGCACGACGGTTTACCGCGGTCAAAACACTTGTCTTCAATTACACTGCTTCCGTTTACATCCGGGTTCTGTGCTAACCCGCAATTATCATGAAGTATATAAATACCAATCTTCGAATTATGTGCACATTATTTTCATCTTTTTACCAATTTAACATGACCTTCATCTCTCTACTTCAGCGACACTTCCACGTCATAACCAATCATATCTACAGGGTGTCATGCACCCGCCAGGTTCATCGCTCACCTGCGTTGTCCCCAGAGTCACATTAATTGTCAAACTGTTCGCTTCCAGAACATGAACTGATTCGTGGGTGGAGCGTCCTTATATGCGAGGTTGCTGTTCCAGCTCCAAAGTGTCGCGAGGGACCCGCGTTCCGTATTCTTTGGCGTCCAAAGTCCTCCCTAGCGAGGGGCGGACCCAGTCGCTCTGCTGCGAATGCGTCGGCCTGGGAGTAGGCTCGTCCTCGGTCTCGGCGCCATCTACAAAATCATTTAAATGCAACATATACCAGTGGGGTGTGTTCTAATCACACACACACAAAGATTATCAGCTTAAAATCCTGACATCACAGTGACAATTTACGAACTGCATTATTATCCAATTAACATACAAAAATTCACATAATGAAATGTTTCAAACATTGGAAATATAACCGTGCATAGCTTATCAAACATCACCGCATCGTTTATAATATACTTTATCACTTATTCACGGGGTTCTCCGGGGCTATATGTGGTGCCCTGAAACACATTCACATCCTTTTACACGACAAAGCAGAAATCAAATCGCAATTTAACTTACCAATGACCGGTGTAATATAACCAAAATGCCTCTTCTTCTTGGCTACTGGAAGGCTGCAAAGGCTGTTGGAATACGCCTTCTGGCAGCAAACAAAATCTGAACTCTAATCAGCCAGTACACAGGCTGACGGTAAGGTGGACGGACGGCTCCTGGCCGCAAACGAAATTGGGCTTAGACACAAAATTATCTTGCCAACTGGCGCCTGAGTGTGGCAGGTTGGTTTCCTGCCATCACGGAGCTAACTCAATGTTCTCTCGGTGAAATCAAAATGGTGTCTGCCCCGAAAAGATCCAACTCTACTGTTAAATTGCTACTCGACTACGACACTCCTTTTCGAGGCATTTGGAATATTTGATACAACTAAAAGGACTTGAACGAAAACACCTATGCAGCACTCTCCCGGAACTGGAGCTATTTCCTGTCTTTTCTTTCTACATTAATTGACATGCAAAAATAAATGAACTCCTCTCGGTCATCGATGGCGCTACTTGTAAAACATTTACACCTGTCTTATCACTTTCTCTCTCTCGCTCTCGCTTTCTCTCTCGCTCCCTCACTCGCACCCTTTGTCTCGTTATCCCTACCCGTAAACATGTTTGTCTAGTTGAATGACCGATAGGTGATGTACATGAAACAACCTGGAAAGGCATTTTCAATGTGACAGTGGTACTAGTAAACATGTCTAATTTGCATTTATATATTCTATTTCCAAGGTCACCAACAGAAATGCAAAATAAATTTCCTTGATAATTGTTTGTTTCAGATAAACATCAGCACATTTGCCCTTCTGTTCTCTGAGATGGTGCAGTACTGCCAGAACAGAGTTTCTTCTGTTCCTGAATTGCAGAGCAAGTAAGTTCCTGTCTTAATGTTCTGAGAGCTGTTATTACAGACTTGGATGTCTGGGATTTAGCTATCTGATAGCATACTGTGAATTACTGAAGTATGCACATGGAGAAGATACTGGATAAATGTGTGAAACTGTTATATCCAACTTGATGACATATCTACGATTTGATTCTCTGTTTCATATTTTCAAATGTAAACATCACCCTCACTGATGATTGGTATCATGTAAATGCAAGCAAATAAAATGTTTGCCAGTGTGGTATTCCTTCGTATAATGTATACTTCTGTGTTTTTGTTTACTGTTCAACCCATTGTTTAAAAAAAATATAATATTTCATTCTTTATTAGAATCTTTCATTTACTGTAAAACTAAAAGCAAACATTTTCAAGTGAGTCGTGTTTCACAGGTAAGATTGATTTTGCATGTTGTTAATTTCATAGAGGGTCATGACAATTGAGCAAACACTTCAAGTAGCTCACCACTGCGATGTCAATTACCGACTTTGGCAGCATGTCCTATGATAAAGGATTTATGGTCTGCATTACAGTAGCAAATTCACTCATGCTGTGTGAAAGGTGTAATGTGTAGAAAACTGCAAACAAAACAACAGATAGCCCCTACAATGTACTTCCTTGAGATCAAAGATATTACAGAATATTACATAATATAACCAGCAAAAAAAGTGAATGTGTTCATTTTCCTGCAGTTGCGTGCCACTTAACTCTTTATGTGCCACTGTGTAAACTCCCTGTGTGCCACATTATTCTGAGATAGCAAGGTAGCCGCGCTTTGAGGAAACGTTCTGCTTTTCAAATCGATGTAAGTTTTATAAATTTTTGTTACCCTGGACATGTAATGAGCAAAGTTTTAGAGAAAATGTCAAGCTTTGCTCTGATGTATATTGCACTACAAATCTATGCAACAATTATGATTTCTTCTCTTTCAAATGACCAGTAGCTGCATTATTGTATAAAAGGCATGACTTTTGCACACAAGAGTGACATAAACTTAGAATTTACTCGCAAATCGAATGAGAAACACCCCTTGAGAGTCAATCACCATATAAAATGCAAGCTACATGTGACAAGAATGGAATCGCGAGAAACACTTCCAGTGTACTGCGGCATTTGGCGATTTATCCATTGTTTAGGGCGGGGTTGTGCGTTTGAGTAGAATATGCGAAGTTGGCACGCTGTCGACTGAGTTGGGCGTGCGAATGTGGCGCATAAAGAGTTCAAATGTTCATCTCCATGCTGCAGGAATGTTCACTTTTACTGAATTAACAAGTCTGTATGGATAATAGAAATAAATTCTACTACTACTACTACTACTACTAATAATAATAATAATAGTGATAATAATAATAATAATAATAACAATAACTAATAATAATAATAATAATAATAATAATAATAATAATAATAATAATAATAATAATAATAATAATAATATTATTATTATTATTATTATTAGTAGTAGTAGTAGTAGTAGTAGTAGTAGTAGTAGTAGTAGTATTAGTATTATTATTATTATTATTATTATTATCATTATTATTATTATTGTACAGAGTATGGATGCCGCAGGCATTTGGTTGGTACATATATTAATCCTGGTTTGATCCTAAGACAGTTTTTAATCGTATTTTTATTCTGCTTTTGTCTTGTCAGATTGTCAGATCTGGGCCAGCATGTTGGTGTGCGAATATTAGATTTGCTCTTCATCAGAGAGCGAGGTCTGAAGAGAGAGACTAAGCTTCTCAACATACTACTCTTCATCAAGTCAAATGTGTGGAAGGTTAGTTTATTCTCTCTGTCATTTTTAACCCAATACTGTACGAGCTGAAATTTTCGCGTACAGATATTTTCGCGAATTGCTACTAGGAGAACATTTTCACGTGTTGTTAATTTCGCGGTTGCGAGGTCTAACTGTGCTTATCTGTTCGCACATTGTTTTTTTTCGCGTGTTGTTATTTTCGCGGTTCAAAGGCGATTCGCGAAATTCGCGAAAATAAAACCACGCGAAAATTTCAGCTCGTACAGTACATTGTAATACAAAAAAATTATTTCATCCCTCATATAAAATGATTCATACATCATAATAGAAGTAATCTTAGTACAGCAAGTACATACTCTTTTATAATTGTCGCATAACACAATCACAAATTTCATAAGAACAGGTACCTTACACTGCAGATTTTGTTGTTTTTGTTAATCAGTATCAATAATCAAAAAGTGTTGCACGTATTTCAAGACTTTTTATGGTTTAATATAATAGCAAAAGTGAACTCGTCAATACACAACATTTTTGCTCATTAAAATGTACCAACTTGTACCTCATTTTGATAATTCCTGTTATTTATGTCTGCTATGACAGGTGCTATTTGGAAAAGAGGCTGACAAACTGGAACATGCTAATGATGATGAAAGAACTTGTATCCTTTTGTCCACACTTTAAAGTCATCAATGAAATTTTGATTAAATTGTATGTACCGGTACATACACATACCTATAATTCTTAACAAATATTTGTACTTTATTTATCTGCTTTGAAGGTTTTTTTTTTTTTTTTTTTTTTTTAATTGTACATTTCTGTTTTGAATCTACATCTATCACTATGGATTTTTTTCTTTTGGTCACTGGATTATATTTATTGGCTTGTTTTTGTGTATGTTGCTCTTTTGTGTAATAGCATTTGCAGCATTTTTTAACATGTTTATGTATGAGGCTATGAAGCTGGAAAATTACATGTATGTTACAAACACATTGATATGTTATATGAGACAATGAACTTATGAACAGATGATTGGAGGTTCAAATCCTGCCCAGTGCATGTATGGACATCTTTGGGCAAGGTGTTTAACCCCACTTTGTCCCATTCAACCCAGGTGGAGATATGGGTACCTGGTGATGCAGGGGTTTGAGATGATAATGACAATTTTCATAGTGAAAAAGTACTTGCTAACTACTGTAGAGGTTTCCCTCATTCAGTGCATCACTCTTGTACACTTTGTAGAACCATACCGATATTCTCACAACAGTATTTGACTGTCATTTCAAGATAAATGTGTGGCATAGTAAACTCAAGTGATTACAAAAAGTTTCGTAATGAACCTTTGGCCAACGGTACTGTCATTTTCTGTGGATGATTATTGCTATGCTGTGGTGTATATTCTCAATAATTATGATAAGTGCAGTAAAAAGAACCCCTTCACGCATCAATAGACCATGCCCCATACAATACGTGGGTAGCTCACTTGGAATGCTCTGCAGCCTCTGCTATTATGTATGCTGTTGACATGCTGAATTTGTTATGTCAGTGTCCAATAAACCTGTTGTTTTTGACAATCTGGAAAGATTTGTGCAGTCTTTGGAAAGTGTAGAATCTTGCAGGTACACATGCAGTTGCCATCCATCATGTTGTATTGCTATTTGTGTGGATGCATTGAAATAGCAAAGTGCTAATGTAACAAATTGACAAGTATGTAAATATTATTATACCAGAAAATTTATGCCATCATAACGAGCTTGCTAAAAATGAGGTGCTGCTTTTGAGGAGGTGAATTCGGTGATCCCGATATTCCATTACATTGTGTAAAATGGCTCTATTTTGTGAGTCTTTCTCATAATAATGTGAAGAAATGTGTCAAATGCCGGCTTAAATATCTGCAGTAATGAGTGAAATTATATCATTTCTTCATTCTTTCTTTCGTTTGTTTTGTTTTGTTTTGTTTTGTTTGTTTGTTTTTTTTTTTTGGGGGGGGGCAGTTTCTAGCAGTTTTTCAAGTATAGTACATGCACTTAAGAAGAACAAAACAAACTTTTATATTAGAATGATAAGCCGTGATAATGAATCAAATATCATGATGTTCAACACTAGACTGTATGTCCTTGCCATTTTCATGCAGATTCCATAAATAAAATAAAGCATCATAATTAGAGTAAACATCAACAGTAACAGTTGAATAAGATTTGATCAAAGTAATTTTCAAGAAATTTGCTAAATTTCTAATTATCATTTCAAATAATCCTGTAAAATTATGTCACTCATCGCACATCTTGTTTGACTGATTATCATCTTGCACTTGTTCTTAAAGGAATAGGTCAGGCTTGGCATTCTCAAAATGACATCAAAATGTTGTCCTTTCAACCAGATTTTTGAACTGGCAAGGACATGAAGAACCCATTTCTGCTCAAGAAATCTTCTTCCATTCCACCCCCCCCCCCCCCCATGTGCTGACTAATGATGTCTATAAACGAAGCTTCTTCTGTTGAGGCAGGGAGGTGCCCCTCCCTGGTTGAGGCCAGAAATTGATCAATGGCCCATCATTCTCGCTTCATCCAGGGAGGTGGGAAGAGACTCTTCCCACCTCCCTGCTTCGTCAAACTTTGCCTCCTGGTGCAAAGAGTGATAAGAAGCGTTAACTGAGTGCTTCCTGAATTGACACTAACTTACCCTTATCTTGACAGCCCTCATTGTACGTTACATTTTTTTATTTTTTTTTCAGAGAGTGGGATATATACATCTATATGTATGTACATAGATACAATTGTATGCCACCTAGCCAGCACTATGTCATGCAGAACCTGTTGATGCATAGGAAGGAAACCATTCCACATGTGGGAGTGTGTGTCATGTCACTGTCCCTGACGTTACTGCGTCAGGCGACTTTTGTGCATGGCTCCAAAAAAAACTTTCAAATGCCGGTAGTATATCGCACCTTGTCTGTGATGGACAAATTTCAGTAGCCATGGGGGTACAAAAATGTGCACAATTATCTGTACTTATTCAGACAAAGCAATGAGCCAGGCGTTTTCCTCCTTTATGTGTGTGTGTGTGTGTGTGTGTATGTTTGTGTTCTTTTTGGTTGTCTTTTAGAAGACAAGAGTTTGAACCCACAAGCACTTGTCACATTGATACACCTGGACGCTATGTTTGTTTTCATATTTTCTTGAGTTCCCCTCTGTATACAGTTGTAAGTATGATCGGGGGGGGGGGGGGGGGGTTCAATTGAAAAGCTGGTCCGCAAGCTTTAATCGTCTTTATCTGTTGGTACAGCTGACATCCTGTGATCGCCATTGGTCATGTTATACACATAGTATCCATATCATCCGATGCCATGTGTGAGTGATTGCAACATCCTTTATGCCAAACTTGCATAAACCTTGAAAGTAAAAAGCTACTACCATTTTCATGTTGAATTCGCTATTTAAAATAGACTGAGATGCAAAAAGCAATAACACACACACAAAAAAAAAACCCGAAGCAGAGTAGGAGATATTACATTTCGATTAAAAAAAAAAAAAATCTATTGCATCAAATTATTGTTGTGTTGTGATGAATATTAAGGAGATATTATTTTTAGAGCTGAAAGAATTAGTTTTTAACCAAGTTTTTAACCAAACTATGATATTTGGATTTTCTTTTTTTACAAACCAATTATGTGTACATTCAAGTGCATTAGATAAATTTGATAGATATAGATGAAGGATAAAATAGAAAGCAGCAAATCAAAGAAATGTTCAGTGCAATTATTTTTGAAAGAAAATAAAGACTGTTAGATGTGTACATGTTTGTAGGTCGTCAAACAGGACAGCTTCAAGGGGTGACTTAAAAAAAAGCTCTTATGGTTGCATACGATGTGTATTGCAGGCGTACATGTACATGTAAGTTTCATCATTTGCTGTAAAAATGTCGATAACGTCACACTTTCTTGACATGCATATTTTCTACATGACTCAGCTGATAGATATATCAAGGGCTTTTGGCTATGTCACATCCTCCAGAATACAAAAAGAAAAAAAAAAGTTAAGTCCATAGTAAATATTTACAAGGACGGAAAAGGGAAATATGCTGTGGACTCATTGTTTTAACCCGTTGAGGAGGAGTCCCGAGTATACTCGGGCAGGTGTCTATGGGAAATGAGTGTTGTAGCAAAATCAAACCGTCCTCAACAGGTTAAAATTAGAATGAGGATTTCTACTCAAGAATCTTTTTGCTGCCACTCGACCTCACTTGACCAAGGAAATGCCCACAAGCCACCACTGGGCACCATGTTTGGTGACTGAATGACAATCAACCTGTTATATATCCTTGTCTGCGCTGTAGGCCAACATCTGAAACGCAATGTCAATTTCATTTGAAGTGCTAGTCCTAGGAGTGGGAATGTGTCAATTTTTGTTGTTGTTGTTGAATTTTTAGTGATCACGGGGTTCAATGTTAAAACTGGTCTTTGACCTTTCATACTGCAAGAGATGTCCAATATAGTATTTGTGACCCTACACCCACTTTAATTCTGACAAGGGTTGCAAACTATGAGAACAGAGAGGACTGGAAAATATGTATGATTCAGAAAGTGAAGTGGCGGAAATATAAGAAACTTCAGAGGTTTTTTTTTTTTAATAAAAATTAAGAGTTTGATATGTGAATCACCTCTTGTTCAAATTTTGGATGCAGGGTCCAGTGTGATTGCAGGGAGATATGACACATTAAGATGATAGTCCTTACTGGGTACAGAAATTATGCTATCTCAAAATGAAGTTACAATTTTCTTTTTCTTTTTTTTCAGGCAAAGTATGGTTTCAATACATAGTTTTAATTCCCATATTAGATTGACTGCCTTGGAAAAACAAATCTTAGTATGCATGTTTGTTTTTTAAATGTTCTGTTCAAGAAAGTATATCAAACATTATTTTGTCTCCCCAGACATTACTTATCAAATCAATTGTATTAGTGGCTTGGAAGTTTCCCAAAGACCCACTTCATTGTTTATCGTAATCATTCAATGCTGTACTTAGTAATAAACCATAATTACCGCACCCAGTCAGCATGAGATTTCGCGAAGGCTAGACCAAAATATAGACCGGTTTTTGGGAAGGGTTTAATAAGGATATTATGCCAACTTTGCCATGCCCATCATAATTTTTGATGTGCTCCCAAGTTATTCATTTGGAAACAGACCCTTTTCACACCCTACTCGTTATTCCAATTTCCTCCTCATACGTGCAGAATAATTGTACACGCTGGGGATCGTATCACATGATTAGTAATGTTTAAAATGTTGTAGTTGAACAGGAATGACAAAAACAGAGGCAGCAGCAAATAAAATGGTATGGCTTTATATCAGACACAAGGGAAATAGTGACGGTGCAGATGTTATTGATAATGCTATTGTACATGTATAATAGTAATGGCATTAATAACAATGTGATGATGATGATGATGATGATAATGATGATGATGATAATGATAATAGTAATAACTATAATTATAATTATGATAACTATGTTATTGATTATGATTAAATGATAGCAATGAAAATAGTGATGATGATGATGATAAAGGTATTGCTTGTAATGATAGTAATAATTGTAGTAATGATGACGATGATAATGATGATGAAGTAAATATTATTTTTCATTGTTATCACCATCTTTATCATCACCTTTATGATTATATTTATGCCAAGGAGAAAATAGAAAAAAGAAGTAACCTTTTTCACGTCCGACCTCAAATCTCCCATACCACAGAAAAAGAAAGAAGAATGATCTCTCCATTATAACATCCCAAGGGCATAAATAACACTTCAACAATCTATGGAGTTGACGCCCTGAAAACATATTTTGGTCTATCTGACATAGCAATGACTCTCTTGTATGCATGAGTCAGAATAAATCCCACCTCCCCCCCCCCCCCAAAAAAAAAAAAAATGAACAGAAGTCCAAAGTGAACTGAAGTCCTGATTGACTTCAAGCCAAATTCCCCATCTAGGCGGGGACTGGATTGATCCCTAAAGAGACGAGCCCATGTCCGTAGTAGTTCAAGAGGGACCGTCCTTGGATGGCTAAGACAGTGTTTATATCAACAAGCCGGGACACCGTCCCATCCAACCCCACCCATCCCATAGATGGGGGAAGCCCGGCCAGTGCTTTTTGTTGTGATTCTTGCCTTAATGTCCTTTTTGCCCGCTGATGCGATAATTGGGGAATTCGAAACCACCGGAAGCTTCATTAACTTAAACCCAAGAAAGTCAAAGTGGTAGGGAAGATGAGCTGGAATCCTCTTACGAGTGCAAAGAGTTATGGAGGTGTGGACTTGTCCTCATAGCCACAGGGAGTTCTAGGACTGGCATTCCCGATGCATGAATCACAGTTCAAAGATGACAGTCTACTCTCACTATCTCTCCTGGCTTCTCTCCCCCCCCCCCCCCCCCCCAAAAAAAAGGAGGGATTTTTCAAATTTTTCCAAAATATGGCTTTAAAGATTGTATATCCTTTTTGCAAATGTCACAGAATTTTATGGTTGAAGAAGAAAGTCTCCCAACATCATCTATGAAATTGTATTGTAAAGGTAATACATCTCAGAGTTTGAAAAAAAAATGAAATGAAAAACTAACCCTATGTCATGTTGGAATATGCTCCGATATGTACCAAAAATAATGGTTGGCATGTTTTTGGAGTCTAAATAAATTGACTAGAAATGTATATTTTTCTCCTTCCATCATGAAGAAATTTTCAGTTTTATTATTATGAGGAAAGGTCTGATTCACCTACCTCTACAATATACCAACTCATGAAAGGTTTTAAACATTGGTTCACAACCGTTTGAGTTTAGAGCACTTTAGGAGTGCACCTGGAGTGCTGTAAATGCCCTGTATAAATAGGGTATTAGATTGATATCCCACCTCATGGACTGTCAGTTTTGACTTTGGTGCTGTGGTTCACCTTTATAACATTTTTACATTTGTATTAACCCATTGAGGACAGACTGATTTTGCTACAACACTCATTTCCCATAGACACCTGCTGGAGTATACTCGGGACTCATCCTCAACGGGTTAAAAGCTATGAATATCTCTTTAATGATCTTCTTTTTGAAGTAAGTTTTTGTAGATTGTTCTGTTCACCAATGGGCACTTATGCTGGATTGATTTCTTCACTGATTGGCACAGATGGCTGAAAGTTTATAAATGTACAAATTGTCAATTAATGGGCGTTTCCTAATCCCCTTTATTGCTATTGTGTCACCATGACCTTCCTTATGGACCAAGGCACACTGCTGCACCTGAGTAGGTTCGCTAACTTTCTAACAGGGTAAAGTTTGGATGGATTTCTGAATGCTAATGAAAAAGCTTGGCAAGTTAAGCTATGAAAGTACTCACAGACACAAAGACTTTAAGGTACTGGGAAAGAGTGGCTCATAGATACAATTGTATGTGGGATGAGTCAGTTCTGTTAGAGTTTAGAGAGCAAGCATTATAGCTGACTGTGGTTATACCACATTAAGTGCAAGATACTAAAAATTGACCAAAAAAATATGAAGAAAAAAATATGCACAGATAGTGTAAAGTGAGCCATATTCCTCTTTCTCTTCCACCACAATCCCCCTCCCCTGCTCCTCCCATCTGTTGCTCATCCCCTTCCCCTCCCCCTTATGGCTGTAAGTGCAACCTACACCCTTCTGTGTGCCTGTGTACATGTATGTACGGTAGAAATGGGATAGTAGATTTTAGAACATCATGCAGTTCTACTGTTCCTGATGCAAGGCTTGAAAAAAAGCGCGAGACTGAGAACCCCAATACTCCTCCTCCACCCCCCCCCCCCAAAAAAAAAAACACACACACACACATGGGGAATATTTACAATACTTCACAGATGTCTTGGTGGCTTGCGGTTGAAATGACTGGTTGGACAAACTTTTGTCCAGTTTTAGCATTCCTTTATGATATCTGATGACACACTTCCATGATGACATACGATTGTTAATGGTGGTGTGTCAATGCACCGACTTGGTTATGGTCTCTTGGGATACTCATCATTTAGAGATTTGTGTTCATGCTTTCTTCTTTGTGTAAAGATGAAAAAAAAAAGAAGTTTAAAGCCCAATTGTGCTGACAAGCTTTAGACCTCTCCCTAAATACTACTTTCTGTATAATGGCAGGATATTCAGGAGGAATTCATTAACTATCATGACAGATATCAAGTTTCACTCAATCTAATTTGTTTATTATAGCACATGTGATTGAAGATGATGGTTCTTGTACAAGTACAAAAATAAACAAACAAAACAAAACTGCTAATCTTGATGTACTGTTTGTTTGTTTGTTTTTTTTTCATTTCTATGTGGTCATTTGATTCTTGTGTAATTCATTGTAACAGAATTCTATGAAGCACTCAAGAATACTCAGATGTCATCCATTTCTAATCATTCCTCCATTATTTTGCTTCAAAGTTTCCCTGATCTGTTGCCTTTGTGCATCCATTTCCATTCAAAGTAAAAACTCCTTCTTTACTGGGAAAGGTTTCTTGTCACCATTTAGTAGTCTACATCTATTCCAAGGTTTATCTGTGAAACACCAGACTTTAAGAATTCTGGTCACTGTCCCGTATTAAGTTCAGCTGACCATCCCTACCCATTGCGTGACTCGTGGAAATCCCTGCAGCGACTCTTTGCCGGGATGAGCAATCAAGGACCTCTACGTGGAAGCGTTTCATGCTCTGGAGCTCTTTGTCGTGGATCAGTCATCGCTGAAAGTGCTGCCGCTAGTCTCGCTGCCAGCCTTGGAACTCACAACATGTTCACACACACCTGCTCACATGTGACACTAGTGCAAATCTTGCTTTAACCCTTTCACCACTGAGATTCTTGTATTATCTGCAGAGTCTGTTCATGACACAACAAGCGTATGTGATGGGTTAATGCTAATGATGCAATGAAGCTCCTCACCTGGGTCAAAATTCAATGAACACTGTATCCTGATCTACTCAGATACTCTAGATAGAAGTTGCCAAGAATGTCTGCTCTACAAAAGACTAAGGGGTTTCAAGTTTCAAGTGGAACTAGTGACTCGTTCTAACTCGCAGCTTGATTGATTCAAATTTGAAATGTGTGCATTGCATGCTTGCTTCCCTGAGGACATTAGAAATTATGTCTTCATATTGAAATTCTAAGTTGTCAGAAAACACAATTGAGTCACTTTGTGGTTGGGGGGGGGGTGGAGGGGTAGTGGAACTATGATGTGGTTTTTTATGTAATATGACAATTGATGTGGGTTGTCTGGAGGCATTTTTTGCAAGATACAACACTCATCAAACGTGACTGGAAGCAGTGTGCTTTTATTACATGGTGTTAGGCATCGTAAATGTTGGTTGCTGATTTTACCGAATGGCTAAAGATAGATAACGCGGCTTGATTTCAGTTGGCATTCTGGGTAAGCGACTGTCAGCACTAATGCCATCAGTCCCTCTACACTGGAGTCATTTCATCTTACTTTTGTGTTTCTACTATGATGAAACATTTGTGCGCTTTCTTAGCTGCCTCGGGCAAAGGATGCTTGCTTTCAGTTAAAGAATACTGTTGCCAGTTGTTTTGGGAAAGACAATACCATTGTACATCTGGGCTTGATAATAAAACCAGCAATGCCCCCTTTGGCTGCAAGCAGGAAGATACATAAGGAACACATCACTAGTTACTGTATGATATGAGCGAAATTGGACATGAAGTTGTGAAAATTGCAGGCTTTGGAGTCTTTTTTGACATCCATCATGATCAATTTTCATATTGCCACCAACAATACAAATCACTTGTAATTGTGTTTCAATAAACAGTCTTTCAAAAATGTTTTAATTGCAGATGGTTCAAATGCTTCATAACCAGTTGCAAACACTATTTTCTCGCTGCAATTGTGTGGCAAATTCTTAATCTGCCAATCAAACACACAGCTCTTAGCTATGCAAAGGTATGCACATTGTATACATTCATCCACATTCACACATATATTCAAATAACAAATGGTTTGTCGTGGAAGTGCACACAAGATCAAGCTATGCTCTGTTTCTTTCTCACTATTAAAGGTCACATGTGATTGTAGAAACTTAATTCTGGTTTGGCACTTGGAAAAAATGCAAATTTAGCAGAGATGCCAAGTTCAAAAAACTTTTATGAGTGAGATTTTTATGACTCGGCGTCTCGGCGCTCGCGCGCATGCGCACGCGAACGAGGAGGGTATCCCCCTCCCATGATAGGGAGCTTTTTAAAATTATTAGCTCTTAATGATGCGATCTGGTGCATACTTAAGTGACTATTTTTTACTAATTTTGAAAGGCAAAAGGGAAATATACCTTCAATTGCAACTATCACTCTAATCCTTTGACTCTTGAGCTAATATGCTCCTTATTTTTTGCCCAAATTGCAGACTTCACCAGATGCGTGAGATCGTGAGACAGACCCTAAATTCTTGAGTCTCACGCAGAATGCGAAAGACTTGGTAGCTCTGATTTAGTGTTATGAGCATGGAGTGTTCTTTTAAAGCCTTTCTGTGCAAGTGACTTTGGACAGTGCATATAATGCTATAGAGGTTTCTGTATCTCTCAACCCTCAAAGCACACAATAGGTTAAGCAAGTTACCTTATAACAAGTTACAAAGTCCAGAATAAGTTCTCTTGTCCATCTCAAGAGTTCTCCTAAAGCTGGTATCTTACTGAGCGGCAAACGTTTGCGAATGTAGCGAAATTGAGATTCGCCAACTTTTCTGACTAATGTTTACGAGAAATCAAGGTTTGCTTCTGCCATTAGCGACAGTTAGCGACTTTTAGCGATGTTTAGTGACAATCAGCAGCACTTGAGAGAATGTTTGCGAAAGTGTTTGCGAAATACAGGTGGCGACTATTAGCGACTGTTAGCAAATGTTAGCGACAATTTTGCAAATGTTAGCGACAGTTTTGCAAATATTAGCAACTGTTTGCAAATCCCTTGCGACAATTTGCGAATGTTTTTGGACCTGGAAAAGTGCCAGGCGATTATGTATAGTCAGACCCATAAAACGAACGTACAGCCTTCCACTGTTTTCAGATCTCTTGTGACCACCATTCAAGATGGATTTCCAGAATATAGAAATGAATTTCTGCCAAGAAAAGGTTCAATGTGCTGCTATCCTTGAAGAGCTGCTTTGTCAGGCTGCTGCTACAGCTATCGTGCAACTTAAGAGAAAGAAGATGAAGAAAAACAAGAAAGGAAGAAGAAAAGAAAGACTGTTTGGGTCAGAGAGTGGTTGTTTGTAGTAATTACATGATGGAGATGTCAAGAGCTTCAAGAACTTTCTTAGAGTCGAACCTTGCCTGTTTCATGAGCTTTTATATAGGAACCATATGGTTACTTGTTCGCTAGCAGTGGCGAATCAAATAAAAATGTTAGCGACACTGTATTACGACCATTTGCGAATTCTTACGACTGTTTTGCGAATGTTTGCAACTGTTAGCGAAAATACAAATTCGCAAGGAAATTTTGAACATGTTCAAGATTTCTTTGCGACAAGAAAAACTGCTTGCGACAATAAAAACCGTTTGTGAACTTTTTTGCAACGGTTAGTGAACCTTTTGCAACCCTTTACGAACCCTGGCAAAATCCAAAATTTGCTACGTTCGCAAACCAAACGTTTGCCGCTCAGTGAGATACCTCTTTTATATCTTCTATATATCCCCAGTGTGTGCCTTTAAAAGGGGTTTCAGTTTTCATCTCAGTTTTTGAGTTGATCGTATGATCCTCTGTATGTGTGTATGTGTGTGTGTATACAAATATTGCCCAATTCTACAGTTTCTTGCAGAAAAACTTTGCCAAGACTCTGCTGAAGATAAATGTATATCAGGGTGACAGGTTTCTATTTATCCTTCAAGACAAGTTAAGATTTTGTAATGTACAATCTTTTCATGAAAAATGCAAGTATTTCATGGTCACACTACCAAAATAGCTAGTCAAAGACAAAAGTCATATACCACAATGAAACAGTCAACGACATACAAACTGCCATGACTTCCTCAATGTTTATCTTCTTATAATTCACCAAGCATTCAATTGCTATATCTCTTGGAAGAGTCTATGCCTTTGAATGTTTTTCAAACAGATATATGGTGCCATACAAATGATGTGGATCATCATCATCATCATCATCATCATCATCATCATCATCATCATCATCATCATCTATCATCATCATCATCTATCATCATCATCATCATCATCATCATCATCATCATCATCATCATCATCATCATCATCTATCATCATCATCTATCATCATCATCATCATCATCATCATCATCTATCATCATCATCATCATCATCATCATCATCATCATCATCATCATCATCATCATCATCATCATCATCATCATCATCATCATCATCATCTATCAACATCATCATCATCATCATCTTTTCCCAAGGAAAGAAATAACAAAATAAAAACAATTCTTTGCTCATAAATGTAATGGAAACTGCCTTGAGTGAGAGCTCTAGGAGCTCTAGATGAGCTCTAGATTCCCTTTAATTTGTGAGGCTAAATAAAGTATGAGTGCGAATTGTTGTTGTATTGTTTATCATGAAATAATTCTTCCATAATAGCCACAACAGAGAAAGACATTTTACTGATCATTATGTATTCGGTAGAACTTTGTAGGCTTTTATGAATTTGATGGTAGTGTGACTTCGTGTACTTTGCATTGCCCTTGCCCCCCCCCCCCCCCCATGATGTGTGAAATGAAGTGAGACCAATGACATTGTTTCTTGTTTTTAGCAATGGTTATACCACATTCCAATCATGATAATACATAATTTTTTAAAGTGTTGCATCTAATGGCGACTGTGGCATCCATTTATCTCTGTATTGTCTTTCAACGCCCACCGTTAGAATGTTTAGATGCATCTGTGTTAAAATGTTCTAGAACAACCACAACACCAAAAGGCTGTGTTCATGTCCATGGTACCTAAAAAGGGAGTATAGAACTTTGTGTGTGTTAGTACCAGTATCTTCTCAGTATCTGATGCAATGTTTGGTACCCTGGTGCACCAACTGAAAATTTGCCATTTTGTTGAATTTTTTTTTCCAGTGCTTTACCCTGGGTTACCAAGAAATGTGTCAAAATAATTCTTAGAATTATGCACGAAAATGCTTTCTTGTTTGTGATTATGCAACAATTAATGCATGGAAATGGATAACTTTTTTTCTTGTACATGCTCTCTTGTAATGTTCACTGTAATATCATTGTACATAAGTACTTCTTAAATTTTATTATGTTTGCAAAGAAATGGGCATAAGGATTGTTATCACCGCGCCGATTTATGCCGGCGCTGATAATGAAAAGTAATTGCCATGACAACATTGCACTACTATATGATAATGGACATAAGATGGCACTACACAACGCCGTACTCCAGGTTACGACGTTACCCCAGGGTACATGCCATTCAATTGTGGCAGTATGTTGCAGTAAAATGGCCAAGCTACTGAGGTGCAAATGTAACTTGGAATACCCCAGGCCTAACCCCAGCCCATGCCTGCTATCTACTGCTGATGGAGACATACAGTGTAGTTTGAAATGCTTAATTATTCACTGCAGTGGTGTGATATGCTACTTTAGTATCCCACATTTCTTGGCAAATACTGTACCATAATGTGTTTGATGGCCCAGAAATAGGACATATTAGAAAAAAAAATGAAATGTTAAGGAATGTATACAACAATTTTTTTTTGTATAAATAGTGAAACCTGTACAAATACAGTGTACTTCCTTGACTTGTTGCTGGCATTATGTTGAGGGAAATTTTCTTCTTGTCTTCTGAAAGAGGTGTAAAGTCAAATCATATTTAACTCTGCTAGAAACACAAGAATGTATAGAATTGAAGGTTTGCTTCATATTATTGTACTATGGTGAAATCTTCGACTATTTTTCCCTTTTCATCCAGCACGAATGACCCATGGATGCAACTACCGGTCAAACTGTAAACTTTTAAAAACTTTAGACTTTTGAATGGATAGTCCAACATTCCTGAAGCTACGCTATCATGTTCTCATGATATTTCTGCACTCAATTACAGCAGTACCAGGGAGTAATCCGCATCTACAAATTGTACAAAACATGTTTGGGGTAGATTTCTCCTTAATTGTTGATTAGTGGTCACTTGCTTGATCCCTTGGACAATGTCTATGGTCCACCACATTCATGATCCCACAGCCATTGTTGCACACCAGGACTTAGTTCCAGGGCATTAAGTCCCAGGAAATAGATCCAAGATTTCAGGGTCGTTTCATCCTAATGGCGTGACGACGCTGGTGTGTCACCCAACGAGAGGACATAAATCGCCACCACGGGATTAAGCTCTCCGTGGCATTTTCTGGAAATCTCCCTTTCGGAACTTGGGCTGTCTTATAACCCTGATTTTTTATGCCTAGCGTTGGTCATCACGTGTGTCCGAATGTTTAAATGACGCTGCTGCCGAATTTTAGGTTGAAAAGAAGCAAACCTTACTAATTTCCTTTCACGTTGGTAAAACAATGCTTTTTTTAGAAGCCCCCCCCCCCCCATGCCATCTTGCCTTATAGCCCCAGTACTGTGTTGTGAAACTGGACTTCAATAGATAGTACTAGTATTGTTACTAAGTGGTGCAACTCCCATACACTTATCATTTACATGAATGAAAGGTCAGTCAAATGTGGTACAAAGTCTTACCCACTTCAAGATGCGAACTTGCAAAACGGCAACTCATACTTGATGTGTAAATGGACACGTTGAATAGGGCAGTTTACTAATACTATAAAAGTATTTTCGTGTCGAAACAAAGCTTTCCTGATGACCTTGGAATGAGCTTCTCTGTTCATGTGTTCCTCTTTTACAAGATTATTAAAGCTTGATTGTTAATCATTAAACTATCTAATTTGTAGTATACACTAAGTATGATTATACTATTTTTGATATAATATTTTGTTCATTATTATCATTATCTTTATGATTTCTTTTATTATGGTAACCATTCTCATTGTTATTATTGCATTCAAGACTAATGAAATTAGGCATGTTCCAGAGGTTTAAATGGTGTTGTGACTCTAATTGACCTGTGAGGCATTTAAGTCAAATATACATCAAAGGCAATGTAAAATCTTATCAAATTTTCCCCTTTGAGGTTTCAGTTCTTCCCTTTGCTTTTTTTTTTTAAGTTCCTACTGATGTTTATCTGAAGTTAGGTCAAACTTATTTATTGTTGGCCATGAGATAAAACATATATGCAAGCATTTCATAAAACTACTTTAACATTGTACTCCAGACTTGATTTGTGATATGAAAGAATTGGCGAATACGTTTGAATCGTGATACGTGCTGCAAATTGTCTGCCACATGAGTTTCCCTTCATACCTTGGCCTAGAGAACATTGCCGATTGTCTATTGTTGTGTCCTGCTCTCAATGTACAGCTTTCCTTGACATTCTATGATCGTTTGGACAGATTACATCATAGAGAAGGAGTCGGTAGTCAACAAGTTCATTTCTGTGCCCAAAGACAAAGGTAAGTGCTCCTTGAATTTTTCTCCTCTTCCTGTTCATTTGCCCACCTGGTGTCATCTTTACCATTTCCTTTGACCTTGTTTCTGTATTATTTTGTCACATAGTTTTAAACAACTTGATTATTTTTGTGTATGCATATGTGTATACAGTATGTATGATTGTATGTATGTATGTATGTATGTATGTATACATATATGTATGTATGTATGTGTGTATGTATGTATGCAGCATCCACATTGTATGTATGTATGTGCGTGTGTATGGTTGGATGAGCAAGAGGTATATTGTGGGGGTTCCATCTTATATGTTTTGCTGTATTTAGTCAGCACTGTGGTTGTAAAAATGACATTGTCAGAGTATTGTTCTATAGGAGAAAACAATGGTATACTCCCACAAGTACCTATTTTTAGTTTGTGTGTGTGTGTGTGTGTGTGTGTGTGTGTGTGTGTATGTGTGTCTTCATGTCTTCTCTTTTGCCATTCTTTGACTGTTTATTCAAGTTTTTTATGTTATTTTCGTGATATATTTGTACAAGTTTGAGATCCTATAAAATATCATTTGATATCTGCCTACATGTAGCATCATCCTACATTTAATTCATCACTCAAGCACTCTTTGAAACTTGCTAAAACATGTGTTTTGTTTTTGTTGTTTTGTGTTTTGTGTTTTTGTCTTGTTTTTGACTTTTTTCAATATTCAATATGAGCTAATTTAGTAGTGTGTTCAGACATCCTTATACTGCATTTGATAAGCTGTTACTTTCTTAAGGGTTTAATTTTCTTGAATTTCACAAATCACTGCTAGGCTGCAAATTTAACAATGCGCAAAAAATGTCTCCGTACACTAGGCTAATAGTGCACTTACGATAAACCTTGGTGTTAAATCACAAAAGCGCCATCCTGTGAAAATGTGACTTCCCCATTTGCAAAAATATCTGTTTGCAAAAATAACAGCTTATACAGTATACTACTAGTCCCTGGAGCTAGCCTTTCTTCCAGCCTGTGGAACTTTTTTTCTTTTTTATCATTTGGTTTAAACTAGTCTAGAGATATTCCCACTCTACCTAGGGGTGTGCATGTACATTGTGTATCAGCAAAACAAGCTTATACCATTCCTAGTTGCAGTCATAATCCAAATTCAAAATTCTGCATCTAGACCCTTAACTCCTATCCTAGCTCCTAACCCTGATCCAAAGTCCTGATCCTAATCCAAAGTCTCCTATAAATCTTTAAGTTTGCTGTTATCAGAAAGCATCTGGGCCCTCTTTCACAAAGCCGTTCATAACTTTACGAACAGCTTTATGAAACACACCCTGGGTACATCAAGTTTACTGGAAATAATACTTACTAGACAACAGAGCACATCATACACTTGGAATATGTATGTCATAGTCATCATAATGATATTGTGCATGGACAAGGATTTTTGTTGGTTTTTGCTTTGGTTTAGGCTTGTCCCCTGTTTGTTTGGGGATTAGATTTGTAAGCCCTGTGATTAATTCAGATTCCACTGTGCTTTGACAATGTCATTGATCAGAACAATGTGTACTGACATTGACAGTTCTATAATCTCACATAAAGAATATCTGGTATATGTGATGCCATTTTTACTTTGGATACTATTGATTAAGTACGTAATGTTGTCAGTCAGTACATTCTGAGGTAACTTCATACCATAGTGACATATTGTGTGATTCATTTCAAAATTCTCCCTTTACCCCGCCCCTCCCCCTTCAACTTTTGCAGATTCGTAGTGCCCCTTGTAGAGATTTATGTGTGTCAAATATTGAAATCATATCATGGACATGATTTGTCTTCGAAATGGAATCCCAAAGCTATCGTGTAAAAGCACACTTTCTAGATGGGTGAACATTATTAATCCCTTTAAAGTGTGTGGCAATCAAATCAGACAATGTGCTTTATCAACAAGTATGACAATCCCTTGCAGCATGGTTGCTTATTAGCTTTGATCAGCCCACGGGCACGTGATTGAATTAGTGCCAGGTATGTGGCAGGTTAAGGGGAATGGAATGGATGACTTTATGGGTCATATGATGGTTTGGTAGGTGGATCGAAGGAAAAGTGGAAGTGGGATTGGGGGCTCAATCCAACAACATTCTCTGGCAGTCTTCACTGCACTCTGTAACAACATGTGGCTGTGAAGGTTCACAACTCAAGCGATTTCAGCTGGAAGTATTGCTTCATGTCTAAGAAGTTAATAAATTAAAACAGACAGTTGACTTCAAGAAACTGGAATGTATGTTGTTACAGTATTGAAACAAATTGTGACCCCAGTATTCTCAAAATGGGAGTCATTCTTCCGAGGAGAAGTGTTCTTTCTTTTTTGCTTTTTGCAATTGTGTGGTTTGTTCTGCCAGAGACAAAGCATTCATGCGCATCTGTGCTGTGTGAATATTAAAGTGAATCATACATGTACTAAAGATAGATCTAATGTGCAACCGTGAAAGAGTATGTAAAGATTGTATTTCACTTGTAAAGATCATAACTACAGTGTATTGCATGTTTGTTGGCATGTCACCTTCATGGGAGTTAAAGCGTATGTATGCAGGTTAGTGGTGTTCACACCTTTTCGTCTCAATCTAGTAATGTTCAATGTGATGTGTGTTTGTTTTGTATCTCTGCACGAAGGAACAATGTAGGAGGTGCCTACCGCAGCAGAACAATCTTATCAGTCAGTCAGATCATGGACCTACATGGTCAGATCTGCAATCTTATCAGTCAGATCAGCAATCTTCAGTTGGGTTTCACGAGAATTTTCCTTTTTTTTTTTCTATCACCTGAGCTCAGTTCTATTGTCCTTTAGATCAGAAGTCTCTCAGGTAAAGAAGTAAGTGTGATTATAACTCTTCGCAAACATTCATTTCTGGACCAATTTTATTGCTAAGGAACACCTGGAATTCTCTTGTGTGTGTCTGAGCATTATATGGTCTTACATGGACGTATGCGAGTGTTAGTATGTTTTGAGTGTGTGTGTGCATACGTGCATAATGTGCTTGTGTGCACACAAAAGTACTGTATGGAGTTTTTGATGTTAATTTTCTCGTGCTTGCGATTCAATGATATAGCGCGGGTGGTAGGGTAATAGTAGTTCAAATTTTAGTGCATGGTTGACAGCGCTGTGCAACGTTCGCATTGTCAGCTAAAAGATAGGTGTTGTGGCATGTGATGGTCGGAGGTGGGCGGAGAGCAGAATAGCTTGAATCGCCACGGTGTTAGTGATGTCTACAGTTCAGTTGCAGTATTCATGTCAGAACAAAATGTCAGTGCTTTGGATCAGTGAGAACCAACACGATAACTTTTTATCAATTCTTCCCCAATTTAAGGTAGGCTTATCAGACAATACAATCTGTGCAAGCATAATTGTAGGCCCCATTGCATGAATAGTTTTGATATTCACGATTTACCATGCAACTATAGTTGTTATCGCTATGGCAACATTAATTGCAGTGCTGATTGCTATCATAGCTGTTCCTATCAAAGATTTTTTTGTGTGTGAGTATGCGTGTATGTTTTGTATTTTTATGCCTCAGCCCAGCAGGTTGTCCATCTGTCCCACATTTCATTATTTCATAAGATGCCTAGTGAATTTTGTTTAGTACCTAGCTCAGGTACAGTATATTATGTTGAACTAAATTAAAGATGTACCGGTTGGTAAGATTTCGGGCACACTCCCTGGAAGCAAAGACTCCGACCCCAACCATCTCTTATAAACTGGAGATTCTCCTGCCGGGACCCCCTAGCAAACTGGAGACTCGGATCATGCGAACACTGGCAAAGTGTTATGTGTACTTAAAGGCATAGTTTACCATTTGCAGATGAAACAAAAACCCAGCATTAGTGCTTTAAAATAGTTCTGAAATGTGAGCTAGCGATAGAAACAACCACTGTAAAAATTTGAGTCCATATAATCGATGTTAAGTATTGTTAAATACACAAAATGTGAACAATAGTTATAATAAGAATGCTTCCAGAATAAACCGTCTGCAGTTACGGTTTATTGAGAAAAATACTGATATCTCCCTATATTTTAGGCTTTATTGCGAAAATGTTATATGGTAGGATGTTTTCTGATACAACAGACCTACACATATGCATCAAATGTTATATCTTGAACATTTTTAAAATCACTGTTCTCAAAGGTAAACTGGACCTTTAAAGTGCACATCACGAGTGCAAAGCATGACATCTGTTATGGCATAGAGCTTCCATGGCCCACATACATGTAGGGGCCCTGGCAGCTCTAGGGTTTATACTGTACAGTGCCAGTGCTCTCTAGTGCTACTTTAGCCATATTTTTGAGCATGTATTAAGGACAATTATACCACACTTGGACAGGAGAAAGCTGAATTTCAAGTGGTAGAAAATATATCAGCTAGAGTGGGAAAATTCACACTTAAGCGGAAGAGCAGGAGACTTTGTGAATATGGCCTCAAGTTGACGATCTCTTGCGAGAAGTGGGAGAGAATGAGTTTGGTAATACTAGGGTGAAAATGTATGGATAGTCATTTCCATGAAACTTCAGTGATGAAGGGTGAAATGTCAAAGTAGGACGGTCACTGTGATTTGCAAAATGATATCCATTCACATAATATTTCAGTAAAGAATGTCCAGTAAGCATGATATCCAGCTGGTGGTCTTTGCTCCAAACCGGATCAGATTCTCAAAGGCAATGGGATAAATAGACTAAGGAGCAACCAAATTTCTTCAGGTTAAAAATAAGGGCAATATTGCTGAAATTTATGGGTCTTAAAAAAACTGCAATTATGCTTTAACAACTATCGAGTTATAGTTTTTTTGTGTGTGTATTTTTTGTTCTTCTCTTATACATGTGAAATCACTGACTTTAATAGTGTAGTGAAAAAAAAAAACCCACTTTGACAATGTGCTATTGTTGTTGGTAATTGCTCCCCCACCCTTCTCCAGTTGGCTCACTATGGTAGCAACTCTTGTGTGACAGCTAATAGACCCTATCAGTAAATCAATCACATGGAGGCAGAGAGCAATCTTATCAGATTCATCAGATTTTTATGGGTGTCATTTTGTGAAATTTGTCAGTAATTTGTCCTTTTATCCTAGCCGTGAAGATGCACCACTGGGTAAATATGTTTTTGGTGCTTGCGGATGATCTGTTTACTCTGCACACAATAAAGGGTAAAAGCGATTGTGTACACACTCACCATTCATCGCCCTATCACTTTTTCATATCTCAGATACTTTTGTACCGGGACATTTGATATGAAAGAAGAATGTTGATGTAGCGCGATAATCAATTACGCAGTTTTTTGTCCTTGACAATTGCTCATGGCAATGTAACCAGAACAGGTGAGCTTTTGACTATGTAGCCTCAAGCAAACAGAGTCATTGGGAACATGTTACGCCATCTACATCAGGCATCGAAGAAGATGAAACAATTTTGTGAAGAGGGTCGTCCACATTTATATGCAAATACCATAGAGCTCGACTCCCACACTGTTGACCCGTTGATGACGAGTCCGGAGTATACTTGGGAAGGTGTCTATGGGAAATGCGTGTTGTAGCAAAATCATTCTGTCCTTGATGGGTTAATTCTTCTGTTCAGGGTTGGTCAAACTGCTGCAGTTACAATGATATCCGTAAAAAAATAGTTGCTTTTTTGTTCTGTTCATTTTTTTCCTCATCTATGGGACTTTGTAACAATATGATATGACTGGTATATTCATGGGGTGTTTGCATGTTTAATTTTCCCTTCTAGACAAGATGGCTGGATAGCCTGTGGTCAGTTTGCATGAGCTGGTCTTCCACTGGGTGCAGTTGTGAGTACTTGGGATGGACTCACATCACTGGGTCATACACCCTGTTCTCTATAATGATAATAATGAGGTCTTCTTTATCCAGGATAGCCTCTTCGTGTTGCCGCTGCTCTACCAGAGGGCCCTGCCATTATCATTACCCTAGCATTGCCAGGTACCCATTTATACACCTGGGTCAAGAGGAACATGGTAGGTAAAACATCTTGTCCAAGGACGTAAGCACTGGACTGGATTTGAACTCGGGTCCTTTGATTTGGAGTTGGGAGTCTTATCCACCAGGCTACAGTGCCCCTACCATGAACGAACGATGAATGAATGGGGCATTTACATGCGTGGTTTGTGACTCTCTCACACATGGGACCTCTGAGGGACAGAGTGGGTTGCCTGTACAAGAGGGGACGGCATGATAGCACACGTATATTGCTCAGTAAGACTCACCCAGGTTTGTACCTTTGCTCAAACGCTAGTCATGTGATTGAAAGGAGCTACCTCACTGCCAGTTTATATCAGCACCGATCAAATGACATAACCCATATAAAATGCTCAATGCAGATGCTCAAACACATACTCAGTACATATAATTTGTATGAGATACAATAATTGTATCCGATACGTATATTTGTTAAATACATGTTAGAGTTCGACATTAGAGGTGGCATATTTGTATATAAATAGATAATGGATGTATAGTTCTGCATGACATATTTCACACAGTAATGCCAGTTGCGACATTCACTTGAGAGATCATCATGTGTGACATTGTGGTCGATGTGAAGGTCTTCGGGGTTTCTCCGCATCAGAAATTCTGCGTCAGCCACAATGGTTTGAACTGTGCAAATTTGCCGACTCTTCTCGTGTGCTCTGCACCCGTTTCTGCGGTGAAGGTTCTTGCGAAAGTGACATTCACCCACCAGTGACTGAGAGCCCTTCGGAGCTGCAGAGACTCCCAGCAAAATGAAATGATATATCCTGACAAAAGTTAGTTTTGCCCATCAGGATGAATGTACTGTAGCAAACAAGGTATGTCCCCCAAAACCTTATTTTTTGATCTCCTTGATTTTGAAATGTGGAACGTTGACTGCCCAGACACATAGCAACCCAGATGTCCCAATGCACTATCTTTTGCATCGTTCATTTACCTTGTGCAGACTAGTACCCAGTATCCCCGGGCAGGTGTATGGGAAACGTGTGTAATTGCAATATCAGCTAGTCCACAATGGGTTAAGTTTAGTAGCAGTTATGATAATGAATATCTGGTCATGTTCAACAAGGTTAGCCTCGCTCGTGTAAGTTAAACTGTATTTATCTACGAGTAGCGATTCATGACTGAGTAGCATCTGCACACAGGATCTTGCATTCAGGGATTCAGAGCTATAAATGTTAATACCAAGGTGCTCACACTTCAAGGGGAACAATGTCACTTTCCAATTGCCAAATCATCTGCAAGCTGTGTGCATATCAACTTTGCCTTGCTGTGGTTTTGTTTGAATTGATGGTGATGCACATCTGCCTGCGTGATCAGGTTGTTAATCGGCGCAAGTGTAGTCAGGCCAGGACCGTCCACCCACGATGACACCATCTTCGCTATTCCTTGACACTGTCATTTGTGTGTGACTGTCACCTCGCCGCTCCTCAGTTGGTCTGCTTCAACGCGTATTACATGAAAGCTATGGGGAGTGGCTGTGGAATCAATCGGTTAAACAAACGTTTGCACCCAAAGTGTTAAATTTGAGAGTCAGCCACTCCCTCTGATATCGGCAGTCCTAAGCAAGTACCAGTCTCAAGGATAAGCTGAGATCTGAGGCTTGTCGGCAAATATCTCGTGGCCTCCATTTCACAGTGGCTTGCGAACTGTGAAGCTCGTGACGTAAGTTAGCAAAGTTGGATCATTGTTCAAGCAGTTTGGTTCAGTCCTGTGAAGGAATACTTTTAAAATCCATACATGCTATGTTGCTGTATGTAAATACAACTGTCAAAAAGTGATACACCTGATTCTCAATTGTTGAAAATATCACAACTGCCCCCACCCCCCCCCCTAAATAAATTTTCCACCTGTCTTCCAGTGGTCTTGTCAATAAAGTTTCTTGACCACAGTTGACATACTCTCGAACGTGCGCTGCCCAACACTGTTGACAGACAGTCGGTAGGATCTTTGCCAGAGCAAGAGATGGAGCCACGTTTTATTCGAACAAACGGTTCCGCGCCACTCCACTGGTTCTGCTGCTTAGGATCAAGGCCAGGAAATGTATTCTGCGGCTGGCCTAGATAAGAGAAAGCCACAGCGAGAGAGAAGAGGTAGTTTGAACGGGGAAAACAAAAACACCCTGAAAGTTTACAAAATGGGAATCCAAAGTGGCGAGGAGACTGTCAGGTACCTTGCTCGTCCGTGAGAGGTAGAGGTCTCTTCGCGCATCACGGCTCGCTGCCGATCGATGATGATTCACTCTGGAGTATCACATTCAACTTGACAAAGGGGGGCAATCCCACATGGGAGTTGTGAACCCCTTTTGTTCGGCCCCACCGCAAGAGCCGGAACGTTTTTTTTTTGTTTTGTTTTTTGAGATTTGTACCTGCTACCTGTATGCATCTTTATATCTGTATCTATGTCGTCCAGGAACCTCTTGCATTTGGGACTTAAGGTTCAGTCTGCTGGAGATTGTACAGTACTTAATGCGGAGAATGTGAAGCGAAGTATGCCAGTGAAATAAGGTCTTAAACGCCTCTTGTTTTTTCCTATTGAGTCCATCTACGTATCATTCCGTCCATCTGTTTTTCCCTCTTTTGAAAAATTCTTGATGCAGTATTATTGCAGGAAATGAATCAAACCAAAACAAGAACAATTAGAATTTTATGGAATGAAAAACTCACCCCATTTGCTTAGAACCATTTCCAGCCAATTTCTATCTGTAATTTAAATAACCAAGACAGCATTCATCTTCCTACCAGTTACTCCCTTCACACACCTGGCTAGAGAGGAGTGTAATGGATGAGTGTCTTGCTTAAGGCTGTAAGTTCCAGTGCATGGCTGTGAACCATGGACCTTCCTATTGACAACAGAGGGTACAATCCACGAGACCTCAGCATCTCCGCTGATGACCAAAATGTGGAGCATAACATAGTACTGCAGATAGGTGAAAAATTTTGAAGAATTGTGGATTTGGTGAAACAAGAAAGGAATTTGGTCTACAGGTAGACTACGTATGCCATAATGATGATTTTTGAATGTATGATAGGGCCATTGCGATTTCAACCTACAGCAAAAATGGCAGCCATTTTGAAAATGGCTGCCATTTTGAAAATGGCTGCCTTCTCTTATTTGAAATTCTTTGATATTGTAGGTTAAATCAATTTTAGGGATGGGAATGTTTTCCTTTATATTATGAATCGCATTCCAACAGTCATTTTACAGTCAACGTAACATCTCTGATTTGACTTGTGACAAAATGATGGCCGTTTTCAAGGTGACCACCATTTTCAAAATGGCCACCATCACTTTACATTTGAAATTCGTTTAACGATATTGTGTATTTGATATTAGTGCCAAATGATGCCAAAAGTGCACATCATCAATGTGTGATGTCAAGCATCAGACAAGTTAATCCCGAGTTGATGGACAGCTGTTTCCGTCTTCATTTTCAAGTGTGAATAAAAAAACAGGGGGTGGGGAAATGGAAGATATAATTGTGCTCCTCGGCTGGTTGCTGTATTGCTGACTCTAAGAGGCAGTTCCATATAAGATTTGACACTTGTTGAATGCAGTACGTGTATACAGTCTGAGTTTATTCGGATCTATGGATGACGGCCGTGGGAAATTGGGATGGGCTTGTAAAAAAAGGGAAGGCTGACACCTTTAAGGTTGCAGAGAAAGGTTTTGCCTTGTGGGGCATGACACACCATCCTCTCCATCGACAGAGCAAACAGACGGGTGGGGCGGGAAAAGTCCCGGGAAAGCCAGGTGGCGACACACCGATACCAGCCCGGGCACATTTCACGGTTGATATCGCACGGCTTGGATTTGTCGTTAAATAGAGAATGCGAAGAGCACAATGCCCAAACTCCGCACTCCTGTGGGGTCCGTTTGGGAGAGCAAGTCGGGCGAGAGATTCCGCACGTCGGTTCCCAAAAAGTGGTCTTGGGGGATATCACTTCCGAAATGGACAATGCCCTTCAACGAATCGTTGACACACGCACAAAAGAAAGGAGTGCAAGAGATGTGAGCCGGGGATGGGATTGAATGGAAAGCGATATTTGTAGGTCGCGAACTCTGCACACTGTCATATAGTCCTTCTGTACTGCTCCTCTCCCCATCCCTCTGACCTGGTAAAGTCTGCAAAGATCAATGTCAAATGGTCATTATTACCCCTGAGAACAAAAAGGAGTCAGTGGAGTGGGGTGCAGACAAAGGTCCCAACTGGAGTCAAGGGGTATTGATGCCAACCTGGGGGGAGCGAAAACTTGAACTAAAGAATGACTTTGATGTCTGATACAAAGCAATCACAACTTTCAACCCCCATTACTTGTATCAACAGTCGCCAATCAAATAGAAATAGGGGTGCTTAGAAGGGCATTAATTGTACCCGAAGGGTGATGCAAAGTTCATATTTTCAAGTCGTGATACAACAGGTTTGTGCAGTTGTGGTGTGTCACAAGTCCTATCTTTTCATAGTGTATGTAAATTTTGGCAGAAAATAAACTAAGGTTTGATATTTGAGAGGTTTAAATCAAACTTCCTCTTCAGCAGATGGACTGTTTAACCACTGCTGCATTAATTTCACCTTATACCAGAACAGATGCAAGTATTAAAGGGGTTTCAAATATCACTGCATCTCAAGGATTACGTGTGAGAGAGATGTGTGTACATGTAGCTTGTTAAAGAACAGGTAACAGAGAAATAGACACATAACATGCCAGTTCAAGTTTTCTCTTTGCTCTGAAATAGTGTTTCCTCTCATTTGAAGGTTCCCCCCCCCCAAAAAAAAAAAGAGAGGAAAATATAATTATCACCTTTTTCAACTTACTAATCTTACTAAACCTTCAAGGACTAATTTTATTCATCACAGAAAAAAAGAAAGATCTATCATCAGGTGTATGATGAGAGATATTATTCAAAGAGCTTTATATCTTTATTTTCATGGAAGGTAATGTATTCTTTCAAAGACCATTACAAAATACAAGAGAAAATCTGGCGGGGATTGTTTAGGATTAGACAGGCAGTTTTCATGAGATTTAATTTATGAGAATAGTGGAAAGTAATCATGCATACGCTCAAACTTTTGAAATGACCAGGCTGGTTCTATGTATAACTTGCCTTGCCCAAGTGAATTTACATGTTAATCACTTATGGGCTGATAGTTACTCGGGATTATTTGTATGTGATTGAAGTAAAAAAAGATATTTTAACAAGAAAAAGAAGAAGGAAAAAAGTATTTTTATGTTTAATATGCTATACACATGAAACACATGTTAAGCCATGTGAGAATATGAAATAGTCAAGGACAGCAAATACTGTTCCACCTCTCAGTCTGCTCTAAGCAATGCTTGGAAGAAATGCACACGTACATTAAAAAAAAAGGGGGGGGGTAGGGCTTGTGCAACAAATGGAATATCGGAAGGAAAAGTTGATTTCAAAGGAGTTTGAAGGTTATACATGTAGGCCTACTTAGTGTATTATATGAGAGTCCTTACTTGTAAATCCTTGCCCAACGTACTCACAACAAAAGGATATGTAATAGATATGGTGATGATAAAGAGGATAATTATGATCCTATACATAATGATGATGGTCATCATAAAAACAGAGGATGATAGTAGCAAACCAAGGGAGAAAGATTGGTAAAGAGAAAAGCAAAAGAAAAGATATCAATAAACAAAGACAGATGCATGGAAAGATATGAAAGAGATGGAGGAAAGAGAATGAGAAATACAGATATGTTGCAAAAATAAAAAGATGAGAGAAGGAGAGAGATAGAAGGAGAGATACCTGTATAAAATGTAGAAAGAGGGAGAGAGAAAGAGATACTCGTAGTCTTAGAAAAGTTTAATTCATCCAAGGGGAGCTTTTGTAATTTTTTAACATTTTATTCAGCAAACTGTGTCTTCTTTGCCCTTGATTGCTTGCCTGTCTGAACACACACACACACACACACACACACACACACACACACACACACACTCTCTCACATGCACACAGGTAACACAAGCAGAAAAAGAATACACCACTCCATCTATTTGCTCTACAATGAGACTTCTTTCTTCTTTGTTCCGTTGTCTCTCTCGTGCCGACAAAAGGAGGGGGAGGTGCCAAGGAGGGAGGTTGGTGGTCGTCTGGCTCGACCAAGTCTGTATCAAAAAGTTGTTAAATTTGCCTCCTTGGCAGTAGGTCAGCTTCCTTTCTTTTCACCTCGGATCTTCCAGGGGTTCCTTTTTTTTTCTTTTTTTTCTATTTTATTCTAGTCTCAGCAAACAGACTCACGTGAAACACAATCGCACAGATCTCTCTCTCTCTCTCTCTCTTTTTTTCTGTTCCCCCCTTCGCCATTCTTCTCAGTATTTCTATCTCTCAATGAAAATTGTACGTATAGACACCGTTTATATACTGACAGATAAATGGATGAATTGTAGATCAGGAAATAGATATTGATGTACATTGCAGAATAACAAACTGGTAAATATATGACATGATAGATAGAGATAGATACAGTGTACATGATAGATGGATAAATAGATAGATACGTTGGTAGTAAAGGGATACTAACCCATTGAGGATGGGGTGATTTTGCTACAACACGCATTCCCTATAGACCCCTGCCCGAGTATACTCGGGACTCATCCTCATCGGGTTAAGTGGCTAATAAAAAAAAAAAAAGTGTAGATTGACAGATAAATGATAGCATAGGTATTTAGAAACCAAATACCTGTGTTGATTTTAAATTGTGTGCATTAGATATGAAGAATATTATGAGAAGAACTTCGTCTTTTCCTGCATTGCAGTGATGTTTCTTAATTAAGTTTCTCTTTTTTTGTTTTGTTTACACACTCAAACCATTGTAAGCCATTTCAGTTTACTAAAAAATTTGAATCACTTTAGAAACATCAGCAGGCAGATGATCTTCCCTCATTGCACCCATTTGTGTTATTTTAATAGTAACTTCAAGAGCTACAATGTATGCATTATTTACAAGGTATGATTTTCATCAGAATGCTTTGAGATCTTTTCTTTTTCCAGTTTCTTTTCTCTATGTAATAGTCTTTTTTTCAATATCTCCTAATATAAGTATAAATAATATAATATTATGTAATAAAATATAATATAATATAATATGATATGATATGATATGATATGATATGATATGATATGATATGATATGATATGATGATATGATATGATATGATATGATATGATATGCTATGCTATGCTATGCTATGCTATGCTATGCTATGCTATGCTATGCTATGCTATGATATATACATGTATGTGTATGTATATGTATGCAATGTATATTATTAAGAAAGCAATTGTACCACCAAAACATTGCTTGGCTTTGAAGAAGTATCTCATCTGTACCCTGTATGATGTTACAAAAACATGCATATTGGATCAAGGGCAGAAATTGTGGTCAGAAGCTTGTAAATGGATGTTTTTTTTTTGTGTGTGTGTGTTTAATATGTTTCCTGCACAAAGTGATACATGAGCAATATTGACAGTTATAAGATCATGTGTGTTCAGACTGATTAAACTATGACATGATGATTCAGGCAGCAAAATGTGAATATTTGTAATGGGTGCTGACAGGGCACTGAAGAAACAACATACGAAGGGCCACGTTTATGTTTGACGAGGTGGCGCGCCTGACAAGAACATTACCGGAACCGTGCAAAGACACGTTCGTGACTTCCACACGTTAGCTTTCGAGACGGGAGACCATATTTGCGATGCACCGCCAAGTGTGGCGTGTATCAACAGCTTTGGTGTTAAAATGTGATGTCGGTGCAAATTTGCAGGGATGTCGTGAAAATGGCCCCTCCTCCCCACCCCACCTCTACAAACACAGTCACTTTAGAATCAACAAAAAGGATTTCCTAGTTGATTCTACCTCTAGTTAGTCCTAGAAGGGGTAAAAAGAAGAAGAGCAAAAGAAATTACTTTAATGATGCCATTTAACTTCAGCCCTAGATATCCCATCACAAAAAGTATCATAAGTATCCATGACAACCTTGAAAGATTTCACTGGAGGATTGACTAACTGAGCATAAGCTAAAGTGTGCAATTTTGAATTTTAATGATTTTTCAGGTGAGAAAATGCTATTGCATGAAGCAGATTAGAATTACTGTAAAACCAGAATTGTTCATGTGCATTTTAATTTCGTGAATTATGCAAATGATAAATAAATGAATGAATGAATGAATGAATGAATGAATGAATGAATGAATGAGAGCCAAGACTCTAGAAATCAAATTGCACTGGAACGTTCTTCTAGACTACATGCATTGAATGCCAGTGGCAATTCCCAAAAATTTCATGCTGCGAAACAGATCGTTGGCTCCGATTCACAAAAATTTCATGCCGCAAAAATATCCTGCTTTACAGTAGTCACTGGCCAAGTCTTCGGGATAAAACTTTTGTACATTTAGTATGAATATATCGTAAAATTCATGGATAGTCCAATAAAGAAATTGGAATGTGGTTGTAGCAAACTCAAATTTTATGCATATTATTTTGAATAGAGCATATTTGACAATTTCAATATGAGATTCAACCTATCCACCCATTTTTATTGGAAGAAAATTATACTTCTACAGAAAAAGAAGAAGAGAAGATTGCGGTTCCATCTTGTCAAGCTATTGTCTGTTACAATATCACTGTGAAAAAGACCCTCAATGCTAACAGTGGGTAACAAAATACTGAAAATCCAATATTTGTGAAGACAAAATAAACTTGACACAATACCTCATGTCTAATGTGTGTTGTCAGCCTTGTACATCACCGTACAAGTGTGATAATTTTCCTCCATAAAGCACATTTTGTTTACTTATTGTCACCAGATATCCTTGTGTGGTTTTAATTTTTATTTAAAATGATGTTCAGCTGTTTAAAGGGAGGACACATGATTAAAAAGAAAATGAAGCAACTCCCAATTATCTGTTGCAGCATTAACCCGTTGAGGACGAGTCCCAAGTATACTCGGGCAGGTGTCTATGGGAAATGCGTGTTGTAGCAAAATCAAACCGTCCTCAACGGGTTAATGCGAAGAAACCCACATTTACAGCAGGTAACAAAATATTAAAGATCCAATATTTATGGAGACAAAATAAACTTTGCACAGCATCTCATGTGTACTGAGTGTTGTGAACATTGTACAAGCGTGATAATGCTCTTACATTTAAAAGCTCATTTTGTTTCCTTTTGTTGCCAAACATCCTTGTGTGTTTTTAGTTTTTGTGTACAATGATGTTCAGAGATTTAAAGGAAGGGTTCATGATTTTAAGATAAAAATAACTCTCCAACAAAGTGAGAACAATTCTATAAACTTGATATTTGTATGTCCTTTATCTCCTTCACTTTCTCTTCCTTCCGCGCCTAGAGCACTCTGCAGAGTGGATTTGGCGCTATATAAATCATATCAATTATTATTATTATTATTAAACAAACAATACAATTTCACTGTGTCTTTTGTCACCGTTGCAGATTTACTGGTGTTCACACTCAGCATGAGATTACTTAGACACGATTTGACATTTTTTAGTATATGATTCAAGCTCTGCACGAATTTTTATTGGAAACAGAAAATTTTGAGGTGCCTTCTTATTGGGTTATTTTCTGTTACAGCATCAATGTGAAGACCCCCCCCCCCCATTTAAAGTAGGTAGCATCATACTGAAAATCAAATATTTGTGAAGACAAGATAAAGTTTACACAGCATCGCGTGTCTAATGTGTGTTGTCAGCCTTGTACAAGCGTGATAATTTTCCTCCATAAAGCACATTTCGTTTTCCTATTGTCACCAGATTTCCTTGATGTGGTTTTGATTTTTGTGTATATTATTAGCATTATTATTATTATTACTATTATTTATAGTGCGCTTTTCCCACAAGGCCCAAAGCGCTTACAATCAATTCAAAGCATGTACGACAGTGAGTATATGTAATAGCAGATTACATGGAGTTCCATTTACAAAGCAGCAACAAGAATACAAGTAGAATATTTCTTCTGTCACCATTGCTAGTCTAGGTCTGTTCATACTCAGCACAAGATTACTTAGACATGGTTTTGAAGCGGCTGGGAAAACAGACTTACATGGAGTTCCATTTACAAAGTAACAACAACATTACCAGTAGAATATTTCTTCTGTCACCATTGCTGATCTAGGTCTGTTTATACTCGGCACGAGATTACTGAGATATGGTTTTGAAGCCGCTGGGAAAACAGACTTTTGCCTGAAAAAATGTGGTGTAGAATAGAAAGTGAGGGATGCTTTCATGCTCTCTGCTCATTATGACCATCAGTTTGAATGCAGCCAAATCCTAACTGAAGTCCTAGTGACTGAAAACTCTTTGCTATGATCTCTTTACTTGGCTCCTCTTCAATTTGCTATCTGATATGGTCCTTGATGTCATAAATGTAATGTAAAACAAGAAACATTTGTAAATAGCAAGTGTCATTCAGTACATTGTGTAGATAGACAAACACTTTGGCATGCATTTTACTTTCACAAATCCTTGCTCCTTGTAAAATTCCCAAAAGTTTCATGCATGCAAAAATGTCTGGTTTTATTATATCAAACTCCATTATAAAATGGGTTCAAGAATGTAGCCAATAGGAAGCGCTGAAATGAGTCACGTGTGCTTTGGTTATTCTAGTCCCATCGCACTGCGTGTTAAATCCTATTGCCGATCGTCTGTGCGCGCGGCGGCTCCTTTGAATTGCATGCATACAGTAGGCCCTACGCGCTGTCAATCCTGTAAACAGCTTCATAGTTCGGGCTGCCGGCCGGCCGGCCTTTCTTCCCTTGTGCATAACATGTGTGGCGTACGTTACGTACACTTTGTACAGTACAGTAGACTAAGCGTTGTGGGATCGGACGCGTACATGGAGTCACTTTGAAGGGTAAATCCAACGATTTAGCAGGTTAATTCTTAAGCTGTTTTCAGAGTATGTTGTCTAGTAGGCCTTTATGAGGAGTCTATATCAAGTCTTTAAGGTAAAGGGTGCATATTCTATGTAAAATAGGTAAGTTTTCATGCGGGAACTTAAGTGTCTGGAAACCCAACCCCCCATCATACTTATACTGTACTGTATGTGCGGGATTTCCGAGTGCGACGTGCGTAAATGTTTGGTACGAACATCTTCGGACGTCTTGACCCACAAAGGTACGTGAAAAATGCTGAAAAATGTTGTTAGTTTTCGGATTTTCGACCCATTTTATAAAACAAATGATGCACAGGATTATTTTGTGGCGTTAGTGGAGGCGTAGCTCACTCTCGGGTATTTAGAATGTAGTGCATGTTTCACAATTGTAAATACCCTCGAGTGCACTATACGCCTCCACTAACGCACTCTATCCTGTGCATCATTTGTATAACGATATTTTGTGACTTCCAAGATCATCACTGGTGCTTGTGGTCAGTGTAGAGATCTATTTCATCTCAGTTTGCTGGCATACCCAAATTCAGAGATCTGTGTTTCATGCATATGATTGTCAGAAATATCATTGAACTCAGCGTGCCAAAGCTGCATGGAAAAGGAGAAAATGTTTTCACGGTGAAACTCCAATTTTCCAAATCTGTGTGCTGCAGTTCACTTTTTATACCATGCATGGACTCTAATAAATCTGTCATACATGCTGAAAATGACTGCAGGGGTGGTGACGGCAGGAATTGGGTTCAAGAGTTCGCCCATGACAGCTACCGGTTCCTTCTCGTTAGGCGTCGGAAATCACCATGGCCAATTACCGAGTCTTATTCATTACATTTTATCAATAATCATCATTACAAGCCTGACCTCATTTTGTTCACATATTACATGAGCCACTCACATCAATCCCCCCCCCCTTCTCATCTGATTGGAGGAACAAGAGGACTGTACATCTCTAGAAGATTTCTCGGGGAAAAAAACTGATTCATCTTTAGACCACTACCCTAGATACTGTGATGGCGTGCCAAAGCAGCATGAGTCTTGTTTACATCTATTTCTTCAGGAATATTACCGCAATGATTCTCTCCCTGCTTGTCTCGAATGTTTTGAATACTCTTTTGTAGTACTGCGGTTTCGTTTGCGTACAAGAAAGCTGCCGCAATACATTCAAGCTGTAAGTCCGAGAAACCACATTGTTATGGTGTGATGCTCTGCCTTTTCATAGAATTAGAATCATTCATTGCTTGTATTTTATGTGGTAGAATAAAAACGTTGCTTTCATTTCAGCCTTATTTTGGTCATAAACTATTGTTATAGGGGACTGTACAGTTCTGGTTGAGGTGAGGATTTAGCTTTTGATATTTTGCGAGATATTCAGAAACCGCTCTATGAGATGTCAAAGAGCGTACAATTCTATGGGGAATCCAAAGTTTATTTGATAAAAATCGGTTTTGAAATGGCCGAGATATCCAAAAACAAGGCGAAACAAAGAGATCTAATAAAAGGCGTGGCCTGTCACCTTTTATCATCACTTTTTTTTTTATATCTCGGCCATTTGAAAACTAATTTTCATCAAATAAACATTAAATCCTTCTTCAAATTGCATGCTCTTTCATATTTCATAAGAGGTTTCTCATTATCTCACTTAGGAATGGTATAAACCTGAATCCTCCCCTCAACCAGTACTGTACAGTCCCTTTAATGTCAATTGCAGAATTTTCAATAGCCTCTCTACCACTTAGATTGTTAAGAATTCGTAAATTAGCACCACGTGTTAAAGGAGATTAAAGGCTCAAATCAAGGTTTCAGTTCAAATTAACTCAATTCATTTCAATTCAATTAATTTTAATCGTCCAATAGAAATATATAGGAAATTCAGTGTTCAATCTCATAGCTCAATTGACTCAAAGTGAGATTTAAAGTAAAACAAGAGATTAAATGTCAAGGCATTCTCACACACTACTTTCAAAGAAAGATCTCACACACCTCTTTCAAAGAAAGCCCTGATTAGTTTATGTTTCACACCCATCACTGCAGGGGAGGGCTCTCTAGCTGTGGGTGTGAGTGCCAAAGACTCATGAAGATACAGATGTGAAAGCATCCTCATTTTTTCCTTTTTTCTTTCTTGCTGTGGATTAGCAATGTGGAACCACAGGGCTCAGTCACACACCTCCAGAGATTCGCTGTGGTGTCGAGGAGATTATGGCCAAGAGTGTGATCCACAGCTTAGTCACATCCTATAGACCAAGTCCCTTGCACCAGGGTCCCCATCCATTGCTTAGACCAGACAGAATGGAATAGTTTTAGCCACTTGTTTTTCAAACTGATCCTTTAATTTTTTATATGCAGAGATGAGAACATGAAGGACATTATTTGATGCTGTAAAGTACAACGTATCTGTTCAGTTAAATGGCCTTCTGTTTCCCAAGAAAATGAAGTTGTTTTTACGTTGTGGGCAGTTTTGTTTTGTTATCTTTTTGTTTTGTTTTGTTTTGTTTTTCTTTGTTTTTGCTCTGTTTTTGTGTTGTTGTTTTTTTAGGGGAGAGGAACACCACTTTGACTTCCAGTTAGTATTTATAACTAGAGTATAAAATGTCACTCAAAGAGACCTGACCAAGTTGTAAAGCAAGTTTTGATAACTAGAATAAAAAACATGTTTAAAAGAAGTTGATGATATCCCAAGCTTCACATGTTTTGACAATACAGGAATATCAGCCATAATTAAAAGCATGTAAAGCAGATTTGATGATTATGGGGGAGGGGGGGGGGGGGTTGGGAATATCACAAACAATCATAGTGGAATTGGTTGATACTGGTAGATATATGGTGGGGGGAGGGGAGGATGCAAAAGAGAAAACTCCTTGGCAACCCTTCAAGAGCAGTCATTCTCAGAGGCCTTGTTGTGCACGATATGTGGAGTAGTAATACAGGGACCAAACAAACCATTAATTGGAACCTTACTTTATAATCCCAGCACATGATGACTTTATAGCCCACCTTATTCAATTCACACGCAACATTCAGATGCTGTAACGTTTTGATTATAATTTGGTGATGTATCTGGACCACAGGGCATGCAGTGTTAGTAATCAATACTAATACTGCCCATATGAGCTCTCGACGCCCCCCCCCCCCCCCCCCCCGCAAACTTTTTGTGAGCTTTCTGTCATCTATGCCAAGTTTGAAATATTGGTATATCAAAAGAGGCTTGTTTTTCATTATGTCTTTGGCATCGCTACATTGATTAAAGTTGATTGATTTTTAGCATAATGGAATCCAAGTTCCTCTGTGTGTCTCAAGATTCTGCCACATTGCATTCAGTTGGACTCGAATTCTAAAGGAAGGCATTTTGCTGGTGCATGGCTTGTGGCCTGTAGATGTAGGATCATGGGTTGCAAATGGTGCGGCATATTAATTCCTTTATGCATGTCAAAACGGCCTTGCCCTTTCGTTACCTCAAGAAAATACTGTGCGTGAACGGTGCAATATCTATCGAGAAGTGCGAAAAGACGTGTAGCATGAACTTTTGAGTATGGTTTGATTGTTGTATAAAAAATGTATTGATACAGGTAATAACGCCTCCCCACCTCCCTCATTCATTTTTTTTCTTCTTTTTTTTTTTGGTGGGCCCTTATCAGTTATTCCAATCTTTACACTCAGTTAATGCCAAGGATGACAAATCGTGCTATGCATGCTAATGAAGGCTAATAGTCATCATCAACAACAAAAAAAGGTGGTCAACAAAGACAAAAGGTATCCAACATTTTTTTTTCTGTAATATGTACGTAGGAAATAACAGTTCCATCTGGAAACATCTGTAAAAATAATTATGCGGAGGAAGAATAAAGAGAAATACGTTTTAAATGCTTTCTGCCACAACTTTGAGGGTGCAAACTGGTGTAGGAGTTCTCACTATCAGGAAGATCGCCAGACACGGATTGGGGTGGGTAGGAATCTATTTCCAGCCTTAAAGGGAGAGTCGAGGTCCTCACGCAGAGTTTTAAAGGTACTACTTACCATTGGGAGCAATGATTAAAAAAATGTTCGAGTTCTCACATTTGATGCACATATATGTATATCGGTTGTGTCACAAAACATCCTACCATATAAAAATTTTGCAATAAAGCCTAAAATACAAAGAGATATCACTCTTTTTCTCAATAAACCATAACTGGAGGCAGTTTATTCTAGAAAAAGAATACTTGAACTGTTGTTCACATTTTGTATATTTAACAATACTAATGATTAACATTTTTACATTGGTTGTTTCTATCTCCAACTCACATTTTAGTACTATTTTGAAGCACTTAAGCTGGGTTTTTTGTTTCATCTGCAAATGATAAATAATGCCCTTATTTTTTGCAACAATCAGTGAAATATTGAATGAGCAAAGCCCCCTGAAATGCCTAGAAAGTGCTGAAAGAAGTATTCGTTGAAGATGAAAATGGTCATTTGATACAAGTGCTTTCATGGGAATGTAGTCACTTTGCTCTTTAAAGTGTGATGTCATTTCAGAAGTTCCAGTTTACTGGTGCACAACCCCCCAAAATGAATCATCTTTCGTGCATGTCTGTCAGGGACAACACTCTTGTTGTCCTTGAGGATCTGTAAGAGTCATTACAAATATTATCCTTAAAGAGAAAAAGTACAGTAATTATGCTTCAAAACATCTTTAAAGTGTTAATGGAAAGTATATGTTGGTGATTGGACTTTTGCTAGTGAATTCATTTAGATTGTCCCTTTAAAAAGTTAATATGGTTGTTCTTCTTTTTAGAAGACAGTGTAATGTCCTTCATCTTCAAAACATCTTTAAAGTGTCATATGAGTGAAAAGTGTATTTTGGTGATAGGACTTTTATGAGTGAATTCATTTTAAGTGGTTCCTTTAAAAATAGTTGTTGTTTTTTTCGCTTTGAAAATAGTTTATTATACAGTGTTTATTTATAGTTAGCCCTTTCCTTTGCCAAATGAAGAAAGGAAGAAAATGGCTATGAATTTCAGTGGCCAAGGCTATTGTAGTCTAAGTTTTATGGTGTGTGTACTGGAAAAGATTGTACTGTATGTAATGATAAGACTGATAACACCCATAGCACGGAGGCAGTCAGCGTAACAAAGATACTTTCAAATCTAATTGCGACAGTAAATTAATTTGTTGTAATGTAGTGCACTTCTTCAACAGTTTGTGATGTGTATAAGTGTGTGTTTATGTCTTTTGTCAAACACATATGATTCACCCATAGAAGTGAGCAAATGTGTGAAATATTTGATTAAAAGAAAAAAGATAGAGATGAATTGTGGAAGTGTGATGAAGTATGGTGAAATGCTTGTGGGTTTTTATATTTGATGTTGTGGCTACGGGACCGGTATACGAGGAGTGAATCATGGAGAAATGCAAAGCAATCTTTTCTTCTACACCTCATCTCGTGTCCGGTGATTCAGGTAGCATGAATGTATCGTGACAAGCAGGCATCTCTCTTCTCTTTTATGACTACGCAAGCTGGAATTGCCACCAAAAATTGTTACAATACTAGACAGCGGCAAGGCATCTTACCAGATGATCTTTTTTGTTTCACCTATCCCCACCCCACCCCCAATTTATCCCAAGAGTATGATGATGGTTATTGGTTTGTCTGGACAGTGGAAGAGAGGTGGTTGGTACTGAGTGAAATCTTTCCCCACATCCTAAACCAGAAAGACCTCAGGGTGAAAACAGAGAGACCTCAAGGTCAACAGCCAAGGCTGGACAGAAAGAGCATCATCTCCTCTGACGATGGTTTTCCAAGAAAAAGAAGGGGGGCGTAGACCATCTGGCCGGTTTCAAAGGGGCTCTGATGAGATTGGTTTAGATGGGATATTGGTGATGAATCATTCATGGTCTCTGTTGAAGGTTGTTCAAACTTACTATGGTAGTTTGTTCTCCTCTTTGAAAAGTCACCATTTCCCCCCCCCCCTTTTTTTTTAATTTACCACACATCCATTCAGTTGATGATATTACTTCAGAGAATGTGTGTGAAGCATAGAAGTTGCAACCTTGATGTGAACTGCAGAAACTGAGATTTTTATTTTATTTTTTTTTTTACGATTGACTAATCATTGAATTGCTTGGGGGTTTTTGCACCAAAATGTATTAGAGAAAGACCTCTTCTTGGTGTGAAGTGCTGACATTGCGTTCATGAGATTTTTTTTTTTTTTAATCAAGTCATTGTTGATTGTTATGGTATTTTTATCGCAGCAAAATGTAACAGAATGGCTTTCCATTTTAGGAAGTCAAATTCACTTCAAATGATAATTCTCCAGTGTCATGTTCATTGTCTTAACTGAATTTACAGCTAACGCAAAAAGACTATATACTGCATTGTTGGGATCATTCAAAATACATTATTCAGATTTTATCATACTGTTGATTTACATGAATTTTTAGGAATGTTTTAACATTGCTGTCATAAATGGGAAGGGATGGTATGGATAGAAATGGGATGGTGACCAGGAAAACTCTATATATTTTGTGACCCTGCACTGGAAAAGAAAAAGAAAGCAAAATGAAACACTAAAAAAAAGTCACTAGAGAATTCTTTTGAGTCAGGATCAAATTTGCAAAAAGAGGCAATTCTAAGCTTTGAAATGATATCAAATAAGTCTTTGAAATTCAATGTTCTTTTCCAGTTTTTATTAGGTAAATGATTGAAAATGTTTGACAAATTTTCGGGCATTCTGGAAATACAATGCATGTAACGTTTTGTGGTCTGTGTGGTATCGGGTCATTCGTTACTCTTTGTATCTATCACATTTTCACTTATACATGACTTTGCCTTGTAAATGTACTCTAACGTACACTCCTTCCTCTAGCCTAGAAAAAAAGAGTGATTACAAGTGAGCAAAAGTCATTGTTAGAAAAACAAAGCAAAAACAAGCACCAATTTTATAACGTCGATAAGGAAACAGTCAAAACCCACTCACTCAATCTAGTTTGTGCACATGGGTTTAATATAACAGAAGTGAGCTCACCTGAGCTACGAAGAGTGAGTCACCCTGTAATTGTTTCCTAGCATTCACTTCACGGTTGTAATATGAAGTTTTAACACCTCACAAAAGAGAAATAGATTACTTTGTCTTTTATCTCAGGGTGACTGGCACCACATTGAATAAACAAAGGAAATCAGACCAGGAAAAAAAATGATTGTTAAAACAGACTGTAGCATATAACATGTATACATTCATACACTTTTTTTCTCAAATTTAATTGGCCAATGTTTCACCAAGGTAGAGCTACTTTCCTTGAGGTTGAACTAATCAGTTCTTTCATCTAATCACACACAGAGGCAGAGATACACATTTCACTAACGCACATACAGATACACATATCACAGACACACAGGTACATACAAACATAAATGCATGTACACACACGTCTGCATGTTATTTCTAACATTTTTAGATTTATGTTTCAGCTAGTATGTATGTATCGCAAGTCTCTTGACAGACATTTGGCAAGCTGGCTGAAAGCTCAAGAAAATTAAAGATCAGATAAAGCAGCATCTCAGTAGCTCACCTATCCACCTTCCATTAGCCCAACATGAAGATGCTACCATGCAGGCTCCATGCTAGATGCTACCACATGGCGGGGGGAGGGGGGGGGGGGGGGTGATGGTTGCTCAATATCAAAGCCAATTTGTTAGTATCACTTAACATACAAAATCTAATGGTCCTTTCAGCTGTACCTTTGACACCTGTCTCATGTGATAGTCAAATAAAGGATGATCTGAGTTTTTGATATGCTGACTGGTGGATTTGCAAAGGCTAGATACAATTCTTTGTGTTTCATGTGTAAAAGGTGAATGACATTGCAATGCATTTGTCATTCTCCCATGGAAGGGGTATCTCACTGAGAAGCGAATGTTTATGAACGTAGTGGTTTTACATGTAGGTTTCGTCCAGGGTTCATGAAAAGTTGCAATAAAACTCGCAAACACTTTTCATTGTCGAAAACATTTTTTCATGTTGCGGTTTGTCTTAAAGAAATTTTGAACACGTTCAAATTTTCTTTGCGACATGAAAAACTGTTTACGAACCCTGACGAAACCTAAAATTTGCTAGAATTCGCTACATTCACAAACATTCATCACTTGGTGAGATACCCCCTTTGACAATGCAAAATGTAGGAGAAATTACTTTTTAACAATCATTTTGTGGAAGGAAGTGATCATGTCCTTGTAATTTCAATTGTGATATTTTCTTGGCCATGTTTCGGTCAACTTGAGATGAGAGAAAAGAAAAAGTTGTTTTATTTTGCACTGAAAGGGAAATGTTGCATTGTGGCCATGGTTGGTGTGTTCGCATAGGTACAATCATGTGATGGGCCGTTAATTAGTTTCCACCCAAGGCCCCACTGTGATCCAGATAAGACATTAACAAGAGGGCCATTTCCTTTTCATATGAAGATTATATCACCAAAGTTTAGGGTCTGACCAGATAATTAGCAATGACAAATAAGTTTTATATGAGCAGGCTTCAGACTGACTGTTTGTGCATGGAGAGTATTATGCCCTACAACTGTATGACTTTACATCGGTTCCCCTATTAAAATCTTGTTTGTATGCATTTCCGTCAATACCGTCCAGCCTTCGGGACGGCGTTTGATGTCTAAATTCATAATCATAGGGTGGGAACCAAAAATGAATCAAGGTTAGTTTAGGATATTATTTCAGTGTTAAAAAAAAAAAAAAAACAAGGAAAAAAAAAACCCACAAAACGTATCATGTGCACATGGTGTATACAGTGGTTTCATCTTTTCTTTTCGTATCCCCTTTTTTTAATTCTTCATTTTCTGTACTTTTCCGGTCCCTTTTGTTTCCTGTTCTTTTGTTCCTCTGGAAGTCTTGAGAAAAAATGAGTGTCTGTGGAAAGAATTATTCCTGTTTTGTCGCGAATGCTTCACTCTGATGCGTCCGACCAAAAGGGATTTTCCCTCAACATTTGGTCAATCTTCTTCCTATACCGAAAAAGACAAAGTTGTTTGTATGATGATGAATAATAGCGACTTCAATATTAACTGTCCTCTGAAATTCTTTTCCTTAAAGAATAAAAGAAAGAAGAGAGGGGGAGGCTATTCCGCTTGATTACTTGGACGCGGATGGAACCTTGTCTATAAAGTGGTTAAAGTATTTGATTATGCCCTTGAAAAATGGGTTCGTTGTAAGGGTAATGTGATGTTTGGGATATTTTTTCCTGCCAACTAAGTTTAGATTTGGTTCTTAGAAACAAATGGACCTCCTCTGTATAAAGCACAACATTGTTGTTGTTTTTTTCCAGAAAGTTTTTCTCCAAAGTTTCTCCAGAGTTAATCTGATTGTCTCAAGTGGTGTATTGTGTCGTGATACCAGTCTTCAAATGTCTCCGGAAATTCTTAGCAAGTTTCGGAATAAAAATATTCCATTAATTTCCGATTTGTGTGTGGGTAGTGAAGGACTCGTCCAGTCAATTTAAAGTCTTCATAAAAGTTTCCTTTCTAGTGTTTTTTAAAGAATGAAGGTTACACAACTAATGATGCACAGGATAGAGTGCGTTAGTGGAGGCGTAGGAGCTGCGTCTCCACTAACGCCACGAAATAATCCTGTGCATCATTTGTTTTATAAAATGGGTCGAAAACTAACAACATTTTTCACGTACCTTTGTGGATCAAGATGTCCGAAGATGTTCGTCCCAAACACGTCGCACTCGGAAATCCCGCACATATAAGTACTGTACGTATAAGAGTATACGTACGCCACACATGTTACGCACACAAGAAAGACCGGCCGGCAGCCCGAACTAGAAGTTGTTTACAGGATTGACAGCGCGTATAGTAGCGCGCGACGCACTTGTAACAACTGATTGAGTGCGCACTGCTAGTGCAAACATTGCGACGTCGGCCGTGGATCCGATTCGGATGTTAGTGAGAAATTAATACAAGCACACGTGACTCATTTCAGCGCTTCCGATTGGCTACATTCTTGAACCCATTTTATAAATGAGTTTAGCACAGTAGAGCCATGGCGATATTGCTGGTAGCTACCACCTGTTTTCATTTCAGAAATGATTGAGAAGAATTTTTGTATAAATGCTCATTTTATTTATTTTTGGGTGGGGTACATTAATTTGTTCTTTAGTTGTTGTTGTTTTTTTCCATCTCTATGATTTGACAAAACTGTGTGTAAATCTGAAGATTATCTCAAATTTTATCATGATTTGGTTTTGACTTCAGAATCAAATATATTTTGTGTTCTTGGCCTCAGAATCCATTCTCTTCGTGGCGCATGGTAAATGATTTATACAAGCTAGCATTTTCAATGGTAGAATGAGCATAGACAAAAAGAAATCTGTGATCAGCTGTTTTTGCAAAAATTAGGTAGAGATTGGTACCTGGTATTGCTTTTATTTATAGTGAGAACCAGCAAAGAGTGTGATGCATTGTGGACAAATTTTAAGCTGATATAAACATAGCAAGCATTCATCACCCATGAGACTGTGTCTGCATGTTTACATCCACTATAAAGCAATGTATGAAACCATGTTCAGTGTTTTATTTCACAGCGGTCAAATGAAAGGGGAAAAAAAACTATGAACAACTAGACTCGGAATTTGTCAAGACTGACAAATTAGGTGATCCAATTTTTTTTTAATCAATGATTCGAGTTCTGATCGCAATAGGCATGACCATATAGGTTTCATCCTTGTTTAGAGACATTGGCCGTGTGATGTTTGGATTCTCATTTAGAAAAGGGAGTGAGACCTGCCATCTTTGGTACCGAATTCCGTATACACTAACGGAAATACAGAATGAAGTATATTTGACCTTTGACCTCACTTTGCACACCCAAGATGGCGTCTAAGCAAAAAGTGATTATTTTATGAAATGATTCTTGTAACATGGTCTTTGCACATGCAAAATATGGGAAAGATAGGACATGTATTCACCAAGATACAGGATGAAACATTTATGACATTTGACCCTAATTTACATACCCAAGATGGTGTCTGATCAAGTAGTTGTTATTTTATGAAATAATGTATGTGACATGTACTAAACATGTGCAAAATATGGGATTGATAGCCATGGTTCTTGTTCATCTATTGCACAGAAAGTAGTAGAAAGACAGAAAAATAAAGGAAAATTTGTTATTTTATAGGAATTTGAAGGAGAAGCATAAAAAAAATCAGAAAAAGATAAAGTAAGGAAAGGGAGATTAAGATTGTCTAAAGAAAAAGAAGAAAAAAAAAAGTGTTTAAAAAAATTTAAAAAAAAATATTGGCAGGGGTGAGCCTAGAACCAGGGACCTTAGGATTACGAGTCGGATGCGCTACGCAATGACCTATTTCATTCTCCATAGGCCCTGTGTATTAAGCAAAATGACGCTGCATCGAAGCCTCGTGCCATTTTCAACCAAGTTTTTCGACGTGATGCCGACATCGTAAGAAAAAATGGAGGGCACACTTACGATAGCTCAAAGTCTCATCTACAACTTACTAAAATCTGGGAGAAATTCACTGAAGCATAAGTGAGCTAGTGCTCGATAAAAGAGAGTCATGTCAATTTTCACTGCCAGAAAAACTGCTCTCCCATAGAGATAACACGTAAACTGGTCAAATTTGACAATATTACTTTCAATCCATTTTTACGAGGTGATGCCGTCATCCAATCAAAAAGTTGTAATTATATAATTGAAATATCATTTAATAAGCTACAACATACTGAAATCTGGGTGTAAATTGGTAAAGGATAAGTGAGATACGCTCGAGTGAACTTGAAATTTGATGATGTCATTTTGAAAATTTACTTTTTTTACTTTATTAAGAAATTTGATATCTTTTAATCATTTTGCCAGCATCGCCAACCCATGAAATAACACGTCCAACTCATCAGCTTTCAGAATATGTAAAGAAAATGGGGGGTTACCGTCCATCCTGACGAGTAAAATCGGATTTAAAATTGGCATTTTTTTTGGCATCGTTGCACTGTATATCGCCATTGACGCGCGCGGGGAATTTCAACTTTGACGGGCCCGTATGACGTCATATTGAGTCGGATTGACTTGAAACTTGGTAGAAATATTCCTTGACATTTCAGGCATCCGATCTGTGTAAAAAAAGTGGAAATTTCTATTGCATATGAGCTGTACGTGCGTATATGCGCGCGCGCGTACGCGTCCGTCCAATTTTTTCAATTTTTCAAAAAATGCTCCAAATGGTCTGAAACGTGTGCAAAAAAAAATTTGAGCTCGATTTGAGCATACAAATATTTCAACGCGCACGTACGCACACGTTTCAAAAGAAAATGTGAATTTTGAGAACATGAGTAGAATGCGCATCAGTTGAAATATATGTGACGTAAATTTCATTGAAAAACTCTATTCCATTAATGAGATATGATTGAGAATGTGTTTTCATATAATGACGTCATAGTGACGTCATGATGGACCAATCACAATGATACATTAGATTTGTCGTCTTTGGGACATGATACATATGGTATGAGTTTGAAGTTGATACTCTGAGTACTTTCTGAATACGTAGATACACAACTTTTGTCCAGAAATAAAGAAAGAAGAAGAAGAACAAAGAATCCGTACAGATACAGAAGGTGATCCGAGAGGATACTCGGATCACCTAATGAAATGAACAAACAAATATTACTCTTGCCTATAAAGTGATTGAGACAAACTGTGTTGACAAACAATTTTGTCAATCAGTTGCAGTGAAAGCATCTCGATGGAAGAATTTCATGAATTTGAATAATTACACAGTACCCACTGCATGCTATAAGGATTAGAACCAACACTTGCTGTCGGGCGAAAGCTCGGTGGTCTAGTGGAGGTGACGCCTGTACGGTGATCAGGAGGTCGTGGGTTCGTATCCCGCTCGAGTATGTACGCCCATGATTTTTTATCATGGCTACTACTAAAACACTGATCAATTCAGTGCTTATTTACGTCGATGCAGGGCAATTTGTCAATCAGTTGCAACAATTTTGTTGTGGTTGTTGCAGGACCCCTAAGAATTGGCCAACAGATTGCGACCACCCCAGAAGAATGTTCATGTTTGCCCTTCCTGCTACTCACAACATTCCTGGACTTCACCCATTTACTTTCTAAAAATCCTTCTTTTCACATTCTATTCTTGAAACACAGATCAATGAAATCTGTTCAGGAGTTTGAAGTGACAGTGCACCACACTGTCGGAACTGAAAAAGAGAGATGAGGTTTGCTTTAATAAGATTCCAGAAGAATGTATTTTTTCTGCACATTGTGTGCTTGAGTGTGTTCGTATATGTGTGTACATGTGATTGAGTTATACCTCGCTAGAAGCGAGGAATTTGTGTTCACTTGCTTGAGTTTAAGGAGTCACGTGGAAAAAAAAAAACTTTTCTTTCAGATTGCAATCACATGTCGGACAAGTCACGTGCTGGACAGAAACTCATCGTACCATTTAATATCATGTGGAGTATTTGCTTAATTGCAGTACTGTAAAGATGGATATTTTTGCCGCGAGTAATTTTTCATGCTCAGCCAAGTAAGATGAATTTTGCATACATGTGTTTAATTCTGCGGAATGAACACATTACGAAGTGGTACAAACAACGAGCAGAAATATTCGCTGCTATTATATTTGCTCTAAGTTGTGTAAAATACAAGAAAAATTTCCACACCGCAAAAATTTCCATTTTTATATGAGCTGAAATATTGCTGTAATGTACACGTATCTCCTGTGTCTTTGAGCATACACACTCAAACCCAAACACATACTCATGAGAACCTTTCACACCCTCACACTGCAAGTTGCCCATGTATTGTGCATGATCCCTCATTGATGATATTATATTTATTAGGTCCATTCACATCCAGTGGAAAATAACCTATTTAGAAAGATCCAATTTAAAAGGACCATTTGAATTGCGCCAAATGCAGTGCTTTGTTGTTGTTGTTTTATTGTATACTCACATCTATAGGCTACAAATCATATACATGTGTTTGTATGCGGAGAAGATGAAGTTCTATTATCCTAAAATGCTGTTATCCTGAAATGTACACAGACTGCATTTCTTCCCCGCCCCCGAATGGGGTATAGTCTTGTGTTGTGAAAGGTTTTCAGTCATTGCCTTGTATGCATGTATCACCTTGTATATATGTCTCCTTTCCCTTGAATGGCTTGTGTTTCGGGGGGGGGGGGGGGGGGGGGTTCAGTGTCATTTTATGGATCTATTCATCTGAAAAATGAAAATGAGCATTGCGATAAATGACCATTATTTCTCTGGTCTATCAATGGTATCTGTTTATCATGTCCGATGGGAGAAAACAGGTATCACAAATTAGTGTAAAAGCATTGTGCCTTTTATTGCTACAAATTATCGATGATATTTCTGTTGTGCCCCATCATGTTTTTAGTGGCCAATTTGCCAGAGGGTCAAGATCAGAACAAAATGACCAATTTGTGTCGGATGGATGGCGTGAGAGTTCTCCGTGAGAAATTATGGTTGGTGGGAAATTGTGATCAGGTTTTCAATGCTATAATCTGCAACGGCTATTGGGATGAGTTTAGAAGATGTCATGGCTATCGCTTCACTTTTTGTGGATTTTTCCCTTTTCTCACATTTTTTTTTTCTTTACATGCTTTAAAAGAAATCCTGAATCCAGATCCAGATCCACATTATGATCCAGATCATCAAAAATGTATCACCTGTTCACTTTACCACAGTGGATCTGACCTAAATATTTTATCAAAATCCATATCAAAATGTGACATTTTGAGTAACACATTTTGAGAATAAACATTGCTGCAAACAGACTAATAGTTACCAACAATGCCAACAGCAGCAGAGGCAATAGAATCCATATCTTATTTTGTGTGTGTGTGTGTGTGTTCCTGCAATTTTGTATCATGAGTGTCAGCTATAGTAGATGTTCTTGTATACACATATGTGATTATAATATTGTAATGATATCAATCATGAAACTTTATTTTGGACATTTTGAGATTCCACTTTGATGACATGTGAGAGAAATTCCTCAATTCCAAATTCTCTCAATTTCATTCATGTACAAGTGTCTGATCATGTCCAAATATATACTGTCTTATGGCCATCAATTCAAGACCCTTATCGTAAAATATGTTTTACAAATCTTTATTTTGTTAAGTGTCAAGTAAGATATTACTGGAGGGGTTTTACTTTGCTCTGTCTGATGATGGACTTACTTTAAGATGTTTAAGAATGATGCTTAGCTCATTTTGCAATGAAACTCTTCGTGTGTTTCCGTTCTGGTTTAGTGCTTGGTAAAGTATTCTTTGGGATTTTGTAAGGACTTTGAGACCAAAAAAAAAAAAGAAAAAAAGATGGTTCCACTTTTTTTTTATTTTTTTTTTAGAGCCACCTGCTGGTGAAAGAGTAGGGAAATCATGGTGACAGAAATCAGAGTAGGAACAGAGAAGAAAACCAAACCAATCAATTAGGTGTCTGCATTGAGGTGGGGGCAATCTTTGGGAATTGGAGGGGGATTCAGGACTTTCCAATGATAATGCAAAGCTAACTTTCTTTGTGACTCAAGTGACCCAAAAGTTGGGGCAACAAAGCCGGCTTTGTGCGCAAATCCTCAATGCGTCTTGTCTCCCATATTTGCCAACTTTGTCGGGAGTTGCATGAAGAAGTGTGACGTGATTGGATTTTGCTTTCATCCTTTTCTTTCTTTCTCTTCCCTCCCCCCCCCCCCCCCCCGCCCCTTGGGGGATGTTGTCCCCAAAGACATTATGGAGGAAAGTATCGTTTGTACGGCAACCCGTAATGATACAATATAGGCCGGCTTCTTTGCGCCGAATGAGAGTGCCACCCTTTCGTTTCCACAACAAAGCGAAGGGGAGCATCTCACTCGTGATGCTGTTGTTCACCGTGTTTGTCTTTGGGCTTAGGGGGACAAAACCGCCCTCTGTTCCCATTCTCGGGAGCATATTCGACCTACCGCATTAGGTGGCGACCGGGGTATCGGTCTCTTTTTCAAGAGATGCGAATGTGTAACCTTTCACCATTCTTCAATATTCTTTTTTCATGCAGAATGGAAGAATTTTCACTCTGCTTTTACTTATGTATTTTTCTTTTCTTTTCCATGGAGGGTTGTTGTATATGACATTATTAAGCAAAACAGAAATATATAGGTTGCAGAGATGATATATTTCTGTTTTCATAGATCACTGATCGTAATGTATCGAAAGACATGTGAGGACATTTGAGACAGCTCGAACAGTATTTAAGAGATTCTGTTTCTCAGGATCGAGTTTGGTTTTGATAACAAAATGGCGTTGATACAGTATGTTTCCATGATTGCAGACTTTGATTTTTTTTTTTTGGGGGGGGGAGGGGAAGAAGGAAATATTCATTATACTGTTTTATTTTAAACTGCACTAATACCACATCTAAAAACAAAACAAAAAAATCAAGTAGTAGTAGTAGTGATAGTAATAGAAGTAGTAGTGGTGTTGGTAGTAGTAGTAGTAGTAATGGCAGTAGTAGTAGTAGTAGTAGTAGAAATAGTAGTAGTAGTAGTAGTAGTACTAGTACATGTCTTATTATTAGTAGTTATACCCCCGCCAAACGACGTTTGAAGGGGGTATATAGGAATCAGCGGACGGTCGGGCGGTCGGGCAGTCGGTCGGGCAGTTGGTCCGTTGCAAATCTTGCGTCGCGAACTACTTCTTCAGTTTTCAACCGATTCCCATAAAACTTGGCACAGATGTGTGCCTTGGGTTGTAGATGTGCAAGACGTATTTTTGGACAGTACCCAAAAGTACGTTGCCGTGGTAACGGCATATTATGGGCAAAAATGGGTACAAATCTTGCGTCGCGAACTCCTCCCACAGTTTTTGATCAGTTTTTATGAAATTAGGTACAGATGTTCATCTGAATATGTTAATGTGCAAGACACATATTTCCGCAGTGGCAAAAAGTGCGTTGCCATGGTAACGGCATGTTATTGGTAAAATATAGGGCAAAATGCTTCATGGCAAAACTGCTTCATCAGTGTTCTTCCAATTCTCATGGAATTCATATTGAATGTTTGTCTTAGGATATAGGTCAGCAAGAGACATTTCTTGACAGTGACAAAAAGTATGTTGCCATGGTAACAGCTCACATATTACGAGCCAAAATGATGGAAAATTTTGTGTTGCAAACTACTTCCTCAGTTTTTTGCCCAATTTCCATGAAATTTGGTACAGATGTGTGCCTTTGGTTGTAGATGTGCAAGACGCATTTTTCGACAGTACCCGAAAGTACGTTGCCACGGTAACGGCATATTAATGGCAGAAGATCAAGGAAAGATCTTGCGGATTCAACCACTTTCTCAGTTTTTTGACCAAAGCTTATGAAATGTTGTTTTGACCAAAGCTTATGAAATGTTGTTTGGCGGGGGTATAACCTGTCGCTGTGGCGACATTTCTAGTTGTACATGTAGTAGTAGTAAAAATGAAAGAGCATCTGCTGTAGTATTTGCCTGAGAACTTAAAAAACAGCAACAACAACAAAACAAACTTTCGAGAAAAGCAACAATATTGATTTTTTTCCCCTCCATTTTCTCATTTGACATTTAATAGTGGACTATTACAAGAGAATCATCTTTTGATGTGCTTCCTGTTATCAGAGGATATTTTCTAAATTCATAAAAGTTGCAGAATGCTGTCTGTCTGTCTGTTTGTTCATCAATATGATAAAGGGGAGAGAAGAGGTTCTTTCACAATGACATAATTGCATTTTTGCAAGAAATGACCCAGTACGTGTTTTATTGGTTTGCCAAACATGTTGACTGTGAGGAGACTTTTTTAGTAGGGATCTCAAAATTGCTCTAAAACTCAGCGGGGAAATAAAAGGAGAAAATACTGAAAACAAGTCTTGTGTTTGGCTATTAAAAAGCCAGCAATAACAGAGGACGAAAATGTGTAAGCAACGAAAGAAAGATTTCCAATGATGGAAGAAGTCATAGAAGATATGAAATCTGAAATGTGCAGCCGTAGAAGGGGCCACAAAATGACGTCGATGGCGCAGATGTATTAAAAGCGAGACAAATGCTTGTCTATGATGTTCAATGTACATGCCAGATAGGGGAAAACAATATTAAAGGGGAGATTGTGAATTTGTGAATACGTCTGGGGTAAGGGGTAAACTCAAAGGTCATTCTCTGTGTGTGTGTGTGTCTAATCCTCCCCTTGTTTTCGCCCAAAAATTTTCATTCATTCTTATCTCTCGCCGCTGTTATTCTTGTCTTTGCCTTTTTTCCTCCTTTTGTCAAATAAAAAGGCCATGTCATTTAATTTCTTTCATTTTCTTTCATTTTGTCACAAAGAAAGGATGCACTGTCCGTCACCCATCCCTCTCCTCCAGGGGAACAATAAGGCCCTGTATGCTGTGAAGGGGCATTCATTCTGGTTGTCTTTTGACTCTTTTATCACAAGGATACTTTTCTGGTCTCCCCCTTCCTTTTGAAAGTGAGTCTTCTTTTTGACTTCTTTTCCCCCCTTTTTTTATCTCTTCGTCCTAATGTGAGAAAACAAGAAAAAGAATAAGGAAGAAGAATGGCATGGTGGCAGAAGGACAGACTGAAATTTAGGGATGACACTAATTAGATCAGCGATAGTGGACCCATCTTCCCTTCCTACCCCCCCCCATATCCAGGGCCATGTCCCCCTCAAGTTTCTTGACCCCAGCTATTGTTGATTGCTTGCTCGCTCGCTCGCTGGCTCAGTGTATAACATAGGGAAGAAGGGATGTAGGTAAAAGAACTTTTTTTTGCAAATTCTATCATTACGCAGGACACGTAATGTCCCTGTCCGAATGTGAAGTGGAGTTTTGGGGATCATGTGTGTGCAGATTCACGTGGGGTAATGTTTCCAGCTCAGAACCATAAAATTTGGTGACATTTAATGTCATAAAAGAAGGGAGAAAAAAATCCAAGGTTAAGAAATGTTCTTCCCTGATGCCTAGAGTTGTAAAATGAATTTTTGTTGTTGTTGTTGTTGTTGTTGTTAGGGCTCCATTGACCACTCTCAGTATGTGCCATAAACATTCAAACAGCTCCTGAATTTACCATTCATCAATCTATTTTCCTCCAGTGTAACTTTTACTGCACTTTTGAGCCCACCCCCTCCCCAAAGTATGACCTACTTGTTGAGGTTTAAACTCTATTATTCTTCATTGTGCACTTGCATATATAGATACCTATATTTCACCAAACCATCTCATGAGCATGTGTACATGTACTTCATTTGCCATTGCCCTCGCTCACATGGCAAGCACTTGATATACTATGAGTATGGTGAATTCTTTCAGTGATACAAAGAAATTTACAGTCTACAAAACAGAATTTCTCAAACTGCCTGTGAAAGAGGGCAATGACCTCTAAGCTGCCAGCACAGATGCGTAGCCTTAAAGTCCATGTGTTCCTTTTGCAACCTTTGAAATTAGATTCCTTTCATAAAGTGGTATATTGCAGAGGTAGGTAATTCAGGCCTTTCTTCAGAATGATGAACTGGGAAACTTCATGTATGATGGAGGGGGAACAGTACGAAAGATTTCCAGTGAATATATTCTGAATCCCCAAAATTCAACCATTATTCTCGGTGCTAAAAGGGAGCATATCTCCAAGTGACATGGGGTTGGTTTTAAATTCCTATTTTAAAAACTTTAAGGTGTATTGTTGTAGGATTTCATTCAAGATGTTGATAGATGTCATTCTTCAACCATGCAAAACATCCTTAACCCCCTCATGGTCACTTCCTTGAAACAGCATTGGCATTCTATGAAACACAGTTGCCGGTTGTGCTGACAGAGGTAGCGAGGAGATACCAAGAAAAAGATAGACCATTGAGCCAGGGCAGTGACCTCCGCTGCTGCAGCTGACAGCTCTGAACTATTACTACAATGTATTCTCCAGGCTTAATGGGTCCTTTAACCTGTTGAGGATGGACTGATTTTGCTATAACACGCATTTCCCATTGACACCTGCCCGAGCATACATTTACTTGGGACTCGTCTTCAAAGGATTAAATCTCCCCAGAATCACACTATACCTTTATAACCGTCATTGACTGCTGGACATATCTTAGGAATTGCATTGGTGATGAATATGATTTATGATGATGAAGATGATATCATATTGATGATGTTTTGAAAGTCCTGGTAATACCAGTGGTTATGACATATTATGCATACGATGCATCACACGTTACCCTGGGGTACCACGTTGTGTAGCGCCACCTCACGTCCACTCGAGGGCAGCCGCAAAGAAATACATGCACTGTGTGCGCGTGTACAGAGTCATTTCTCATGCCACTGCAAGTTATACACGCTTGTACTATGCATGCATGGCACGCTGTGCTAGCAATAGCGTGTGCTTTAGTACAGTGCAGTGCAGTGCAGTGGCTAGCGCGCGCTAGCTTCAGCACCAAAATAATTTCCACTTTTTGGCAACCCAGGGTACAACCTTTAAAAAAAAATAATAATTCAACAAAATGGCTGATTTTTATTTGGTACCCCGGGATGCCATTTGTCATCATACATACATTCACAAATGCATACTTACATAGCGTACCAGTATGTACATAGGGCTACATGTTTACTCTACTTTTCTATCTCTCATAAAGTTTTAATCACCCTAGTCTCTCACTCTTCGCTATCTCTCTCTCTCTTTATCTATCACTCTTTCTCCCCCTTTAGTATATCTAGAGAAAGAGCGGGAGAGAGAGTCTAGATATATAGGCTATTGGAATTAAGTAGACGTGTGTGTCAAAACTCTTCTTTTAACACACACAGAGGTGCATAGTAGCATGTGGTATTATCATTTCACTCACTTTTTTTCTTATCATAATGATCAATATGATATGCTTTTTCTTTTTCAACAAATGCACAGGTTGATGAAGTTGTAAATTCTTGGCCATTACATTCCAAGAGACGGTTGGGCAAATGTGGGATCAACGCTTTACTTTACCCCATTATGAGCCCTTCTCATCGTAAATCCCATCTAATGTCGTATGATATGCCATCACCCACTCCCTCCCCCCCCCCCTTTTTTTTGCATCGGTAGGCACCGAAGAGAAACAGGTATAATACAAAATCTCCGACGACCTGCACATGAACCACCTGCACGGGGCATAAAGTGCTCTCAGGGGTTTCGCCTCCAGGGTCTGCCTCCGGAATACGGACCAAAAAGGAGAAGCGCTGGATTAGCGGAGTCAACAGTCGATGGCATAATGGCAGAACCCAATGACTTCCTGCCAAAAATAAATGTTTCGCTCGATTGGCCACAGAATCACTTCCCTTTGACAAGATTTGACTGCTTTTGATGATCTTTTTTTTTTCTGTCTCTCTTTCTGTCTATGAGAGGAAAGAGGCATGTTTGCATTGCTTTATCACCAAATTATCTCTGTAAATCCAGCGTGGATCTTGGCTGATTTTGGATAGCCATCATTGTTCAGTCGTGGATATTGCTCGGCAGGGACGGCTGTGAGAGGCAATGTCGCCCTCAACCTTCTTGTTGGTTTGTTCAGTGTGTGTGTTGGGGGGGGGGGGTCAAAGGGTCACAAAGGTCATCATGACATGACATTAAAGGCAATGTGAAACACTCCTTCAACTATGTGACTTTTTTTTTGTTACTTTATATTACCATTAACTCGTCCCCTGAGAACCAGAAGGGCACTATCGCAATTTTGAGGAGTATTGAGTTACAGGTATTATGCTGTAGAACTTTATCTCCTCTAAATTATTGTGTCAAGTTTGAATTATTTTTACTTTCAGTAAAATGTTACAAATCAAAACCACAATGGCGCTATTCTACCCAGTATTTGGAACAATGCTATAAATGTACACACTTTTGATGAAGTAAAATTTGTATGTCATGGAAATTGATTGTTTTGTTTTGAAGTATGCTCAAATCTTAGAATACAATAGTGCCCTTCTGGTTCTCAGCTGACAATGTGTAGTTTATTTCAGGTGTCATTTGATGTGTTCTCTTACTGTATACTCCGTTATTTTCACGTACAGATATTTTAGCAAATGACGAGGTCATAGATATTTTCGCGAGATGTGGTTTTTCGCGAATCGACGCCGACGCTTACATTAATGCTCTATTAACAAAGCGCATGGAGACAATTTCTTGTGTTGTTATATTTGTGATCCAACTGCAGTTCGTGAAATTCGCGAAAATTAAACCCTCGCGAAAGTAACGGCATATACAGTATATTTCATCCCATATTTTCTTGGTGTATTAATTGGTGAAAACATCATAAACACTCAGTTACTGATGCTATTTTTCATTTCTTTAGCAAGGGTGATAATGATGATGATAATAAAGACAAACGTTGCACTGTTGTACCAATGATAGCAACAGTCATCATCATCATATTGATAATGATGTTACCAGTGTCTGAATTAATTGCGTTTTTAATCGTCGATAATTGCCATATTTATAATGACAGCAAGTTAATTAGGTACTGTATTAGTTTCATCTTTCACATGCTTTTTTCCCCCATTCAGTTCTTATGAATGATCTCACTCAATTGTGCTTGCGAGAGTGTATGGGTTATAAGTGCCTTGATAAAACCCAGTGCATCTACAATGAATGTAACCAGGGGTCTGTCTCCCACCTCCCTGATGTACAAGCATAGGAAGCTTAGAAAAGCAAACAGATAACAAACAACCAATTTTGTTCCATGGTTGGAAGTCAGCAGCAATTAATGGCTCTATGAAGGCAGTTTTTCTTCTCTTTCTTTTTTCTCCGAATGCTCGAGGATAAATCGGTGTGACTTTTTCTGGTGTGAATTAAAGTTTCTTTGTGTGCTTCTCAAATAGAGAGGTATGATAGTTGTATAAAAAGCACACATTACAAAAAACTAATATAGCCATGCGCAAGACACACAAGCATAAGCATTCATCTGTCTGTTAGTTTATTTTTTTTTCTCCCAGACAGCATGAGAGGAAATTAAAAAGGGCCACAAAAGAACTAAAAGGGACAGTAATTGAAGGTTGCTGAATGGACATCAGTGATGAGACGATGAAGCTCTACGTGGGCCACCATAAGAAAACAGACTTGGGCTGTTTTCGCGACTCTCACTCCACGATCCGTCTGCCAGCCAAGCAGAAATAATCTTCCGGGGGTTGAACTCACCTGTACAAGAGACGGAAAAAGAAAAGACATTAAGCAATCATAGCATCGATTGCATCAACAAGAGCTGTTCTGACAACAACAAAAAAGGAAAAAGAAAGAAAGAAGCATATGTGTGAAGGACCATTCCATGCATGCCAAATGTCCAGTAAACCCGCACGCTTTTCCATGGCCATTCAAAGCGTGGACATGCCTCTGTGGCCATCAATTTATTTTGATTCTTCTTCCACGCCCACTTCCGTCTTAAGCGGGCACTTTTAATCCCGCAGAGTTTTGTTAGCGAAGCTAACAACCGTATCAAGCCATTAACGGATGAAGAGATGTAATGAAAATCTGATAATACCTAATTACCAGAAAGTGAATCCGAGGGTGTTGATAAACACTAATAAAAAAACATGCAGAGTTCTAAATATTGCAAGTATATGTGCCTGTACACCATAGTATGCGTGTGTGTCTGTCTGTCTCCCTGTCTGTCTGTGTGGACTTGTTTTGTCAAATCTTGCAGAGAATGTTGAAATCTGTCAACCTCTTTCCCCAGGGGTGATTGCTCTTTTATTAGTAGTAAAAGCTCCTTGTGTTAATACCAGACATATATTCATCATCGGGGGAAAAAAAAAGGACAACATACTCTATACGCTACAGATCTAGCAAGTCTAATTTTTTGCAAATCGAGACTTCAAAAAAATTTTTGCAAGTGGTTAAATTCTTGATTGTGTAGTGCGGTAACGATCGCAGAAGTGTATGCATGCACATCACATTGATTCACATCGGGATCAGATTTAATATGGCACCCGACAAGCGAAATTTGAGAAGAAAAAATCTTGAGAAATATTTGGCTTATAAGTACCATGGTACATTCATTAGACAACCAGAAATATATTTCTGAGGTAACTAGACACATAGCAAATTTTAGTGTGAGAAAAGAGGTAAGAAGAAAAGCAAACTTATGGCTTATTGTTTAATGCAGGGCAAAGGAATTTTTTGTATCCTTTTTCATCAACTACCGTTTTAATTGTTTCAATGGAAAATGTGCTTCATATTGGGCAACTAGAAGTCAGAAGTATAGTAATATTGAAATCTAGATTTGCGTCTCTACTGGCTTGTGCCGTACAATAATGATACAAATGTCTATGTAGAACATTATCACGATTTTGGTATGGATGAGAGTTGTCACAAGGACTTATATTCCTTACACTTTTTCTTCTTTGCTATGATACTCGCTGTCCACAAGAATCTGGTGGGTTTGGGGGGAATTTGAATTTGAGAATCTCATCCAAAGAGGTTTTATATGTCTTCCTCTGATGTAGTTCATTCATCAAATATGATGTAGTGCCCTTTGTTCTTTGTTATGAGTTGTTCTCCCAAATGTTTTGCTGAAGTTTTAAAAACCAGCATGGGGAGGAAATGGACACAAAAGAAAATTGCTGAAGAAAACACCAAGATCCAAGACTTGCCTTTTCCTCCCACTTTTACTTGAAACGTGCTGAAACCTTGCACACCTTTGACTGAGTTCATGAGTTGCCACCAGATTAGCCAGTCAACTTGTGGCGAGATCCATTTGTTTTGTTTGGGGTGTGATGGATGCCTCACTATCACTTTCAAAAAAACACAAACAGAAAAAAAAAGGCTTCCTTTCAAAACAATGTCAAGGTAAAGTGTCTCCCAAGGAAGAGACAGACAGACAGACAGACTCTATAGGGCTTTTTACACTTGTGTTTCTTAACCCCGGACTTTCTCTGACCCAGGACTATCGTTAGTCCCGTACCAATTTTTTCAGCTTTTTACACTTGCCAATTAGTCCCGTACTATCTCTTGTCCGGGGCTAAGGAGAAAACTGACCTTTTTACACTTGTATTTCTTAGCCCCGGACTTTCCAAACCACATGAATATTCATAATTACGCTGTGTACTGTACACGTACACGCACGCACCGGCAGCACTTGACTACCTCGTTTCTGATTGGTCAGTGAGGGTCGGACTTCGTCTCCGTCGCTTAGCCCAGGATTATTTTTTCGTTCTGTTTACACTCACTTGCTTGGCACCGCAATTGCGGTGCTAACCCCTGCTATTTTGCAGGGCCAGATAGTACCGTACTATCGGTGGGGCTAGCCCACTTTGGCAAAAACGAGTGTAAACAGAAAGTGGGCTAAGGATAGTCCCGTACCAACGGTGGGGCTAAGGCCCCCCCCCCCCTTAGCCCCACCGTTGGTCCGGGGCTAAGCAAAATTTTACAAGTGTAAAAAGCCCTTATTAAAGCAAAAGCCAGAAAGTTTACATGCCTCCATTTCATTTTTTTTTAAAGCGTAATTGATCAGGCACAAGTGTTTTGGGTGCTGCTTATATTTATGACTCTGTCAGCTTGATATGACATAGATTTCATGGTGTGTGAAATACATATTTTCATGATATTGTGATATTTCGTTGTTGTTGTTGTTGTTGTGTGGATTGTGGTCTCTCCTTCATCTTTGGTCTTCCCAGGGACTGTCACAGTACATCATTCCATTTTTTCCTCTTTTTTTTTTTTTGTTTTTTGCAAGTAACATTGTGTCTTTCTTGTTTCATCTGTTATCGAACTCCTCATGGATACAGACAGTTTTGATTTATTTGACCTTCACTCTGTTAGGAAATGTGCGATAAATCATTAAAGCTTCCCTAAGGGTGACATGAAAAACTCTGACTAGATAAAAAAAAAAACTTGTGCGATATGAAAACTATTAGATTTGTATTTGATCATGTCACCCTACTCTGGAACACATAAATAGATCACAATGTTACTGAGTGCAAGAACATACAATGAACTTTCAACAATAACCCACTTCTTCATCTATCTTGAAAAGTACAGTCCACCACTGGGTGTAAAGATGTAGGCCTACTAGTTCAATCCTTTGACCCAAATTCACAAAGGTGGTACAAATGAAACCATGGTTTAAACCATGGACAAAGACCATGGGGCGCCAAGTGTCGCACGGAATATTTCATTACGAAATCAGTCATTTCGTTGACAAAATGACCGTTTCGTTAATGAAATTGTCATTTCGTGGATGAAATGTTCGTTTAGTTACAAAATTCAAATTCATGAAATTATTCTGTCGAGATGTTTTCATTGCAACTGATTGACAAATTGCCCTACATCGACGTAAATAAGCAGTACCCGCTGCATGATATAAGGATTAGAACCAACACTTGCTGTCGGGCGAAAGCTCGGTGGTCTAGTGGAGATGACACCTGTACGGTGATCAGGAGGTCGTAGGTTCGAATCCTTCTCGAGTATGTACGCCCATGATTTTTTATCATGGCTACTACTAAAACACTGATCAATTCAGTGCTTATTTATGTCAATGTAGGGCAATTTGTCAATCAGTTGCAATAGTTACAATATGTTGTCATTTTGCTACAAAATAATCATTTCATCGACGAAATGACTGATTTCGTAACAAAATATTCCATGCGACATTTGGCGCTCCAGGGTTTTTGTTCATGGTTTAAACCATGGTTTCAATTGTAAAACCACCTTTGTGAATTTGGGCCAAAGAGTGCTATGGGTGCCAATTAGCACAGAATCCTCTATAGCATTGTACACATGGACTGTCCAGAGTCCCTGGTACAGAAAAGGTTGAAGCAGCACTTACTTCAGGGCCCCGTTGCTAGAAACTTTGCGTTTAAACGCAACTTGCAACTGATTGTCACTGGCCAGTCAAAATCATTGTTGCATGCATGTCTTCTTAATAGGGCAGACCCTGAGCCAATCAGAATGGTTGTTTCAAAATTAGCAATTACATTGTATTTGCAATTGATTGCAACTTTCTTGCAACGGGGCCCTGGTCCAATAAATGGATGAAGGACACACATAAGTAAGATGACTATAACCTAATGCTTTCAAAATATTATACTGCTCCATAAAGGGTTATTATACACATATTGATGTGCCATCGTTGGTTTCCATTAGCAGTGGGTTGATTAATTACTTATTTTATTTCTACACGGACACTTGCTTCAGCCAAAGGCTGTTCTTCCCCAAGTCTATGCATATCTCAAAAAAAAAACACATACATAGCATGCTAAAGGAATGCACAGGAACAAAAACAAAAAACCTTGAAATGTACAGTTAAGATGCCAGTCAACAACAAAAACCATCTTCAATATTTTGAGATTACCAGCTCGTCATAATGCCCCCCCCCCCCACACACACACACACGTACAAACTGTATATGCATGACCAACCCTACAAAATCTATAACAACAAAAAGAATCCATCTATACAATTATAAAGCATATAAGTATATGAATCTATGGCTGAAGTCAGTCTAATTGAATAACAACTACAATGTATCTTAAGATCTGGTGAAAGACATATCTTTCAGACATTGTAATTGTATGGTGGTATAATATTTGCTGTCACTACTAGATAGGCTATTATATAGTAAGTTAAAAACCTGTTAGAGTAATGTTTGTTCTGTACACTTGCTTCTGTGATTGATATCAGTGACACAAGTTTGCAGTTTTTGATTTTTTTTTTTTTTTTTTTTTTTAGTTTCAGAATGCATTCCACACACTTGAGTGGTTGCTATGCCAGGCTGGTGGAGGTCAGGCTTTGTAGAAATGAAAAGAGATTACTTTGGATAAGAATACTTGAAATTTCCAATATTCTAAAGAACTGATTATGCAGCTTTTCGTTGACTTGAGGCCTTTCAACAATGTTGACATTGGGCCTTTCAACACTATGGATTACTTGACATCCATTCAGCTGAATCATTAGTGTATTTAGTGATCTGATATCTACAGCACTTCACAGTAGAATTGTTTTGAACATCCATTTGTTATTTCATTGGGTCTGGGAGAGCAAATTCACGAAGTTATAATTGCTCTGGGTAGTAATTAATGCTTGCATAATGCCATGATAATAGTAATGGTAATGATTACAGATTTGAATAACTTTTGAAGTACTTTTCCACCATGCTGCAATGCTCAAAAGGTATCATTACCTCTGATACTGGAGTCAAGCCAGCACTTACAGTGCACTGACCGCACTCTCTTGGGAGAGTTCAAGCCAAGCTGCCACTTTATGAGGTGTAAACATATGTCAAACAAATTAAATTGACATCCAGCTTCAAACCAGCTACCCGTTATGCACCAGAGCGATAACTTCCATTTTTAGAATTCATCAATATTCCTGCTCAAGGTCATAAGTTCCATGGCAGGGTTCCATCCCAGGACCCACTCGATGAAAATCCTGTCCACTCTACCACTACACCTCTATGGTGTTGTATCATTGTGTGGACCATTCATTAGATTGATGCATCTTTTTTCATAGTGGTGATGAAATTCAATTACTGCCGCTGAATGATATTTGTTTTAAAATGCAAAACACATGCTTTGCTGGGGATGCTCTTGTATGAAATCTACAAAAAATCACACACACACACACAATGAATTGATTCTGAAAAGAGGGATTCTACCTTTAAGCTGCGTAGCTTCCTCTCTGTTCAAGGGGTTTTCTTGAAACCGGTTCAAAGGCAATATTTTGACTGGCGAGTGCCGGTCGCATCGCAGACATAGCTACGAGTAGGGAGCGTGCCGGGAATGTTTACCTGGGATAAACGTGGAAGGGAGGGGGAAGGGGCGTTGGCCCTGCCGACGTTCGTGAATGGAGGCGATGAGCGGTGTGAAATGTATCCGTGTTGTTTTTGGAGTAAGTCCCTTGTTTTGGGAGAGCAGGCCCGGGGACCAGGGCTGGGAGAGAGTGTTGTGGGAGGAACAAAGTGTGTGCTCGTGAGTCGCGATCTTGATGGATAACCTTTGAGAGAATTTGGAGGGAAAAGTTTGCCGTTGCCATGGATATTTGATTTGATAACAACCGTAATCCTGAGGCTGGCAGTGTCGAAATTTTCCCCGCGGAGATCTGAACCACATTCCCCGCTTCACAAAGCTGGAGTAACCGATGACAGTGGCCATGTCAACACTACATTCTCATCCCACCTTTCGTCCACATTTTTGTTCTCTTCACTTCATCCTCCTCTTTCGATTTGTCTGTCTCTCTTACTTTATTTCTCTTTGTTTTATGATGTAATTTTCGTTTCATTTTGCTTGCCTGCCTTCTCAGCTGTTGGTTTGTTTATTTCTATTTTCTTTTTCTTTATTTATTTTTTTTTTGGGGGGGGCATAGAAACTTAGTAGGCCTATCTGTTGCTTCATGTCTGATTTGTTGTTGTTTTATAAAAATTTTAATTAGATGGCAATACTTTGGAAATATTTATCTGGGTCCCGTTTTATCAGAAGATAAAATCGATTTTAAATTTTCTTACAACACGGTCTCCCATAGACTTACAGTTGAAATCAACTTTATAATCAATTTTAACTCTTCATAAAATAGGGCCCTGGTACACTTTAAGGAGATTAATCTGACTTTTGTTTTGGAAGAGTAGCGATAAGATGACACCAAAGAAAAGTAGAGATATCTCGCTGGAACACTTAGTGTCTGAATAAGGTCCTTAAAAATGACAAATTATGATTGCATCAGTACAGTATGTTCCTTTTCTGTCTTGTTAATAGCAATCAGCAGGATGTTCTCTTCTGTTTGTTGTTTATTGTTTTGTGAGAAGAAGGCTCTTTACTGCCATTAAAAAAAAGTCAAGCTCGTCTTTTCTATTGATTACGATGCTATATCTTGTCTTATGTTCTAATGATTTTATCTTTATATTTATGAGGAGATGTGGAACAATACAATCAATCAAAATCAAAATTATCCTTAATTAGGACTTAGTGAAAATGTCTCATAATATTTCAAAATCATGCTGCATCTTTTGTGTATAGTTTCAAGGGCTTTGGAAGTTGGAAAGTTGTTCTTTCTTTGTCACTTTTTTTTTCTTAAAGGTTTTTTCATCTTTGTCTGCTTTTACCTCTTGTTTTTGGCACCATTTTTTGTCTTTTTCTCCTTGTTTTTTTCCATCACTTTCTCATGGTATCGTTAGTGATAGTTTGCACTTTCCCGGTGTATTGAAAATATTGTCTGAGAGGAGAGGGTATGACCTGGCCTACTTACAGTCACGTGTATGTCTGTGTGCAAGTTTGTTTGTGTGTGTATGTGTGTGTGTGTGTGTGTGTGTGTGTGTGTGTGTGTGTGTGTGTGTGTATCAGGACTAACTCAAGAATGATTCAGCCAAATAAACATAACTCCCTGTGACTGGTAATGTGTCAGTGCAGAGAAAGCGAGAGGGAGGGGAGATATTTGCAAAGAAAACATGAACGTTGTTTTGCGCCTTTTGTCCATCAAAAGAGAGCATTCCATCGTATATTCTTGTCTTTGGCTTTTTGTTTTCCCCTGACTGTGGAAGGTTATGTCCACAGTCGTGTTTGTTTTGGGTCAAAATATATTGGAACAAATTAAGACATGACCCACTTGTTTTAGGCTAATGTCTTGAGGCGCCTTGGCAGTTTCCTGGAAGTGAGGTTGTCAGAATGTGATGCTGTTGATAGTCTTCTTCAAGGCTTTGGAGACAAATAGTATGTGTAGAAGGAACTCTGGAATCAATCCGTGTTATCTAGGATTCTGAATTGTGTTGATTTTTTTTCCTCTCTTTTTGTTGCAGCTTCGGATAATGAGATTTCAGTTTGCTGTCATTTTAAGGCAATTTTAATGAAGAAAAGCAAACATTAAAATAGTGCCATATCATGTTAATGTGCTCAGAAATGCATGTATTATTAAAGCACTGTATAAATGCTATTTGTTATCAGTAAGTTCCCACTTATCGTAAATATAGTTCCATCAAAGTTTCATATCAAGATTATGATCCTGCTTCAGTTAATTACACTTTTCAGATACCTGGTATGCCACAAGATGCTATCTGTGTTTCATGAAGGTGTATACAAATTCAAAGTTCTTTTTCTTGTTCTCAAATTTGTGGCTAGTTTCAATGAAACATCTATGATTCTGTGCATTTAGTTTGTGCTCTATTCAATGGCATCAGCATTAACACAGAGTTGAATGTCATTTTGCTACAGATTAGCACCATCATTCTACTACTTCCACATCAGGCCTAGATAAGGTTACAGTGTCAAACCTGCTACATCCAAGCTCTCCAATAGTCAATTTGCTGCATAGATTGTTGATGCTGCATAAAGTGAAGTTAAAAGAAGCAAAGATGATGATGATGATGATGATGATGATGACAATGAGAACAGATCATCATCATCATCATCATCATTATCCACATCATTATCATAATAGTCAGCGATGTCATCATTATCCTCTACAATATCAGCGTCATCATCAACATCATCATCATAATCATCAACTTTATCATCAATTTTATCATCATCATTATCAACGTCACCATTATCATCGTCATCATTATCCTCTACAACATCATCGTCATCATCAACATCATCATCTTAATCATCAACTTTATCATCAATTTTATCATCATCATTATCAACGTCACCATTATCATCGTCATTATTATCCTCTACAACATCATCGTCATCATCATCATCAACATCATCATCATAATCATCACTTTTATCATCATCATTATCAACATCACCATTATCATCGTCATCAGCAGCAGCATCAACATAGCAATAGTGGCTACTGAGGAAGCACACAAGAAACACTAAATGATACATTTTTATTTCACCCAGGGAAGCTTCTTCAGTGCTAAACTAGTAGCAAATGTTACCCTCCTGTTGAACTTTACCTCTATCCCTCTTTGTTTGACACAAGAACATGACTTGTTAAAACTACCAAAGGTTTCTTTTTTGTCTTGAACAGGACATCTAGTATTTAGTCTTGAGAATGTTGCCCTCTCCCCTTATCATTCTGAACAAGGCACTCGGGAAGTTTCAACAAGGTGCATGCATTGTATGTAATCTTTCATGCTTGCTCATTGTTTCAGACCTCACCTGTTTTGGTTTTGTGTTGCTTTGTTTTTATGTGTGTGTTGTTGTTTTTTTATTGTTGTTGTTGTTGTTTTTTGCTGACTACTGTATATCTGACCTTGCCTATTTCTTCTTATTATTATTATTATCATAATTTTTGGGGTTGATTTTTGTCTCATTTTCCCCAGACAGACAAGTGGGAAGAGAGGTGTTTAGTGTGCCTCACCCTGTCATGACACAGTGCTTATTTTTCACCAGAGAAATGTTTGTTACCAAAGGAAGAGGATCATCTGTGGTCAAGATATGAAACATGAAGAAATATCTGCCCCCACATGGACGAACCCATTCACTGGGTTGTTGTTTTGTTATTAGCCCATTTAACTGTTTACACCGAGGGTAATCTTCACCAGATGCAGTAATCAAAGGTTCTTCCTCGCAAACCAAACCGCAAACAAGCTTGTACTTCCCCCATTTGCTTCAGCTTCAGGCATTCTAATTAGATTAGATGGGATTATGCAATGAAAATGTCAGGTGCAAGGTGTAAAGTACATTCTTCTTTGTCCTGTCCATTTCTTCGTTATTTTTTTTAAATATCTTTGTTCTATTTTTAACATTGAGAAAAACATGTTTTTGAGGGACAGTAGGCAACACCCTGAGATAAATCAATACTGTCCATTTCTTTGTTCTTCTTTTAATATCTTTGTTTTATCTTTAACATTGAGAAAAACATGTTTTTCAGGGACAGTAGGCAACACCTTGAGAAAAATCAATACTTAGCAGACAAGAAGGTATTTCCTTGTCTAAATGTTCATTTCCAACACCTGGGCAGAACATCACCCTGGTCAGAGTTATGTCATTTCAATGGCAACCAGGTGTTATTTTTAGCATGAAATCAATAGCCGGGTTCACACGTACATCAATTAGCGGGATACAAATCTCGAGATTTGCATCGCGATCGTCATCCCGAGTTTTTTGCACGTGTGGACAGAAAAAACCCGAAAATTAGCGGGATAAGCATCGCGATGCTAATCCCAAGAAATCTTGCGCTGGTTCGCCAATTAGCGGGATAATTGGCCCCGCGCTGGTACGTGTGAACGGTCGGGATTAGAATCTCGAGTTTTTACATCCCATCATGCAATGCGCACATCACAACAGCGAGGCCTCTGCGAGGAGGTCCTTCACCTCTTTGGAGAACAATAACAACAGCGCGCGAACCACACCAATGACGCGTAAAAGACAATGGACAAAGGAAAGTGCGCACAGGTGGTGATAGAGAAGGGCGCTGTGTGACCCAGTTTGCAGGCTTTGCTGTTATCTCTATCGGCAATTAGCTGGATAATTCGGTACGTGTGGACGCTCGCCAAATTAGCGGGATACCGATCGCGATCGCTATCCCGCTAATTTGGTACGTGTGGACGCTCGCAAAAAAACTCGGGATGAGCATCGCGATCGTCATCCCGCTAATTTGTACGTGTGAACCCGGCTAATATGTTTATTTTCATTGTCTTCATGACAATCAACATAGGTGTATGTGGGTTTTTTGTTTTGTTTTGTTTTGTTACAACATTATGATGCATGATCAGAGTATGAATGATCCACTCAATGTAACTTCAGGGAGAAACTTAGCAAACTATCTTCCAGGCTCAGAGGTGATTAGATACTTTTAGTGATTAAAGACTCTTATTTCAAAATAAAATAACAAATAAAAACGGACTTATCAGTGGAGATGCATAATTGCAATTGTTTGTTCCATCTTCTTTTTGGCTTTTACTGTTGTTGATGTTTTATACACTATATAGTACGATTTGATGGAAGTGTCAAAATCAGCATTTCCAATATTTCAATCTTGCGTCTTGGCCAATTGCCTGAAATGGTGTGAAGTAGCAACATGTATCTGTTACATGTCGGTAATGCCCTGTCAAAGCCAGAACGAAGATTTGTGGATGCGTGAGTTTGGTCACATATTAGGGGGAAGTTCAGGAAATTATAGAGAGCGAGTGTGTTGGTTTGGGAAAACAACAGGAAGGACGAGCCCAGGTGATTTTTGGCAAGCTAGTATTGTGATACAGGTGTCTGTCTGCCAAAAGTCTACCACATGCCTCTATCCTGATGTCTGTTAGGATTTTATTAGATTAGTTATGTCACATTTACATAAGATTGAACAATAAACTTGATATGCAATGAATGTGTGAGTGCAATGAATGTCTAAGGCTGCTGTTAAAAGATTTTGCATTCGGAAAAAGACCATTTTGAAGCATGGTTTTGAATCACGGTTTTGAATGAGGGTTTGGCAGAAGAGCGTTTCTAATAGTTTCTCCTCACATGTGATTCTGGCTTGCTAGCAATCATATTGTACCATTGCGCATCTCATTGTACACAGCTTGTCCCTTTGGCAATTAGGTCGAACAGGGTGTGCACAATTGTGACGTCATTTAACCCGTTGAGGATGGGTTGATTTTGCTACAGCAATGCATTTCCCATAGACACCTGATTGATTATTTATATACTCGGGACTCGTCTTCAACAAGTTAAACCATCTTTGCGATTGCACTTGCATCTAAATTAAACTTTAAAAAACTTGTTTCTAGTGAAACACTGCAGTTTTTAATTGCACCTCCACAGTGTGTTTCAAAACTATGCTCAAAGACTACCATTCATAACAAAATGTAAACCACAAAACACAGTCTTAAACAAAACCATGTTTCCTAGCCCCCTTATAGTTAGTATTGGTGGAGATGAGAAATGGGCTTTTAACTTTTTGTGAGATATCAAGAAATCACTTGTGAAATAGTACAGAGCATACAATTCCAGGAGGAATTCAAAGTTTATTTGATGAAAATAGGTTTTGGAATGGCTGAGACATAAAAAAACAAAAACAAAGTAAAACAAAGCAGTCGGAAACAAAGGTGGGTCCCATATATTAGTATTGCTCTGTTTTGGGTATCTCAGCCATTTCAAAACTAATTTTCATCAAATAAACATTGAAGTTCACTTGGAGTTACATGCTCCTTCATATTTCATAAGAGGTTTCCTATTGTCTCTCCCAAAAAATGTTAGAAACCTGTAGTTCGGCCTCAACCAAAACTTTAGATCCCTTTAAGGCAATAGTACCCAAGATGCTTCAATGAGCACGTACTGTGTTGTTAGGGAGTGACCAAGCCTTGATGAATTAGAGGGGAAGATTCGATAGTTTGCTATGAAGAGATCCCAGCATTATTTCAAGATTTCATAGTTGGCATCGCTTACATCATTAGATTGAGCATTTGCATGGGAGTATTATGTGGCAAGGGCAAATGTAACTTTCTTTCCATGTCCTGTATAAAGAAAAAGAGGGTTGAAATTGTCGCCTTGTTTCTTGTTTCCTATTTTTAGTTTATGTGCAATATTGCAAGTTTGTTTTGGCACTTTTGATTAAGAAAAACAGATTCGACTAACTTTTCTGATGTGATGATGGCAAGAGAAAGGTCACTGGAATATATGTCAGGTTTTTTTGTGTGTCTGTGTGTGTTTATGTTCGTATGTATGTTTCTCTGTTTTTCTCTTTCCTGTTTAGTTTGAGTGGAATGCATGTTTGTGAGTTTGGCCCTCCTAAGCGGCTATGGGCAACCGAACAAGCACTACCATATGAAGTGTTTGATGTAATTACAACAGAGGCATCAAGGCTGAAGGGGTGGCGAAATTTAGCCAGTGTGGTTGTCGCCTTGAGCGTGGGGAATTTAGATGGATCAAAACAATGTGCCCAGTGTGCGAGGGGATATTACGTAATGACTGCAATAATAATTTCATTGAATGTCATCATTCAGCGTCGGTTCTGTTTCCTGCTGGTAACAGGCGGTGGTTATTTTTAGCTCTTTTCGGATGAGATTTAGATGTGATAAGAAGAGAGATTGTAAGAGAAAAAAAGAAAATGCCATTGATGCATCATGTGGTTTTGAGTAACATTCCATGGCCATCTGTCCGTGATCAGCACGCAGTCTGGGAGGAAGTCTAGCAGGTTGATTTGATGCATTTATGAATCAGATTGCAGCACTTGGCTTTGTGCCAGAAGTAAATGTGATTCAATTATCACCTCCCGTCTCGACCCCCCCCCCCTTTTTTTTCTTGTCTGTGGTCAGTCAGTGTGTAGATTTCCTGTTGGTGATTGTAAACAACATAAATTCCTTACTATTCTTCAATCCCCCCCCCCCCCCAACCTTTGGCAACACATGCCAAGTCACAGCTAAAAATGTCCACTATTGTGCATTTATTATAACCCAATTTCCAATTACTAGTAGAGTATGTCTTTGGCTTAACATCTCCAAAATTTCTGCAGATTGAACGTTCGTACTGGTTGGTGCTTGGAGAAATCAACCTCAAATAACATACTTTTTTGCAGTACATCACCAACTATGCCATGTTCTGATCATTTTAATAGAAAAATTTTAGACATGTATTCCATTTGTATTTGTGAGCCCCACCCCTGAAATCAGAAGCCTGGTTTGTGAGTTATATTGATTGATAAGGTTTATCTTTTCCTTCGTTACTCAACCCCCCCCCCCCCCCCCAACCGTTCCACGGCCCCCTGGATATATCCCCCTGGATATGCAACAAATCATGATATTGCCCACCTTCCTCTATGTAGGCCTACATTGTAGCCATTTGAATCTGCTAATTAAACACCAGTGCTTCTTTAACATTTTCATAGCGCAACACCTCATAACTATCATGTAGTTTATATATACTATGGCAATATGCAATGCACCTGACTCACTTATGACTGTTTCCAACCAAACCGAGTCACTGGTATATTATTATTGTCTCTGATGCAAAATTCTGTCATGTGATTGGGAGTGCACGTGCCGCGCGTTGTCGGGTACGGCTCGTAAATTCACGTTTTTATGATGTCACAGGGGACCGATGATATAAGTCAGAGAGCTGAGAGGGTTCAACTCACAAGATTTCTCCGTCGGGCGCTTAGCCAAGGTCAAAAAAGATATGACCGGTTTAGGGGAGCGAGACGCTTGATTCACATCTCAACTGAATAGTTTGATGGTTTTGCTTTGTACACACTAACTTCACATAAACTTTCCTTTTGCGTGTTTTTCTACAGTGGGGCGTGAAATAGGGTGGGCTATAATGGCTGCAAGTGAGTGATTATAACTTCCTGCCAGTATACAGTGAATAAAAGAAACTGAAATAACAATGGATTATTTTAAAGAGTGAACCTAAACTCAAAGAGAGGTTTATGTTGGCAAGAAGCGAATATCTTTGCTCTTTTCTTTTTTAATACTGCATTTTGTCTTCCTCCTCCAAAAAGAAATTCTTTGTCAGTGGAGTGTGTTTCTACTCATCTGCCATTCATTCTGCTCTCAAAAACAAAATAAAATAAATCGATAATAGATTTGAAGCTGGAACAAAGTGTCATTTGGAAGACATACCAGGTACTGGTGAAAAGGCAGTGAAACCTACATTGTACATGTAGGTTTTCATCAATATTTTTTGTAGATCCCTGATGCGCAAGCAGTGCCGCCATGGGTTAAGTGCCATCATGGCCAATCAGCTATTGATGATGCAATTTGGCTGTTGCTGTGGTGATGCCGTCAAGGATCGGGAGTCACAAATTTGGTGCCACATCTCTTGCGAAATGGCTCGTGGATTGCTTCTTTCGTTCATCAAAACAACACAACAAACATCCTTACGAAAGCATTCTTGTAGCAGGTGTGTCAATCTGCTTTCAGCCTGCACCGATGCTCAGGCCTAATTTAATGAACAATTAACTGTTCTGGCTCTGCTCGGAAGGTAAACCACCCCCCCCCCCCCCCCATAAAGGATAAACAATTATAGGAAACAAGAAATAAAGAACAAAGTAGGTTCTGCTATGATAAAGCCTTTTTTTTTTTTTTGATGTGATTTTATTCTCAGAAATTCCAGGCATTCTGCTTTCTGTGGATCCTAGTTTACCAGTGGTACCACATGAGCAATGAGGTGAATCGGTTTACCGGTATTAATGAGGCCCAAGCTTTTCCCCTCTCTTTCTTTATTTCTTTGTAGGGTGTATGAGTCTTCTTTACTCTTTCATATATCTCTCTCCTTCTCTCTCTCCCCTTCTCTCTCTCTCTCTCTCTGTCATATTTACTTAATAGTGCTGAAGGGAAGTAGATTTTATTGCGATCAAAACCTCCAAAATTTACAATGAAACTTCATTTGTATTTCTGCATGCTTTTTTATGTTAATAATTTTACTGTGTTTGAATCATTGTAGGTTTAAAATGCTTTTGAACAAAATACTGTATATTTCAAGGCTTTGTGTACAAAGTACATGCATAAGGCAAGTTACGAGGGGTTGGTGTCATCAACTCACTCATTTGCACATTTACATTTTGACTGTTCAAGAAGAGTTTTATATTTAAAAAAAAAATAAAATAGTGGAACCTGACAATTTCCTAGCTTCCTTAATTTGTATCCAATTTGATCAAATTTTTCCATGTTGTGCTTATAAATTTTTCCTCATTCTTTTTTGTCAGACTAACTTTAAAAAGGTTTAGGTCCCAAATTTCCCTTCTAAGTCTTCTAGTGTCTTCTAAAACATTGAGTTCAGATCAATGAATGCTGTGAAATTTTCATGGACATATCATGTACCGTTCAATCATTACATGATTTTCAAGGAAAAAACACAGAAATCGAACTGAACTGAACTGAAGATCATCTATTCTCATCCAAATTTGAATTATGATCTGAGGAGGCAATGCATGTTTGCAAGTTAGCTGTCATGGGACCAACAACTTTCAGTCCGTTCCAAATGACTGGGCGATCAGGATAAAGTACCTGGCCTAGGGGCACAACCGCTGCAGCCAGGGGACTTGAACCAGTGGACCTCAAGTTCAATAGTCTGGTGGCGTATCTGAAGTGCCAAAGTGCAGCTCCATATGGTCATGTGTAGATGTCACTTGATGGAGAAAAAACAAAACAAACATTTTTCTGAATGTCAACATCAAGTTGTGTTGGACTGCTACAAAGTTCCAAAGCTACATTTACGTTGCGGAGTGGGCAGAGGTGATTACTTGCTGTCCACCTGTCGAAACTGAAACTCGCACATCAAAAGTCCCAGGCTTACATTTGCAGGTCGTTCCTGGAGCAGCCTGCAGTCCTGGCAGTGTTTGTGGGACACCACCTCAGTGTGAATGGGAAAGTTTATGAAGGGGTGGCACTTTTTTATTTGTTTTTCTTTTTTATATTCCTCCAGAGTATGTTTTGCGATGGCCATTTGAGACGGGCTGAATGTACTCTTGAGGGGGGATAGGTCTAGACTACGTGAAATTCTCCTGTCATGTCAGATTTGCAAGGAAATGGGAACGGAGGAAAGGATGAAGCCGTGGAGAAAACAACAGGAAAGACATAACTACGGAACATTTTACCTGCGTGGTCACGTGAGCACAAACAAGCAAAAGCTTTGCTGCAGGACTAAAGTCTTGAGGCATAATCATCTCAGTACTGTCAGCCATGAAGACATTGCCTTGACATTAGTTGGTCCCATGGGGGAGTTGGAAGAGAACATACAGTGACCGTGGTGGCCCCTTTGATGGTAACCATTCCAAAATTAGGGACCAATTTTTACTCTTTCATCTCAGCTTCCTAAAAATGAATACTTAGATTTTTACCAAACTTGCCGTATGATTAAATATATTTACAAGGGAAATCCCTAGAACCAGAAATGACAGTCAACGCAAACGCCAGAGTACATCGGTGCATGTACTGTACTTTCAAGTGTTAATGGCAGATCGGGGTTGGGGGGGGGGGGAGGGACAGTTTTCACATTTTTATCTTCTTTTTGAAAGTGCACGGCCATATTTACTACAAACTTGGCAGATATTATTGGCAGTGTGATGAAATATACAAATGGGCACCATGCCCCCTGGAAGCCCCACTAAGCTTTTGAGTGTGCTATGTTCTTCTTAGTACAATGTAATAGTCTGCAAGAATGCATGGAAGGTAAACTTGCAATTACTCAGGTGAGTGCTAGACCCACTGGGTCCCTTGTTAATAAGACAATGACTGGAATTTACACCGTTTTTTTTTTTGCCAGTTTTATCAAAAATTCATTGAACCTTTAAGTGACCTCCAACCCTTACATTGGGCCAAATGATATTTAGAAGTCAGCAAGGGTGCCAAAAACTTGTCATTTCACAGTGATGATCATGTTTGAAGATCAGTCTGATAAGTTTATTGAGTAGCATGCAACAGTCCCACTGATGTAATATCATCAAACATAGATGGCAAACACAATTGGCGCCTACGTAGATCCAGTTGAAAGAAACTAGATAACGTTGTCATCCCTGACTTGCCTCTATCCTCAATTTCACTGGCGTGACGAAAACTGTGACAAATTTATCGACTGCTGCAGCATGCAAAGCTCACACTTGTCATTAGCTGTGACTTTTGTTTTTATGCCTCTGCCACGAAGTGTCGCCGGAGGCATTATGTTTTCAGGTTGTCCATCCGTCCTTCCGTCTGTAATCAATTTTGTGGACAGCGTAACTAAAAAACTGTTAGAGGTATCTTAATGAAACTTGGCATGTATATGTATGAGTGGGCGAAGCTGTGCCTGTCAACTTTTGGGCACACATGCTCAAGGTCAAAGGTCAAAAGGTCAATGTCAAATGCTCAAAATTTCACTATTTCCCCTATATCTATGCAATGCCTGGAGGTATTTTCTTGAAACTTGGTGTATACATGAACTACCAAAGATTCCCCAGAGAGAGCTTTGGGGCATAAGGTCAAGGGTCAAAGTTCAAGTGAAAATATTAAAATTTCACTTTTTCTCCATATCTCACAAATATTTCAAGGTATCTTCATGGAACTTAGTATCATATGCATGTATTGACTGGAAGTGATCATGAAGGGAATTTAGGGGTCATGGGTCAAAGGTCATGGGTTAAAGGTCAAGGTCAACTCATCAAAATGTCATTATTTCTCTCTTATCTATGCAATGCCAGCAGGATTTTTTTTTTGTTGAAACTGAATAGTGCATGCATGTATTACTCAATACAGATTCTCTTGAAAGTTTCTTGCCAAAAGGTCAAAGGTCAAGTGAAAGTGCTAAATTTCACTTCTTCTTTAAACTTATAAAAAGGTCAAAAGTTGGGTACGAATCCTCAAATCCCCAAATACCTGCACTCTTAGACAGTGTAGCCATTCATCCAAATAAACCTAGTTCAAGGAAAGTAAACACTCAATGCATTTGTGACAAACCTGTCATTTAATATTTTGCCAGTTACGTGAAATTGTCATCACACGTTGTCAAGACATTGTGCTATACACCTATTCGGAGAACTATGCATTATGGCGGAGGCATACCAGTCGCCATAGCGACATTTCTAGTTAATTTCTTTCTCACTGTGAATTCATCTTTCTTTCTGTCTATTTCTTGGCAGTGTAACCTGTCGATATGTGGTATTGGTCCTTGCTATTGATTTACAAACAAGATTTAGAATTGGAGTATAAATCTATTGTTTAAATTCAAATTCAAATTCAAAATGAATTTATTAGGAATTTCCTGCATCGAATATATAATACAAATGAAATACAGTCATTTCTTTTTGTTTACAAGACAATAGAACATACAGTGTATACATCCAAATATAAAACTGAGATATATATGTGTACAGATTAAAGAAAAGAATAAGAGAACACGTCAATTGGGAACCACTTGGGATAAAGTGAATCAAATGATCTGACTGAATTATGGCACATGTATTGGGAGTGTGAATGCAGAAGACTGTCGTCAAATAAGCATATAGCTTGGGGGGGGGGAGGATATGTATCAAAGAGTATACCAGTAATCATTTCATGACCAACGTTTTAGCATCAAAATTAGATTTCTTATTTTAAGATGAGATTGTAAACATTTTTTAATGTGCTTTTGTAGGGTTTCCGTGCATTTACCTTTTCTTTACAGTCGATTGTAAGCAATGTGTTGAGAGAATTTTACTTACGATCTTGCTCAAGTGAACAATCCTGTTGGATAAAAAAAAAAAAAAATGCAAATAAACCTTTGTCAGTACCTGAATAGGATTCTACAGTACTTCTGATAAATCATCTTTTTTTTTTTTTTTCTTTTTTGTTAAGTATAAAGGAGAGTGTACTGTTTTTCATTTTGATGAATTTTCAAGTTTGTGTTAACTCTTCACATACATTTTGGTGAGTCGTCTTGAAAATCTTGCCCCGCTTGAAGTGAACCCAAGCCTGAAACTAGGTTGAGTCTGCATCACAGAGTCCCCCTAGCCACTCCACAACCTACGGACACCCAGGGCGCCCCGGTTGACAGAGAGGTGACGGAATGCAGTTGACACCCCGTCAACAATACTTTTGACACTTTTAATGCTCGCATCTTCACGTTGAGCCTCCTGATACCACTTTCTCTGTTTGGGGAGAAGCCAACATCGTGAGTGCTAATAGCATAGAGGGAGCCATCGCTGTTCACTGGGAGATAAAGAATTTCTCTCTGGGATTGTGGAATCTTTCTGTTCTTTTTCACCTCCCCAGTTTGTGTTTTTATCTGCTCTTTTGAAGGTCATCCACATAAACCAACTTAAAGAAGTACATGGTCGTGTGTTCAAACAAATGTTATGTGCAAAGCAACATTTATCATTGCTCTGTTGTTAAAGACTGTGTGGGGGGGGGGTATTTTATCATTATGGGGACATCTTCTCTAGTTGTAAAGATACAGTGTAGCAGCTGGACAATTTATTTTTTCTTTAAGGCCAGAAATGTGAATATTCCTTTCTCATCACATGTAGGCACACACAAGGTGAACTCTGTATATTGAAGGAGGCAGATCTGCATTATGTAGGGCATTCCTACAAGCTTCAGGAAACATTTTTTATCAAGGGATTACTTTCTCAGGGGTTTCTTCTCAAGTCTGGGAATGCTTTCATCTTTGTTAAACATTATGTTTAAGTGATATCGAATTCTTTTGTGCGTATGTTTGGATGTATGTATAAACATATAAATCTTCGGCAACTGTTAGGCGAGAAAGGAGAGGTGGTTGTACCTAGCATAACCTTTGATCACAGAGTAATCAAAACATTGTTTTTGACAAAGAGGCCTCCAGGTACCTCTTTGCCCTGCTCTCCTGAGAACATTTGTTGTCATCAATGGCCGAAGCCAAGATCTCGCATTTTTCTGCAAAGATGCTGTGGGGTGTATTGATATTCCCCGGGGCGGTCACTTGGCGTGATAATGAACTCTTGAGCAATTCCAAAAGACGAAAGGTGCCACCTGTGAACTTCTCTCAAGTCGGCTGCCAAGTGGCAGAACTGGCTTTCTATTTCCCTCCTGTTAGCAATGAATTGTGAATTAGCCAGATTTCCAGCAATCCTGCTCAGTTCTTAACCAAATTGATCCCCATGGAATTCCGTAAATCATCTCTGTGTGATAAACTGGTTGGTGTGTTGTGAAATTACGACTGTTGTTGTCCAGGAAAAGAGTGCATTCCCCGACGCGATTGTCCGTTTTTGTCATCTTCGTGAAGGTTTTTTCAAAGAATCCCTCTCTCTGACTTAGCAACATACTGGATTGTGGGATTGGATCCAAGGGGGAAAAATGCTACACTTCTTGTCTCTGTGTATGTGATTTTCAGTTCTTGTCTTTAACAATCTTCATCCAAAGGTATCTTATCTGTGGGTTGGTTTGTTTTGTTTTCCCTCTGTGACAAGAACAGAGGAGAAATGTAAACAAGAATTTAATGTTTGCATTCCAATTGAGGTTCAATGACTGAAAGATCTTGATACTTTTTCTCCCCTCTCTTCCCCTCTTTTTTTTTCTTTTGTTTGTCCTTTTTTTTGCTCTATTTTACTTTTTGCTGGAGCATATCGCATCTTCTGCATTAGATTAGATTAGATTGATATGTCTTGACATGCAAGACTAGAATGTAAAAGACGGAGGAGGCCAGGAGAAGGGGGAGGAGGGGCAAAAAAAAAAGTGACGATTGTCTTTCTTATTTTGACGACAGATGAACTTGAGATGAACCCAGTCTCTCTCTCTCTCTCTCTCTCTTCTCATCTTGTCTTATGAATCGAAAGTCACCTCCTCCTCCCCCCCCCCATCATCTTTCTTCTCCTCCTCCTCCTCCTCCTCCTCCCGCACATCTCTTTGTACTTGCTTGTCAGTGATGTTGATATAGCAGAGTTGAGCCCACTATGCACCATGCTTGAGGACGAACATTCACATCACCATTAAAGCTGCAGTACCATGTTTTCCTTCTTCAGATTTTATTCCACCCACTCCCCACAGGAGCTTTAAAGCTAGTACAGTAGAATGTTGAACTTGATGCAATGTATGTGCTCGTACTGTATGATAGAGGTACAAGATTAAATCGGTTCTTCCGGACTTATTGATTTTTAATTCTGAGAACGGTTTCACGTCCGATCTGGGACGCTTTATCAGCTGGTTTGATTTGATGTAATAGTAAGTCCAGATGAATTTATTTAATTTTGTACTTTTTTAAATGCTACTTGGATGAATCAGAACTTATGCCAATTGATATATGCTTGTATGTGTGTATATGTGTGTGTTTATGCATCAGTAAAAGAAAAATTTACTTGATATACAAAATGTATGTTGTATGTCTACAATAAATGTGTTTTGTGTGTGTGATCCTTTGTTTTAATCATGTATACAATTCAGGACCTGGAATATTGGTGTATATATAATATGATCATTTGTAGCCTACATACTGTACATCCTCCAGCTTTCATCTTACAGTTTTATGGCCGTCCCAGTGTACAGGTTAATTGGCCTGATATACCAACTGTGCATGGCCTATGTATACATACTCTAATTGGTATGCCAGAGTTTTATGTTACTATTAGTGAGGCATACACAAAGATTTTTCCAACTATAGAAGTTTTACTATTTGATTATGTTTGTGAAGTACATTGTAGAGGTGATGGTGGTACTCATGCTTATAATGATGATACAGATTGATGAATAATTATGTATTATTATTATTATTATTATTATTATTATTATTATTATTATTATTATTATTATTATTATTATTATTATTATTATTATTATTATTAATGTCATTACTATTGCTTTTGCTGTTTTGAATATCACAATTATATTATTTTCTTGTGAATATCATAATCATATTATTGTTATCATCATTATCATTACTACTGTGATCATCATCATTAGTATTATCATAAAGATGCATATGTTTCAATGTTTGTTTGTTTGTTTTTTATTTTGTTTAAAAGATTCTTCCTAGCTAAATTTGTTGCTGTTCTTGTGATTATCATGGCTGCATCTGTCAGCAGCTGTGCTATAGATGATGTGATGTTAATCCCTTTGAAGAAGCAAGTACTGTAGATAGTTTATAAGAGTGGTATACAAAAATGCAGTTATTGATATTGATATTGATATCCTCCCAGATTAATTCGATCTTGCTCTATGCAAAACGGAGGTGTTGTTCAGGTTCTCCAGATTTTCGCCTTAAAGTATCGTACGATTCAGCGGTGCCCGGCCAACGTACGCCGGCACCAGGGTCGTGTCAGGAATGTAAATGCTCGCAGGTATTGACACGGGGTCTGAGTACCTCGTGGTGTGTGTGTGTGTGTGTGTGTGTGTGTGTGTGTTTGTACCTTCACACCCACGGAATTACCCTGTCTGTGTGATCTTAAGAGAGAAAGAAAAGAAAGAAAGAAAGAAAGAATAAAACATCTTCCCAGTGTCTCACCCCTGGCCCTGGCAGAAACTGATACCAAATCAAACATCACGCCATCATCACGTGAGGTTTAAATTTGCATAGATGACTCTCTCTTCTCTAGTGGTATAATGATGATTATGGTCTTTATCATTGTATCACCCCATGAAACTTGGCATATTTGGCATGTTGTGTTGAATCCCATGCGGTGAATCAAACTCTACATTTTTTTTTTCATTTTTTTTTTTTTTGGGGGGGGGAGGACATCATAGATTTTTCTTTTCTTGTTCTGTTGAAGAAATTGATTAAAGATGAATGGTAGCCAAGTTTGTAAATTTGTAAATTTTTATTTTTACTTTGGAATGAGCGTGGCTATATTTATTATTTATATTAGAATGAAAATTTTGAGTTTTATTCCAGTGTTTGTTATGGAAGGAAAATTGCAGACTTTAATGGAATATAAACAAGATGATGAAGATGAAGTAGAATAAAGTGAGGCTTAAATTATACAAATGAGGTAGATATGTTAATGATTTCTTTCAGTGAGATTTCATACCACAATATCTTTTATTATGGGCTAATTCTTCATTAAAGGGCCTGTTTACCTTTGGGAACATTGATTTGAAAAATGTTCAAGATATCACATTTGATGCATATGTGTAGGTCTGTTGTATCACAAAACATCCTACCATTTAAAATTTTTGCCAGAAAGCCTAAAATATAAGGAGATATCAGTATTTTTCTCATTAAACCATAACTGTAGACAGTTTAGTCTGGCAGCATTTTTATTATAACTATTGTTCACATTTTGTGTATTTAACAATACTTAACATAAATTATACGGTTTCAAATTTTACAGTGGTAGTTTCTATCCCTTACTCACAATTTTGAACTATTTTAAAGCACTATTTTTTTTTTGTTTCTTATGCAAATGTTAAATTATGCCTTTATTAATGAAGAGTGTGTTTTCAGAAGAGAGAAAAAAAAATGATGTAAGAATTTTTTTCCAAAAGTTTGTGATATAAAGTGTGCTCAAAGATTTATTACATCAGCTATGATACATATTATAACAGTTTCATGACATCATGAGAAAATGTTTATGAGATGTGAAACACAGTGTTAGTACAAAAAAAAAATAATGTTCAAAATTTCAAACAGTTGGTGAGAGCATCTTTGCATTTTGTGAGGTAGACAGAATTATGCAGTACACCAAATGTTGCCATTTCAGTGGTTGTGATTTGAGGCAGATATTCAGATATTCAGATATTCAGATTTTATGCGTGCTTTGTTCACAAAAAGTTGCCCTTAACAACTGCAAAGCTTGCCAGAGGCTCGCCCTACCTAGCAACATCTAAATGAAATCCTGCCAAAAGAACTTAATGAAAGGAAGTACATGTAGGTGAATTAACCAGTGGAGGATGGGCTGATTTTGCTACAACACACATTTCCCATAGACACTTGCCCGAGTATACTCAGGGCTCGTCCTCAACAGATTAAGCTGCTTCATTACTAGGCTGTAGAAAAAGAAAAAAACATTCATAAATTGTAATAAATGACAGAAATGGTCCATTGCCAATAATCTTCTCATCACCATACCAATAAAGCCAAAACAAAATGAGATGGGTTTGGTCATAGATATGCAGCCTCTTATCTCATGAACCATTGTCAGGATAATTGCAAAAAAAAAAAAAAAATACACTCTTTATGACAGAGATGATTCTGGTGTACTGCCATTCTTATACATCTTCCTTGCAATCTTTTAAGACAAAACAATTCTACTGGTTGCTCCTGGCCAACATTGTGAAGCATGCAAAGGGGCTAAGTTCAGATCGGGGCCTGCATAATTCTCTGAGAAGCCCCCTCGGACCTGATGTGTTTTCCTTTCTAAGTAGCAGCTGAATTTGAAAATATTGAGCATTCTGCTGTCAAAATAATATCGTGGTTTGGTTTTGTGGTTTCAGGCTCTGGGGCAATGGGTGGGGGGTGGGAAGGGGGAGGGGGAGGGAGAGGGGGAAAGGCCTCAAAGTAATGTGACTTGGACCAACAAAAGAAAAAAAGAGAAGAAAGTGAGGTAAAAGAAAAGGTTTTCCCCTCCACTTAAGGCCACAGTAACACTCTGATATGTCAACCTGATGTTTATCACCTGCACATGTGAAGGCTCCTTTGTTGGAACAAACTACATGTGCATATATGTACCATCATCTTTGGGCCAGCCACACATTTTCTGTGAGTTCTACGATGACTCTTAAAAATTCTCAGCAGCGAAGAAAGGGGAAACTTTCACACACCTTTCAGTTTCAGATTCAACTTGTTTTAGTTCTTCACTTGCACAAATGAGACAAAGCAAGAACATTCTCGTCAAAGTATGCATGTGACTTCGTAGATTACTTAAAGAGTTTTAAAAAAAAAACATCAATATAGAAGGCCGTCAGCAATATCGTCTCTTATACTTATACAGTTTGTGAGATACTTTTGCAACCCTGAAAATTAGATTCCTTTCATATGCTGATATATTGTAGAGGTAAATACAGTTGAACCTCTCGTATCCGGACAAGTCGGGACCGGGGTTCATCCGGATAAGGGATTTGGCCGGATACGGGAGACTCAATGCTTTATACATGTACATATACATACACATGTACTGATGTATAGCCCATTGTAGTACCACATGTAGTAATGTGTATACTGCAACCTTTCAATTGTTACATTTGGGGATGTTTCGGGATGTTGAAATGTCTGAAGATAAGCAATTTGGAAGGAAATTTGATGCAATGTATGTTAATCATATTGGAAGTAATATGTAATTCATGTGTGTTTGGGTAGGAGTTCTCAAGGAGTTGGGAATCCCCCTTTCTTCCCGCGTAATTATTAAAAAAAATCACGGCGAGATTGCGTCCGGATAATAGAGAGATCCGGATAAAGGGAGGCCGGATAATAGAGGTTCAACTGTAATTCAAATCTTTCCTTAGAATGATAAAACTGCATCCTAATTTACAATGGAAGGGGAAACAATACTTAAAGGTCCAGTTTACCTTTGGGAGCAGTGATTTAAAAAATGTTCAAGATATCACATTTGATGCATATGTGTAGGTCTGTTGTATCATAAAACATCCTACCATATGAAATATTTGCAATAAAACCTAAAATATAAGGAGATATCAGGGTTTTTCTCAGTAAACCGTAACTGTATACGGTTTAGTCTGGAAACATTTTTATTATAACTATTGTTCACATTTTGTGTAATTAACAACACTTAACATCGATTATACGGATTCAAATTTTGACAGTGGTTGTTTCTATCCCTAACCCACATTTTAGAACTATTTTAAAGCACTAATGCTTTCATCTGCAAATGGTAAATTATGCCTTTAAGATTTCCAGTGAATTCATTCAGACCCCCCCCCCTTCTCAGTACAAAAGGGTATCATATTCTTGAGATATACTTTGTTAGTTTTTCATTTCTCTTCTTTCTTTCTTTCTTTCTTTCTTTCTTTCTTTCTTTCTTTCTTTCTTTCTTTCTTTCTTTCTTTCTTTCTTTCTTTCTTTCTTTCTTTCTTTCTTTCTTTCTTTCTTTCTTTCTTTCTTTCTTTCTTTCTTTCTTTCTTTCTTTCTTTCTTTCTTTCTTTCTTTCTTTCTTTCTTTCTTTCTTTCTTTCTTTCTTTCTTTCTTTCTTTCTTTCTTTCTTTCTTTCTTTTTTGGAAGCTATGGTGCATTACCATAAGATTTCGTACACAGTGTTGGGATACATCATTCTTCAACCATGCAAAATTGTGTGACATCTGCAAAAGTGATATTTATTTGACCTTTAAGCTTATGAACTCGGTCACTTACTGCTGGCAACTATATAGGGCAAAAGACATAATTCATTTTTTATATGGTATTGGTGCCAAGGGGGTTAATTTCTACCCCATCATTGGCGGCAGGTAAAGTTCACTGCACTTTTAGTATTTGAAAAAAAAAAGAATCGGTAACTTACAACAAATATTTAAAGTATTCAGACAGTTACAACAGTATACCGACAGTGTATACATTTTTTTGGAAGTGAATATCACAAAGTTACCTAAAACAAGCAGAAAACAGAAATATGAATGAAAATGTTAAGATATATATATATATATATATATGTTATATCATCTATGTGATAGAGCATGAGGTTAAAGAAATATATGAATGTATATTTTACATGCAGGGTTCAAATCAGAAAGTAAGTTTGAAGACTGAATGGATTAGGGTTATTATCATATTATCAACATCATGGTTATGCTTCTCAGCAATTGTCAAGTACATTTTTCTATGCAAACATGTTCCTAATGCTGACTCAGTATATATTCTCCGACAAAGATTAATGATGAGTGCATCACATGGAAATTTGTGGGTTGATTGGATTAGAGGTGAACATGATTTTGTTTTTGTTTTTAATAATTTGTAAGTACCTCATTTTTTCCCCCTGTTTCATGTGCACACATGTACAGGCTAGCAAATTAAATTAAATCAAAAGTAGATAAACAACACACCAGGTAGAACCTTAACACGCCCCATGTACTAGTGCCAACCAGTACTGACGTGGCCATTATTAGAATATGGTTTGCATGATTTTCTCACTTCCTGTGTTTTTGTTTGTTTGTCTGTATTATGGTGTGTGGGAACAAATTTGTGCTTGGTCATGGTGTTTTGTTTTCGTCTGATTTGCATTTTATTTTTGTTTGTGTTTTTCTCTGTGTCCTGTTGTGTATGCATTTGTGTCTTTTGTAGACTAATACTCCCTAAAAAAATCGAGTGAAAATATTCCCTCTTGAAGGAGTGAATAAAAAAAAAAAAGTGAAATTGGAGTGAATTTTGAGTGAAAATGTTCAGTTTCACTCATTTTGGAGTGACCTCATGGATCACTCGAAGATTTTGGAGTGATCCCTGAGGTCACTCTAAAACGAGTGAAAATGAACATTTTAACTCAAAATTCACTCCAATTTCACTCTAAATTCACTCTTTTTTGTATTCACTCCTTCAAGAGTGAATATTTTCACTTGATTTTTTTTTTAGAGAGTACCTCAGCCAGTTGGGGTGCAAGTGTTATTGGTACTGTAAAACCAGAAATGTTTGCATGCATTTTAATTTTGCAAATTTCGCAAGAGCCAAGATTTGCAAAATTACAATGGACACAAAAGTTCTTATCTACACGATAAGCACTGAATGCCAATAGCAATTTGTGAAAATTCCAAAATGTTCATTAAAAGATTCTCTCTCTACTTCCATCTCTTATTTTTTCTTTTTTATCATGCAGGAAGTTTAAACTGTGCAGCCTTTACTGCTGGCATCATTGAAGCTATTCTGAATGGATGCAGCTTTGTAAGTATCATCAGTGAATTTGATTGTTTTTGTTTTCTTTTATAACTAATCATATTCCACAAAGTGTAAGTATGAGTTTTGAAGATGCAACAAAGTTTGGCAACAGGGATTTCTTAGGAAAAAATGAAAAACTAAAATGTACACTGAAGCAAATGTATTCATTACAACTAAAATTTCGAGTCTATCCTGTTTTTGTTAGTTTGTGTGTTCCTGAAAATACCTATAGAGTCTAATGTCATTGTATGATTATATTTTGGGTTCAAATAATTATTTGATTATTCATTAAACTAGATTGATTTTGCATTAGTTTGTCTACTCAGACCTTCTTGCATGAATGTCATGTTTGTTGTTGTTTTTTCCATTTTACATGACCTTGAGAACAGGTGAACTTTTCTAATATTCCTTTTTAGCAGTTTCTCAAACTCTAAAGCCTTCACCAGCTGTCCCTAAAATCATGATTGTACATAAAATTCCATAAAGGTTTTGGTTATTGTATCAGGTTCAGTAAGGTGATTCCCGTACCCACATGTCTGTCACCTGACTTGTCATTCGTATCATGTGACCAGGATTGTCATGTGACTGCAAATTCCATGTGACATGAACTGGTGAAATGGAACCACAAACATCCATTGATAAGCCAAACATTCTCCTGCCTAAGCCACTGCCTTTGAATGCGGTCATGTGAGTCTGGTCACAAATGGGGAGTATGATGGAATGTTGCATTGCTGAGCTACTAATCTTAAATAATTGATGTCACTTATGTTTAAATTGACTTTTAAAGGGACAAGAAACCAGAATATATAGGATTGAGTAAATGCAGCAATATTGGTAGAACACATCATTGAAATTTGAACTAAATTGGATAATCTACTGAAAACTAGAAAAGCACTCGGAAACTGTAGACCTCCGCCAAGCGGCGCATTTCCATCCATACATGCATGATGAAAATCGCCCAATTTCCCAATAAAGAAGCCTTTTGTTTACATCATCAGCGTCCAGTAATGAGGTGCCTCACCCGAGCAGAGCATGCAAACCTCAAATACACGCCACTTGAACTCTCAAGTTCATTGACCCAATCTGCAAAAAGATAAAAAATCCTTCAAAAATCCATAAAAATTCCCAGATTGCTACCAAAATTTAATCATCCATTCCTTGTGTTATCATCAACTTTATCTGCAAGTTTCATTCAAATCCGTGCACAACTTTTTGAGTTATTTTGCGTACAGACAAACAAACAAACCAATGCCGTTGAAAACATAACTTCCTTCCTTGGCAGAGGAAAATATATGAGTTTTTTCAGTTCCATTGTTTCCATCGCTTGATCACAAGACTACTACAGCTACAGTTCATTCTCAGCAGGACAATGATATAAGGAAAATGTCAAGAGAATTTCACACAATTTCATTTTTAAATGAAAAGTGCACATTCCCTCAACTTGTTACTGACAAATGTTGAGGGTAATATAGTTCCTCCTGCTTTGCATAAGAGGTCAGTTAATAAGTGCTCTTTGAGTATGGAGAAAAGTGACAATATATTAACTCTTCTTTATATTTTCTTACATCATCGTCCATACATGATGCCACAAAATGTTGTAGTCTTCTCATCCAGCAGTGGCTGGACTGAAACTTTGAAAATTCGTAACTTTTTAAGGGGTAGTCCAATTTCCTCAAACTTTGCTGATGCCTTGTGCTAATCAATATTGCTGCATTCCTTCAATCTACAAACTGTACATATTATATATATATTTTTTTGTTTCGTTCCCCTTTAACCACTGACACCTCAAGATTTCTCACAGTTTCAGCCTATCCCAGCCGAGGGGTGGAGTAAATTTAATGCTTCTGATTACTGTAAAAGTGGAAATTTTCGCGTTGTTGAAATTTTCACGCATTTCGCGCAACCAGAAGCTAGCGCGAAAATAAAAGCACGCAAATATTTTTGCATGCCATATGTTCCAGTACTTGTTGTCTTGATTCCGCGGAATTAAAAACATGCGAAAGTCTTCTGACACGGCCAAGTGCGAAAAATTAGTCGCGCAAAAATATCCACTTTTTGCAGTATGACTTCAGACTTATTAATCTGTTGAGGACAGATTGATTTTGCTACAACATGCATTTCCCACAGACACTTGCCCGAGTATACTTGGGACTCGTCTTCAATGGGTTAATTAACATCTGTCTGTCTCTTACAATGCGAGCGTGATGTAATCATTTGTGTCCTCCATTTTTAGTTGGGCTTTTTTTTTTAGGTGTTTATTTTTTCATTTTCCCATCCATCATTTCTTCTTCTTCGTTTTTCAATTCCATGCAGCATTTTATTCTGTCCCAACACACCCCACCTGACACCTCACCTTGACCTCTATAGCTCAAGCGACCAATTCAAAGCTCCACATTCATGTGCTAATGTGTTTCATTTAAAAATAAAGATAATAATAGTTCCTATTGCATGTTCTAATTCTTATGACCCCTTTCCTTGAAAATAAAAAAACAATAGAAAAGAAAAAGGAACGATGGTGCACGGATTAAAAAAAAAAAAAAAAAGATGACAAATGTTGGGCCGTTGCTTCTGGAGACCATGTAGGAATGCAGTAAATGTCGCCCCCTGTTGTTCTCGTTAAACGATTCCCTGGTTGATGCTGAGGGAGAACCTCTGAGGGCGCAAAGACTCTGGAGTTACGTGATGAGAGTTTCGTAACGTATGGCAGGGTTTTGCTCCATCGCTCTCCCCCCTGTGCATGTGTCTCCCTCATTCTCCCAAAGCGAGCGTGAATTTATGGCACGCTGTCCGTGGACCTGAAAATGATCGCATCCAGAGAAATGGCCATCCGAAAGTGAAGGATTTTTCTTCCCTTCTCCCCCCCCCCCCCCCCCCAAGCCAGCCACGTTGATTTATTGCTACATAACTAGAGTGATGTTGAACAGTTCTATTCCCTTATAACCCCAAACTTGCCAAAAGGGGCATATCCTTTTATATAGTTGGCACAGACACGTTTGTTGGCAACAGAAGTTTGCATGTTTATGAGCCTAGCACACTGTATGTTTTGGGAGCAGAAATAAAAGGAAAAGATACTACATGTATTAATAAAATATAGATTGGGCGAAATCTTGGCATGAAATTGAGGATGACCTTGAGTACACCTAACTTGATGAGATGAAAATAAGTTTGTGTATCACAAGGTGGATTGGATTGGAAAAGAAAAGTTTATCTTTTTCTATTCCTTTGTGTGGGAAATTTGTAAGATTTAAGCAGCAGAATGATAAACGTCAGATCCTAATGATGAAATACTTGCTAATAATACTAAAATAGAGATTCATTTTTGTGTCCTACTTCTTGTAGCTCACATGATATCATATTCAAAAGTGCATTTTCAGGATATGATTACAAACATACATATCTAGTGACATTTGTGTAGTGCCTTTTCTGGAGGGTACAAAGAGCTTTGTAAAACAACAACATATCAAACATGAATTTAAATAATTTGAAATACCAGTATAATCTATTATATAGCATTACTGAAATGAATAGGATTCTAAATGCCTTAACAATAAATTGGATGACTTATTTGCTATTGAGGGGGGCAATAGATTCCAAAGTTCTTATTTTCTTCTTCTTCTTCTTCTTTTTTTTTGGGGGGGGGGGGGCAATGTACAAAACAGGACAATTTCCAACCCTTTTGTGTGTCTTGGAATGACTATGGAAAGTTCTTTTGCGATAATGACCCCTTGCCCCTTCCCCCTTTCAGTTTTTCCATGGATTCCATATCTGTAAATGTGTTTCATATAGCAGAGTGTAGATGAATGGAGGAGAAAGTGACAGTGTCTTGGTATGAGGCAGTTTCCTTCAGACAGCCCCATTCTATGGACCACTATCGGGCTCACCAGGCATGTTTCTTTATTGTACACACTGCTGGTCCAGGTTCCTGCATTGGGCTGTAGTTTTGGTCGGATCAGGGAGGTGGAAAGAGAGGGAGAGATATCTCTCTTCCACCTCCATGGTCGGATGCTGGTGCCAGTGTCCTCCTATGCATTTTGAGGTGAAGAGGACTTGTTGAAGATGCTCTAAATAAGTGAACACTAGGTGGCGCTCTTCCAGCAAGCCAAGCCAGTCAGCATCATAGGTCTTGCTTTTATAAATGATTCTCTAAAGACACATATGTTTAGGAAAAAAAATATATATATAAAATACATAAAATATTAAGTGTCTTTTATACAATATATGTCATATCTAAGGGACCAATTTATTTTGCTCACTGTCATGAAATTTTCAGGGGATTTTTTTTTTTCTTCTTTTGCTTAAACTCCACTCGGAAATCCTAAAACAAAGACTGGTTTTACCCCTAAAAATTTCATTGAATTCATGATTGAGAACTACAGTGACAAAATAAGAATGTGTCTTCATCCCATCTCAAAAGGAAGATTAGCAACTTTTCCACCATGGAGGGAACTTACTTTGAATTTCCGTCATTGGGGGACAATATTATTTTCTCATATACGAATCGAGTCATGCAATTTCCCAAAATAAACATGCCGCAAAATATTTGCTATGGACAGTACCCAAGAGAGCAACTTGTCTTACCGCAAAATCCTTTGATTGTTCACTTTTCAATTTGATTCAACAAATTCTGGTTTTGGCATGGATATGGTGCTATTTTGTAATAGTTTAGTTGAAATTAGGAGGTTATGGGAAAAAAGAGGAATGAAAAAAAAAATGGCTGCAGTTACCAGCACTTTCATCTATTAAGCTTTCAGAACTTTGGGGAGGGGGAAGGGGGTGGGCAGTGCCATCTTGGGTCTTGGGCCTGGATCTGAGAGATTATCTTTACTACAGAAGGATTGCGAGGTTGGCACTAGCTCCCAGCGGAATAATCGCATCAAAGCGTACGATTTCTTTCGCAGTGTTGCCTGCAGCCAGAGGAGCTTATTTGAGAAGGTCATGTGTGTACACAATGGTGGCCAGTAGGGACTTTCATTTTCTTCTGTCAAACCATATATTGCCACAATTGGTTATTAGGGTGGGGGGGGGGGAATGAAGAGATGCAACTGTACTCTTTATATTGGGACTGCCACTTTTTATTTTCCTTTTGCAAGAAAGAGTTCAATTTTAGGTCAAATCTGTGAATTTTAGGGTGCAAATTTAGTATTTTTGGCAGAAAATTGGAGGGATGGGTAGATGGTGAATGTGGGGGTTGGGGGATGGGGATGGTTGGTTTGGAAATGGGATACGTGCTGACAAAAGAACCTCAGTGAGGGCCGATGACACTGCTATCGAGGAACATGAACAAATTGGTATGTCCTCAAGTTTGTATCACTTTCAAGCTGCAGATGTGTAGGTGATTTTTCAATAAGTTTGCCAGAGTGTGCCCATATGAATCTGCCGAGAACTGTTGTAGTTTTTGGGGGGGTTTTGTGTTTGTTTGTTTGTTTTTTACACACAAACATCACTCTCAACATGGAAACATAATGCACAACACATACACCTACAATACATATTCATAGTATACATTCCCCTTGATAACTTATACCATGTTTTTGGTTTTTTATCACTTTGTGTGCTGTTATTTCTGCAGTGAAATGAAATACATATCTCATCAGTGCATCATTTGCAACGTTGCTTATCCTCCATATTTGAATTCTGGCAGGGTCAACGCGTTCGACCATGGATAACTTGTCTGCACTTGCATATAATTCTCCGAAACAGTGAACAAGTCTGAAAGAAATAGACAGATATGATTTCCATAGATGAATGAATAGCTTGATCTAAAAAAAGAAACAAGTTTAGACAGATGCAGGGATAAACAAACTGATAATAAATGAAAACAAAATATCAACACGGGTCAATTAGTAAGTAAATATTAAAGTTCATGAAAGAAATGAAGATGATACTTGAATTGCATTTTGGCATCGTCATACCTGACCTTTCTTTCTGACGCTTCCATGTTTGCTTAACCATTTGACAACCAAGAGTCCAGTTCGTTATATCATACACCATTGAGGAATTGAAAGAAATCAAGAGGTTAGGGGCCTGTTTTTGAACAAATGAATAAACAAACAAATATATGCATTGTTTCTGGTCAGCTGTGCATGGAGACCAACGTGTCATTTTGATAAGGCAGCCAGACTGAACCTAATTCCGATAGTGCAGCCAGTATGACCGGGTCGTTCTGCATGGGAGACCCATATTCAAACTGGTGTTATGGGGCCCTGGGTTAGGGCTGAAGGACCTCTTCAAACCACATCCCCCCCCCCCCCCCCCCCCCCCAATATAAAGATAATGGTCATAGTTTGTTTGTGGGTTTGTTTGTTTGTTCTTAGAACCTGTTATATCAACTAAATTCATAATAATCATTATTTATGAATAAGTAGAAGTCTGGTGATATCATTACCTCACATAATTTGCATACTCTGTTCTGGCAGATAATACGTTTTCCTGAATATTTTGCGCTTTAAAGCTTTCTTCTTTTTGCCCTGTTCATATGAAACTTCTAACATTTCGTTTGTGTGTCTTCACTCTAGTAACCCATTGTAGGCTAGTTCAGAGTAAAGTGGAACTGGCATCCGTGGGAAATACATGTTGTAGCAAAATCCTCAAAGGATTAAAGTGAGCTTGAAGTCGCAGTGGTGTTTCACTTGATTCATTGAATTCAGAAACTATTGAACTGATGATCATAAATCCTGTATAAATAGTGATACCCTTGGTGTGATATCCCTCACATGGTGTGTGACCTGCTGGTTTGTGTTCACCTCTTCTCCACAAAACCAGTTTTTCTCTTTAGGGTTGATTCCTCCAGAAAATAAACAAGGCTAAACATTGTATTGAGGTTTATTGGAAGTGATGTGTGTCAGGCAACAAGACAGAGAAGGGGGGGGGGCAGGGAGAGAAAAGAGTCTGTCTAGCCACTATAGCTCCCTCTGGAGTTGTATCTTTGTCAATGATCAAGTCATTTGGCGTGCAACACTTGAGCTGAATACATTGTATTCCCAACATTTCCTCAACCCAGGGTGGGCTTACATGTGTCATAGGGTCAGTGTGTGGCTTCTTAATTGCACATTGTAGGTACTTTTATTTGGATGTTCCTTTCTGGGGAGAAATTCCCCCTTTTTGTTTTGTTTTAGTTTGTCTGTTTCTTATGTTTTTTTGATATCAGCATGAAAAATAACACAAAGAAATAAAAGATTTGCAAAGGGACATGAGACAATATTTTGATAAAACTCATTCTCATGGGTATAGTTTACATTAATTTCACCCCACTGGCTGTCAGACCATGCTGATTTGGGGCAGGGTGGGGACTTTTCGGGGACTATCTCCCACACTTCTTATTCTTTTTGCAGCTCTGAAGTTTATTTGTTCTTTTTTTCTTTCCAGATATGTCCCCAGGTTACCCATTAGCAAAATATTCACACATACACAGACTAATAAATATTTTGTGTGTGGCCCCACAAACATTAAACTAACGAAGGGTCATGTATTGATAGAAATTAATACATTAGAAATATCTTTTTTATTAATCTTTTAAGGTGTGAAGACACCTCAATTTCTGTCGGAAAGCACATACATGAAGTCTAGAATGGGCAGAGCATACTTTTTTTTTTATTGCAGAAAAAAGAAATAATGTAGAATGTTTTGATTTTATCCTTTGTGATTGCATGGAAGAAGAAATAATGTGCTATTGAGGTTCAGGCAAGGAAACAGCATAAAAAGATCAAAATGTGATCAATTGATACAGTTTTGTTAATGGTTGTAGCTGTCTGACAAACCAGGAACTTTGTTGGTGCATTTCAGAGTCTGCAGTGTTCAACAAGTCTAAATAAAATCTGCATTTCAATTTTACTTCTGTAGATGATTGAAAATGCAAATGACAAATCTTCATCATCAAGCATTTAAGATGAAGACTTGTGTAGCCTGTTTCTCTCAAAATGATTGTCAGATACCATGAGTAAACTGGATCTCTGATTATTTAGCTATATGTACCCCATATTTAATGAAATGAAATGTTGACCAGTGATTGAATAAACTCTTCCCACCATTGCTATCATAGAAAGCAGATTGTACTTTGATTTTGCATAGGATGAATAAAATATTCTGAGCCATTTGTTTACATATCATATTTTTGAAGGTGTGAAAGCTTGCAAAGAATGAACTTTGTTCATCCTGGATTGATCTCATGGTAAGAAGAGAAGTCACAATTCATTCATTTGGGTTTCCGTTTGTTCTCCTATTCATTTTGTTTCCCACTATGCAGCCGGCCAAAGTTACTGCTCACTGGCACAAGGGCACGACGTACATGATCAAATTTGACGACTCTGTCATTGCGCGAGACAAATCGCTGGAGCAGCGATAACGCGACACCCATCTGGTAGTACCTCAAGTAGTTCATCTTCAGTAATAGCAGACCTTGACATCAACCACATCATCACAAGCACCATCCCCGCATCATCACTGGCATCTTCCATCCATGGCAGTGCATCATCTGTTTTATCATTCCTGAGACAGTTCAAATATTGCAGTCAGAACCATCACACTCATAAACATTGAACATTTGTCTACTACTCCATTTGTAGGACACAAAACACGTTTATGCATTTGACTGCACATGTATTCAACATAGACCTCACACTGATGAATGGCCAATGTGTATTGTGCCTGTACAATCCTTCATCGGCTTACTTCCTTTGTTTTAAAAGAGTCAAAATAAGGATGATTCAATTCAAGGGGCATCTGTGACGGTAGATGTTCTTTTATCCGATCATTGGTGCTTCTTGTTGATCAAGGCCAATGTCAGTTTTACAAGTCTGCCTGAAGTAGGTGTAGGTCTTAAAGGAAAATTGAGATAGAGAGATGTCCCGATCATTTTGTGGCTGTGGACAGATAGTAAAAGAGGCAGAAATGCAACTCAGATGGAGAAATGAACAGGGCCCATTTATGATTAGAATTTTGATTTGTTCCAGCTGTGTAATGACTCTGTCCATTGCAAAATCTCTGAACGTGTCATTTAGATTCGCTGATGATCAAGTTGTATATGATTTTTCTTTTTTGCCTTTTCAATCTCTTAGAATTAAAAACATCAAAGATGAACTTATACATCAGTTTGTTTGCTTGCCTGTTTGTTTACTGTTGTTAATTGTAATTCCTAATGTGAAAGCTTATATCTCTTGTGTTGGTATGGACATAGTCATCTAATGAAAAGAAATATTTTGTATGAAGGATGTGAATGTGCTTACTATGTTTTGAAGGTAAAGTTGTACACATGTACATTGTATGTGTATTGGCAATGCAGTCCTTTAATTGTGCTTTAATTGTATTGCTTTGCTGGAGCCATGATATTTCTAGAGTCTTTGACCCATCTTTAGTCTTTGACCCATCTTTTGTCTTGGAAAAGGCAATGCATTTTGGTGTCCCCATCAAGACCAGCCAACATCATAAGTTTTTGAGAGATACATACAGTGTTAGCTCTTCCTCCGATAGGCACAGGATCCTACTAAATATTAATCGTTAGATATCTAACTGTGAAGAAAACCAAAAGCTGATGAGCGTCGACGTTGCCAAGTTGCCGTGGTTCTGCATGAGGCTCCAGTCAGAATTAAATACCCATTCAGGTCCTCGTGTGGAAAAATTAAAGCCTTCCCGGTTTTCGGAATGTTGCCCTTACTTATTGAGGTACATGAAACATGCGAGTATCTCCCAGGTTGCTCTGTGGAACCTTCCAGACTATGATGTGTAAATTTTGGCAGCCCTGGAGACCTCACGAGACTTACCCTAAATATGGCCACTAACAAGCAAACTAACAAACAAACAAAGTCTGTACATTGATGTTGATGAACAGGCTAGAACTTGAAGCTTAATGCTAAATGTCTCGCTAAAGATTGTTCAGTTTTGAATGTTTTATGCGGCCACAGTGCAAATGTGGGAAAGTCTCTTGTAGCTTAATAGTAATAGTCCATGAAATGTTTGGTATATTACTCACGCATGTCATGTTTTTAGAGAGCGTGATATAACTTGTCAGTGTGGTAATATCTGTCGTGTAGTGCATGTAAGTGCAATAAAACTTGTATCTCTAAACACAAGTTGCAAAAACATTGGAGACGCGTTCTTCACATATGTAGGCAAATATTATTGTAACATATTGGTTATTTTGTCAGGGATATATACATTGACATGGCTTGGAACTTAGCATGCAATTACTTTTGTGAAAGTATATGTCTTATAATGCAAAGTATTGAACGTTTGAACACAGTGTAAGATTATTTGTGATTTATCTAGTTTGCATACAAGAATACTCATTTGCCATAAAACAATTTGCATTGAAATGTAAAGTTCCTTAACTCTTTATGTGCCACGTTCGCACTTCCGACTCAGTCGACGGCGTGCCAACTTCGCATATTCTGCTCAACAAACAAGCCGCCAAGACTGATCGATAAACCACAAATTACTGCTAATCCCGCGGCACAATGAAAGCATTTCTCGAGCTTTTGTTCCTCTCATATACGGCTTGCATTCTATGTGGTGATGGACTATCAAGCAATGTTCCTAACTAGATTTGCTCGTACATTCTAAGTTTCTGTCATGGTTTTATGTGCAAAATTCATGCCTTTACAGTAATGTAGCAACTGGTCATTCAAAAGAAAAATTGAAAATAGAGTCGTCATACAATTTATATCGAAACAAAGTTTGGCATTCCTCTTTAACTTTGCCTAGGCCTACTATTATGCCCATCTTAACAGAAATTTGTAGAAGTTATACAAATTGGAAAAACAAAATTCTTTCTCAAAGCGTGACTATATTCGTGTCTCAGAATAACGTGGCACACAGGGGGTTTCCACCATGGCACATAAAGAGTTAATTTGTCTTCATGTTTTTGAGCACTAATGCACTAAAGAAAGATTCAAGGGGGGCCTTTTTCTCATATAAAAGTTGTCATCTCATATCAAATGATGTGACAAGATCTTTAAGAAGAGAATTTTGAGGGTTTCCCCTCTTCCTCCTCCATGCTTGTCAATGTGTGACCAAAATGTTGGGGAAGAGGTGAAAGTTTTAACGTCTTAGCCCCACCTCTTCTCTAGCTGGTGCAGAATTTGTCGTGAGACAGTGAAATAAGGTCATAACAGGATGCAGAAGACCTCGCAAATTGGTCGTCTGGTTGATGCTATGGCTTCTATGGGGCTTTGAGTCAGAGACATGTTAGTTATTGATGAAAAAACAAAAGATGTAGAAAAGGAGCAGAGAGATGCATATTGAAGCTGCAGTTCTTCTGTTTTGTACAATTTTATAACTTAGCATTTTTAGTCAATTTAAAGACACACTGTAATGATGTGAATCACTCTTAAGAATTGTAGAACCAGGGAGATGGGAACCCACTTTCCTGGTAGAATCAACTAAAATATGAAGTATAATCTATTGAATATCCAAATGTTTGAAAAGAAGAGCCAAAATGTAATGAGTATTAAAGCTGCATTGTCTCGTGGAATCTCTAAGGAGCCTCTCTGACAAATTGGCAATTTTATTCCTTTCTCAACTAGAAAATATGGGCCTCTCCCTGATTTAGCAAATAATTTTTGTCATGTGAGATGCATGTAACACACAAATGTCTCTCTGATTGCCCACTGCAAACCTCCATCATTTTAATGTGTGAATGTTGGCATCCCTGGAATATACTTGCCAGAATGACAAATGCTTTCGCCAAGATTATCAGAATGCACAAAGTCTAGTTTTTGTTTTTGTGCTGTGAGAGTAGGAGAGTATTCATCAATAGTGTATTTGATGTACTATCACTCGTTACACATGAAAACACTTTCATTTTGCATGAACCTGCCTAACTGACTGAGTGCTGGCAGAAATGAGGGACGAAAAATTGTAAAGTTCCATGTGAAGAATCTGACTCTGACGTAGACATTGAGAATTTTGGAAGAGTGTTTCAGTAGCAGGAGTAGAATGCTAACATGGCTCTTTGAACCAATATCTTTTTCTATTTTCATTTTCTTTTTCTGTCTTCAATAAGCGAGTGTAAATGATGTGTGAATACTGAAAATAGTATGAATAAATTTACTCCATGTAAGAGAATGTTTGATTTCTGGATTGGTTTTTCTGGTGTGTGCAGATGTATGTAGTCTAGAAGAAATATTGCTGCAGTGTTTGTGTGAGTACTCATCATTAATGACCATGCAAGACTCCCAAAAGATATTCTTGCAACTCAACAAGTCAAATCTTTCTATCTTGTCTATATGTTTTTTTTTCTATTTATCTATCTACTGTATACGCCGAATATATTTCATGAGATGCATTTTTGTGAATTTCGTGAGTCAGGTGCTATTTGTGAAATTAAAGACAGGCGAAAATAATGACTCTGATCACGATATGGATGTGATGCACACGTATGCATTTCTCCATTCAGTACAGTACTCAACGATTGCGAATATAACCACTCACGAAATTTTTGTGAAGTCCCGATTCGCGAAATTTAGACTCGCTAAATATATGGCGTATACAGTATATATCTATAATATGTCTATCTATACATCTATCTGTCTACCTATCTATCTCTATCTTTCTTTCTGTCTTTATTTATTTATCTATCTATCTATCTATATATCTATCTATCTATCTATCTATCTATCTATCTATCTATCTATCTATCTATCTATCTGTACCTGTCTAGCTCCATCCCTCCTCTTCTCTCTCTGTCCTTTCTTCTTTAACTCATCACATTGATTCTACCTCACTCTTTTCTTTTCTTTTTTCCAGCACTCCATATCCTCTCATACATCATCTGCATATGGTCATTTTATTTGATACTCGTGAAGATGACCAGCAACATGAAATTATCTATGAAACACTTGGGGCCTGTTGCATAAAATGTTTAGCCTAAGAAAACCTGTAGTCAGAAGTGGAAGCTCAACTTGGTATGATTCCACCACTGAGTCTTTACGCAGCAAAAATTCTGTTCAAAATCAACCCGAGGTTTTACTCGGGTAAACAGTTTTATTCAACAGGCCCCCTGGTCTACCACAATACTACATCTTATCTTGCTTTGGTTCTTTCTCAGGCATAAGATAAGAAAGCCTCTTCGATGGTCTATATAATATTCAATTAGAGATCACCAAAGATGACAAGAAAAAGCACAAAATCTCAGAGAAGATGACAATTTGCATTCAATTTCTCTCTTTTTTATTATCACAAACGGGGGCAATGATTGGCACATTGACATCAACAAGGGACCAACAAAGTTATGACTGTCCAATGTGTTTGGACAACATTCAGGACCTTTTCATACACACAGCTACATGTATGCTTGGTTTCCATTCAAGCTCTGATGTTTCAGGAATACAAATGTCTCGATTATTTCAGATGAAGTTGATGCTAGACTACCACTGATATTGATTGTGCAAGTATGTTTGCATGATCATGAACTACGTACGTGCAATAGGCATTTCACTGAAGCAATATGTTGCGATGCTGTATGCAGAAAAACATTAGCACAATGACCTCGCGAATTAGCTGAATACCTTTCTTCGTGATGAAAGCTCCTAGGCAGTGTTTTAATTCATACGTGTCAATTGTCACAATGAAAATCAGCTGCATGATGGTATTCTATCACTCGTCTGTAATAGAAAAATCTTTCTACTTCTCATTAATGCTTTCAGAATGACTTTTTCATTGTTGTCAGATTTACTCAAAATGGAACTGGGGGAATGTAATTGCGAATGTTAACCTACACACTAGCGCACAAAGCTGTGTAAAATAATAGTCGAGAAAGGGAATGGTGAACATTACCAGAGCGAGCTAGGTGCCAGCATGGACATGATAAAGTGAGGCATTACGGAATACATCTACATACCTTCTTAGGACAAAGTTTTAATGGACATGGGACTGGGTGGCTACTTAATGAACATTAAGCCAGTGAAACTGAATTATCTTGTTAACTCATACTGATTATTATAAGTGTCATTTCCTTGATTCTATCATTGTATTATAAAATTGTTGTACTGTAAGTAGCGGCTATTGTTAAAATCTGGCGAGTTTTAACCAAAATGTATCAAGAGATGGCACTCTTCACTTCAGGGTGAGGTCAAGCTGCTTCATGCTGGTAAGAATTATGTATTGCCAAAACAATATCCTATTACATTTGTTTAACATACTCCCTTATAAGAAGTTTTGTAATGTATAAAAATAAGCAACAAGAATTTTGCCACTTACCAGAACTGTGTATCTTTTTTATCTCTTTCCTACAAATATCATGTGCATCTTTACTTACTCTGTAGTTTTGGTACAGCAGATTGATTTACAATGTTTATTAGCCTGTCATCACTTTTCCAGTAAAATGTGGGCATCATGGTAAATCCAAACTCTCAAATAATTTCATAAAGTGCAGCAACAAAATTTTACCCGAGAAATTATTTTACTTTTTTTATTGTTGTCCTTAAAAGGGCACCCTCAAAAAAAAAAAAAAAAATGCTCAATTATAGTTCATAGTGACTGGTAGTTCATTTAAGAAAACAACAAAACCAATATCTCAAGATCTTTAAAACAGGAGCGAGGAGAATGCAATCTGAACTGTAGAGATTATGGATTGACAGGGATGGGGAAAAGAGACAACTGAGATCAGTTATTTTGTTGTGTGGGTACCGAACTCGCGGCACGGGCACAAAATCCCATATCACATGTTCGGTTTGGGGTGAGACTGGGATGAAAGCGTAGTAGGACTCTGATAGTTCTTGTTATACAATTTTTTTCAAGGTTCATCCTGGTTGCCTTAACCACCCCCCCCCCCCCCCCCCCCCCCCCGCATGTCAAGTCTATTGTCATCCTCTGTAGATCTGAACGTCTTCACAGAATGTGAGCAAAAATACGACTCGGCTTTATCAATATACAATGTACTTCAACAATGATAAATGATATTGATAACAATGATAATGAAAAACACCCCATAAACTATGCCAAAACAAAACACCAGTAACAGGTCTACTTGCAATTTGCCAATTTATTCAAAGCAGCAGGGCCTATAATCATTTCCACTCATATTCTAAGAATATAAGAACGATAGTAGACACTAGTCATGAACACCAAAGAACACTTCTAATGTTGATGTCTCCTATTTTGTTTTCAGAAATTATTATTATGTAGGTATCCTAAATCTTTCCCCTGCAGCTGGACAAAATGCTTTATACGCTGGTCAAGATTACGTTGATCTACGTCTGGACGATGTCATATGGTCAGGCACGTAAAAATGAGGCCGAATAAACCCTTTCCATGCTAAAGGCTGGTCGAAGGCCCCGATGACGGTTCTACATCTCCGCCATCGCCCTCAAAAGCTTCGTTAACAGCGCCATCTATGGCCGCGGCCGCGTCTGCCCCCGCCGTGTCGCCCACGAGCTGATCGGTGTCGTTGCTGGTACTGCTGCCCGAAGACGCAGGAGGCGGGTCGACGCTGTCGTAATCGTGGCCGGGTTCTGGCGGGGGTGCTTCAGCCGGCGGCGGCGGCGGCGGCACGTGGTCGATGGAGGAGTATCCGTTCTCGATGACCGCTTCGACGACATTCTGCTTCACGGCTGTGATTCCGATATCGCCAGGATCGACCTTTGGAAAAATCACGGATGAAGTATGCAACATGGTTATCTTGTTCGCATTTTGGATCATTTTACAGTTGCATGAAAAGTCGTTTGACGCTAGATATACAATTACAATCATGTCACACAAAACATCATTATACTGTATGATGTAGCAGAGAGCTGATTATGATTCATGATTTTATCACAAGGTTTATATTTTTCATACCGCATTTTTACTAAATTCAATATTTTCAGTCGCAACGCCATGTCCGACTGGTTTTTAATTCAAACTCGCATTTCAAACTAGAATTGTATTGTATTGTAGCCTAGACGTGTGTGTGTTATGGTCACTGCGTATCAATATGTAATGTATCATTTTGTATCTACATGTACATGGCACACAATTCAGCCTTTGGGTCGCGATATACCATTTTTGTCTTGTTGATTGAAATAAACCAGTAGGCCAATATCTCCTTCTATCCTCGCAGGAGCGATTATCAATGGAACGCCAATCTCATCCGTCCTCGAATGAGCTAACATCACCGAAACGTAAGCAAGTAACAACCCGTCGTCGATGACGTACCTGCACGGCGACATGGCGCGGCGTCTGCACGGCGGTCGACGTCATCTTCGGCTTGGTCTCGCTCACCACCTCGTATTTGTTGCCGTTCATCTTGGTCATCGGAATCTCCTTGCCCATCGTGTCGACACCGTTCGCATCGCCGGACTCGTAGTACTGTTTCTCCAGCTTCTCTTCGAACTCTCGAGCTCGCTCTCTAAAGATAGAGGGGGAGATTTTGTAGGATGACTCTAGTAACGGCATCATTGATATGATGATGATACTACTACTACTACTACTACTATAACTACTACTACTACTACTACTACTACTACTACTACTACTACTACTACTACTACTAAAAATAATAATAATAATAATAATAATGATAATAATAATAATAATAAAAATAATATAATATAATGATGATGGTGATGATGATAATGATAATGATAATAATAATAATAATAATAATGATACTAATAATGATAAAAATAATGATAATAATAGTACTAAATAATGATGATAATAATGATCATAAGGTCTTATTTATCCAGGGTAGTCTCTTCAGTGCTGCGACTGCTCTACCAGAGGGCCCTGTCATTATTATTACCCTAGCGTTGACATGTACCCAGTTTAGATATACACCTGGGTCGAGAGGGACGTGGTGAGTCCAAAGATGCAAGCACTGGGCGGGAATCGAAGTCGAGTCCTCCGATTGGGAGTCCGGAGTCTGATCCACTATGCCATAGCGCTCCATATACAGTCTAAGTGATGATCTCTTGTACATTATAGCGTATTTTCTTTTGAAAAATGTTTCAAAATTTATGGGGAAAATTTGCAGCATTATAGGAAAACTAACGATATAAAATCCCCTTACCTGCGCCAGTCAGCAGTCAGTACCATAGCGCAGTAGATGAGGAGAACGAGCCCAGCGTAGCCCATGATGGCAATGGCCCAGGCGGGGACCGCCAGCGGGTAGCTGGATGGCGGCGCCTGGGGATTCACCTCCTGGCCAGCCATCTCGTCGACCAACATGTTGTTGAGCTGGATGACGAGGTAGAGCTCCTGGCTGCGGAAGGCCACCGGCATCACCGTCGAGCCCGAAGGGTTGCGGACGAAGAACTGCAACAGGGTCTCGCCGGTCTCTTCATTGTTGCCGTGCGCGACGACCACGATATCCTCGGGTCTGTGAAGATTATCCAACATCGGTTTCGTTCATGTTGTTTTTGACACAGCAAGCCGTCAATGAAGTACCGTAACCGACAGAT